>REGO01000623.1:920408-933959 GCA_010120015.1 Rhombomys opimus
CCCTGCCTCCCTCCCCAACATCCTTCCTCCAGCAGGTGTTCTGGCTCCACCACCACCCCCAGCACCTCTCACTAGGTCTCCCTGTCTCCAGTACCAATTCCTTACTCACAACCCCGCCCCCCCCCTTCTCAAACCCTGCTGCCAAAGTGCCTTAAGACGATGCAGATCTGAGCCTGGCGTGCTCCCGTCTCCAGTCCTGACTTCCTCCCCGTGCCTTCCTGGATGCAGTCGTAATGGTGCCAGCATGGCCCCCCCTCACCCCTCCCATCTCCGCACCTCAGTGCCTCCCTTTCACACTGCCTGAAACCATCCATGGGGGTGGCTTTGTGGGGCCCAGGAGACAGTACAGGGTGTTGCCCCTCGGGGCCCATACACTTTGTGTCTGCTTTGGTCTTTGAGACAGGCTCTTTCACTGGCCTGAGCCCAACATGGCTGGTCAGCAGAGAACCGGCCTCAGGCTCCTAGCACTGCGCTAGAAACCCTCGTTTTTAATGTGGCTTCCGAGGACCAAACTTCTGTGCACAGCAGCCAAGGTGGCTGGCTAAGGTGTCTCCAGGACCCGTTGTCCTTGCTTCCTTTTCAACCCTCACTGTTTTTGTTCATTCGGAGCTTAGCTGGCGTCGCTGGCTCCCTGTGGAAGCCTTCTCTGGGAGATTCCTCTTCACCCCTGCAGCCCCTGGGCCAGCCTTCCCCAACCACAGCACGCCTCTCTTCTCAGCAATGATTTCTTTACCTGTATCTCTGTCACTCAACTGTCACCACTCTCAGGGACAATAATGGCACCATGGTTCCCACCAACACAGTTCCCGACAGGTGCCCATGAATAAAACATTGCCACCGATGGTGACAGTGATGACAGGGTGTGGGACACACAGCTTGCTTAGGGCAGGCGGTGGAATGACACCAGCAATTCCACACTCATCTGGAACTCCTGGCAGAAAGCTGCAGCTTCAGAATGCTTCTGTTTCCTTCCACCTCTCTGGACGTATGAGCCATGAGAGGAAGAAGAAGCCAGCAGGTTGTCTTAGGGTTTCCACTGCTGTGAGGAGACACCACGACCAAAAGCAACTTGGGGAGGAAAGGGTTAAGGAAGCCAGGGAAGCCAGAACAGGAACTCAGGCAGGTCAGGAACCTGGAGGCAGGAGCTGAGGCAGAGGCCACGGAGGGTGCTGGTCACTGGCTTGCTCCTTATGCCTTCCTCAGCTTCTTACAGAACCAGGAGACCAGCCCAGGGATGGCCCTGCAGTGGCTGGGCCTCCCCACCAGTCAGTGATTGAGAAAATGCCTCACAGCCGGGTCTTAAGGAGGCAGCTAACGGAGGCTCCCTCCTCTCAGATAACTTTAGCCTGTGTCAAGTTGAGGACACCGCTGTTTAATAAAATGAACTATTTGGAACAGCAAGATGGCTCCTCAAGTAAAGGTATCGGCCACACCTGACCATCTGAGTGTGATCCTGGGTCTCGCACAGCAGGAGGACAGAGCCAGCTCCCCAACTTGTCCTCTGACCTCCACATGCACACCCTAGCATGCACATATGTGTGCACACGCACACCACAAAACAAATGAAAAAAAAAACATTTTAATAAAGTGTTGTCTAATTATGCCAGTGAAAACTATCATTGTCAAATGATAACAGCGAAATAACAGTAATTTCAAAGAAGAAGCTAAAATGAACTGTGAATTCGCCAGCCAGCGATGGCACAGTTACATTCAGCTCTGATGACCTCATTCCCACGCACACATTACATATGCTTAGTGGTGTGACATGATCTAGTGTTTCCAGGACCCTAGGGTACCATCTCTACAGAGTCAGGGTAGGGCCGCCTCCTTAGGGCGGGGCTGGGACCCTCATGAGGGCCAAAGCCATAGATGGCTGCTGCCCAAGAGTGATGCTAGCTCTAAGCAGACATAGAGGCCATTTTCCTAACCTGCAGGGAATGTGCTCTGAGCTGAGGGTTTTTCTGGGTTCATGAAATTCAACTCAGTAGAAAAAGTCCATCTGAAGTTTCCCAAGAAATTCAGGGTTAAGAAAATGACTTTATTTCCATCCAAAATACCCTTGGCTTCTGAAAGCCTTTGTCTGGGCGCAGAGGAAACAGTGGGCTTTTGTGGAAGGCGAAAGGGCAGGGGTGAGCTCTGGATGCTAAAGGACCTCTGTGTGTGCAGCAGGGCCACTTCCTGCATCCTTAGGTGGGGCTGAGGAGAACCAACGTCAGGAGTCGCCACAGCTATGGTGAGTCCTGCAGGACTAGCCAGCTGCTGTTTGATCCTGTTGACTTCCTCGAATTTTGTGTGTGTTGTTGTTGTGTGTGTATGCACACACATGTAAATGCACAGGCACCCATCCTTGCCTGAGCGTGCAGAGGCCACAGGTTGACATCAGCTCTATGCTTTGTGTGGACATAGGCTCTCTCTCTAAAGTCACTGATTGGCCACTGAGCTCCAAGGACCCTCTGTGTCCCAGCACTGCGGTCACTGGTGTGAACTCTACATCCAAGGACCCTCTGTGTCCCAGCACTGCGGTCACTGGTGTGAACTCTACATCCAAGGACCCTCTGTGTCCCAGCACTGCGGTCACTGGTGTGCACTCCACACCAAGCTTCACTCTGCATGGCGAAGACCAAATTCAGGCCCACATCTGTGCAGCGGGGCCTCACCCTGAAACACATCTCCCCATTCTTGAACTACTCTAAAGTCCACTTTGGAGAAAGCTCTCGACCCCATAACGCCCTATGACGGCCATCACTGTGAACAGATTCACCCTGACCAGCAGCCACAGCTAGCAACCCGAGCATAGACGTGAACATCAGTGCAAAGCGTCACTGTGTGGTGACCAGCCACTGCAGAGTGCTGAAATCAGCACAGATGGCGTTTGGAGACGAGCAGAATGTGACAGAGCCCGCTGGCTGTAACTGCGTGTCTCTGTAGAACGAATAAGGAAAATCTCTGAGAGCCTGCTTTCCTGGATTCCCCAGACACACCTCATTGCACTAGTTACTTGTGTGTTATGCCATGAACACACCCAACAAACGCAGCTTATGGAAGGAAGAAAGGTTTTACTGTGTCTCACAGTCCCAGGGCCCAGTGCATTGCGGTGGGAGGTCACAGCATCAGGAGCGTAGATCCAGGCCTCACTGGATCCACAGGAGGAATCAGGCACACAGACACTGGGGCCTGGGTCAGTGTCCTTCTATAGGGTTTGGGACCCTATCTGGAGGAACGGTGCCCCATGCATAGAGGGTCGGCCTTCCTCCGTCCACTATCCAGTCTCCTGGGTGACTCTGTCAGGCTGACACCCACCACCTCAGTTACTCAACACAGCAAGGGGGCATACTGTAATCTGGCTGGCCAGAGGAAGTGGCAGCTGGCTTGGAGGAGCAGTCAAGCGGGTTCCTGGGTGGCCTTTGTTCCTCTCGGGGAAGCTCTCCAAGATCTGTGCCTACCCAGGCCCAGCACCAGTCCCTGGGGATTTTCTGCTAACGGCCTCCCTTCTCAGGAGTGTGCAGAGGATGTTCTCAGCTCCCCTGTGGCTTTCGTGGTGGGAATGATAGAAATTTCTAACCCTGGTTGGGATTTTCTGCCCACTGATTCAATCGGCTTGGCCTCGCTCCTGGGAATACTTTTTGTTTTAGTCATGTTTTTCTTCAAACATCTTTCTCGCCAGGAGCAAGAAGCGCTATTTGTGCATCTGTGGGTCACATCATCTTAATATCTATTCTGGCCTCCTCCTAATTTAATAAACCAGCCACATCATAAAAAGGCTCTTTTCCAGCAAAATGCCCGTGTTTGTACAGAAAAAGTTAACCCGGACACACTCGGGCCCCCAGGGACTACCAGTCACCCTCTGAAAGACCCACCAGGCTGACAGCCAAGCCAGGCCGTGTTCATGGAGGGCAGAAGGGTCCTGAGGCCAGAAGCCTGCGTCCTCGGTGGCTTTCGCTTGCTCCTGACCTTCAGATGGCCAGGGAGATGGGCCAGGGTTGCAGGCCCACTGGCTGAACAAGAAGGCCCCAGTCTGGCTCTAGCCAGCCTGCCCAAGCTCCACAGCGCCCTCTTCCCCGACTGTAGGAACCCTGTCCCAGGACACAGGGCCCTGAAAGGAAGAGGCAGGAGGGTGAACCTGAGGACAAGGAAGGACCTGTGATGACGGGCTGGATGAGGCACAGAACTGCACAGAGGGGGACTCCTCCCTTTGGTGTCCTTGGTCAGATACTATAACAACTCTCTGTCCCTTTTCTCTCTTCATACTGGGAGGGGCCCAGCAGCCAGGCTCTGACACTCATGTACACGCACACACACACACACACACACACACACACACACACCCTCAGGAAGGCCAGCTCCACATTCCTGCTGCTGTGGACAGCCTGGGTGGGGCACAGTCATGAGAGCCACATGTTAGTCTGCAGAGGTTACAGAAGGGAGGAGAGACTCCAAGGAACCTTTTCTCTTTGTCAGTGAGTTAGGTCACTGCAGAGAGGAGGAAGTCCAGACTCCCTTCCAGGCCACAAGGAAGGCTTGACCAGGTCTCATGGGAGAGCTGCTGTCTCTGAAGCCAGACTCCTCCACTGCAGACCCCAGACTCCTCCACTGCAGACCCCAGGTTCCCCTCATGTCCAGACCTCCAGGCTTCTCCTTTATCTCCATGTTACCCCTGTTTGCAGTTTCCACTTTAGACTGAAAGCAACTGAGTGATTTTTAGCCTTCCACTTGGCTCTAAAGCCTCTTTATACCTATTTCAATAAAGAATAATCACCTCTTCCGATCTCCTATGTTGTGGGTATAAACATGTTTTGTTTTGGTTTTGGGCTCAGGTGTGGGATGTGGACTGATTCGGATGGTCCACAGCAGCAGACTGTTTGCCTCGTGAGGGCTCTGAGAGGGGCACCTTGCCAGCTGCAGATAGTTTAATTCTGAGGACTCTGGAGTGGGAACAAATGCCAGAGCTCAGAGAGTGGAGACTGGAGAAAGAACAAGGCTGCTCCTGCTTCTCCCTTGCTGCTCCTGTTGCTGTTGTGAGACAAGAAGTTGGAGATCCTCTGAAACAGTGATTTGACTGACTGCAAGGAACCCCAACGACCCTTACCAGCAGGAAGCAGCTAAGAGAACTATGCCCCCTCTCCCACTAACCCTTTCCCTCTCCTACCTGGTGTTGGAAAGGATTGGGGTGTAGTAGGGAGAAAAGATAAAAGAAACATAAATAAAAGAGTTTTTTTTTTTTAAACTTCACCAACAGTCCTATTCTCCTGTCTCACAAAGCACACCATGAAATATACTGGCAATTCTTCAGAAGTTAAAATTACCAAATAATCCCACAATTCCACTCTCAAGAACCCATCCACAAACACTGAAAAAAAAATCTAACTTTACACAAGTTCTCACAACGTAAACAGTATCCACAATAGTCACACAGCGCACAGAGCCTGATCGGCCATCGGCAGGCGGCAGGGCAGTACCTGTACACAGGCAAACGCACTGTGCCTGCGGAAGGAGATGAAGCGCTGATGCAGGCCACTACATGCACAAGCCTTGAAAAGTAGCATGGTCGCTAAGAGAGCAGCCAGACTCCAAAGGCCACATTTTGTATGATTTCACTTACAAGTCCACAGAGGCAGAAAGTGAATCCATGTTGCCAGGGACTGGATAGTAGGCATAAAATGGAGAATTAATATCAACTTTCTTTGGGAGCCAACGGAAATGTTCTAAGATTAGATAATGGTGGTGCTTGATTGAATTGCACACGTCCTAATGGTGAAATTTTATATTCATGTATATACATGTCTACATAGACAATGCCTTAGGACTAGGTAGATGGCTTGGCTGATACATGCAAGCGCCAGAACCGAGTTTACAACAAAATACCGGCTGTCGTGATGTGCAGTCTGCAGTCCGGGGCTGGGGCGCCCAGGACAGGCGGGTCTGTGGAGCTCCCTGGCCACAGGGAGCTCCCTGGTCTGTGGAGCTTGTTCCTCCATCCTGACTGCAGAGTGGGGTTCTGCCCATCCCCCATGTCCCCACCACATAGTGTAGGCTCTAAGGGGAGGTGTGGGGAGAAGGGCTGACAAACGGCACAGAGCCTGCGTGCTTGCCCTTAAGGACCCGTTCTTTGTAAGCAAACATGCCTAAGGCACCCTGGATCCTCCTGTAGATGCCCTCCCTCTGTCCCCAGCTCAGCTGAGGAAACAGTCCGGGGGTGGGGGAGGGAGTCTGGTTCCTAGCAGAGACTCCTCTGGAATCTCTGTGTCAGGCTGGAGCCTGGGGCTGCCAGAGGACCACGAGCTTGCCCTTAGGAGCCGTGTCCTTTTCCCCTGGCATGGTGCTGTTGTTAGGATCTGTCTGTCTGTCCTGACCACTGCTGCCACCCCGATGTGTACGTGGGCCTGCTACGCAATCAGATGTCCATCTGAGGGAAGACCTGAGGCTCCGTGTGTTGGGAAGCATGCTAATTGTGTTTAAGCAATTGAGCTCAATGAATTAAAGCAAAGCAGTCATTGATTCAGTTATCAGCTTCCCTAGAGACACACCGCTCTCAAGCCAGTGCGGAGACACAAGCAGGGCTTCGGAGCCATTGTTCTGAGATGCTGTGGTCTGGGCAGTAACTCGCTTCTTTAGGAAAAGGCAGGCTGGAGATGACATCCTTGCAAGTACTGGCCTTGTCATCCTTCTGTCTTCCACTCAGGTTCTCCCCTAGTGCCAGCCCTCCTGCAGAAGGCCACAGTGGCCCAGTGGCCCTCCAGCATCCCTCTGCCTTGAGATACTGCCCAAGATGTTGGGGCAAGGCATTCCCAAGTCTACTCAAAGGGCCTGCTTGCGTACCCTGGGGAGGGTCTCCAGAAAGGGGGTCAAACAGATCGAGCAAGGCCAGTCTTCAGATAATGCAGACGTTATCCAGGCTCAGAACAATGCAAAGGCCTTGGGAGCTCCCTATCCAAAGTTCAAAGACCCCACCAGTCCTGCGCTGTCAGGACATAGGCAGGGTGCCCCACTGACCGACCAGAGCCACACAGGAAGCTGCCCGGACCGTGGTCCCTTCGTTGTCTCTGTCTAGGTACACAGCAGGCATGCAGCAGGAGGGCAGGACTCAAGTCCTGATGACAGGGACCAGAACCAGCAGCCTGGGTGTGATGCTCATGAGCACTGAGTCCATACAGGCCTGCCAGAGCCCTCCACTGGGAACTGGAATGGGAACCGATGGAGGAAGAAAGCCCTATGCTATTTTAAGCTGTGTGAGAGGCTGGGCAGAGCCAGGGTCTGAATCATTTCCCTGGCTTGGACTGAGGGCCCCAGGGAGGATGTTTCCAGAATGAACGATGCTGAAAGCTCAGGACAGCAGCTATGCTACCCGAACAGGGACTCCATCCTGCCTGCCTGTCTCTCGCACCAAGAGCAGTGGGCCTGCCCATGCCTCAGGCCCTGAAGTTGGGCCTTGGGGGAGCTTCCTCAGGGTAGAGGACCAGAGTGCCCCAGAGGCGCTGAGAGCCGGGAAGCTGGGGAGAGGGTGGCTGTCCGCTTATTGCCCAGCGAAGTCCAAGTCGGGCGGGCCGCCACCGGGCTGCCACCGGGCCACATGTGCCCAGCCCAGGCACCACTTCCAGCCCCAGCTACTTCCTGTTTTCCACCTTTGCAGGTGAGCTATGTTCAGTGGGTAAGAGCAGAGTACCAGGCAGGGGCTAGGTCAGCACTGGGCCAGACAAATGGATGCTAGACTAAGGGTGAGGATGGCCATGGTTCCACCTTGAGGCCCGTTGGCATGGCCCTGGGACATCCCAGTGAAGACATGCATACCAGGCTCCTCTGGGGCCCACACAGGCTCCACACAGGACGGAGAGGTGGCCCAGTATTCGCATTCAAGCAGTGGCAGAAAAAAACTCCACCCCACTTGCTCCAAGGGCCAGAGCTGTGGGGCCAGCAGACCAGTGATCTTAGAGTTACAGGCCAGGCTCCTGACACACTTGGGGAGTGTCAGGTGCAGCCTTTCAGCAGATGTTGGAACTGAGACCCAGAGAGGAAGACATCAGACTAGGTGCCTGAAGCTGTCTGTGCCAAATCCCCCAAACTTTGTCCCCCAGGCTGTAACAAAGCCTTTGTTCTTGAGAGAGAGGGCCTGGGAGCCTAGCTAGGCTGGAAGAGTCAGCATGTCAATGCCAAGCAGCAGGCACTAGTCGCCAGCGGCTTCTACTGGCCCCCAGCCCAGCCTCTCCTGTTCTGCAGGGAAGCCTCCCCCTAGCAAGTTAGGAGCACACCTGCACGACCCCAAGAAGCCCTGGCACGAGAGGCTTCGTCCATCTGAAGCGAACGCACACCCAACAGGAAAGAATAAACGCCATTTCCCTCTCAGACCACCCAGCCGGGGGTGGCATGCTGTTCTCAGTCCCAGCCAGGAAGCAAACTCCACACTTTCAACAGTGAAGAAGCCCTTGCCCACACGCTGGACAAGGGAAACATTCTGAAAGAACTGACTAGGAGCTCACATACCTGACGGTGGTGGAGAGAGTTGATAGTGATGATGATGGGGAAGATGATAACAATGATGATGATGGTGGTGGTAATTGATAGTGATGATGGTGAGGATGATGGTGGTGAGAGTTGGTAGTGATGGTGATGGTGATGATGCTGATGCTGAAGATGAATGATGGTGATGGTGGTGGTGATAATGACAGTGATGTGATGGTGATAATGCTGATGGTGATGGAGAGAAGATGGAGGTTGCCCAGGCAGAGACCCATCTGACTGTCATTGTTTCTCCCATTTAGCTGAGCCACTGGGCAGGCACCTTGTTCTCTCTAACCTCGTAAATATTACTTCCTTAGCTGCCATGCAACGTCACATGCACTTTATACACATGTGCCCTTGTGCTCACACTTGACCCCTCCACCCTTCCTCCCTCCCTCCTCTCATGGGGGTCTTGTTGCCCCGCCTTCTTGCTTTGACACCGCCAGTGTAAATCTAACTCTGCCTGTGAGACACCCCAGCATTCCTATGAAACAGAGAAGGGGACTCCTGTTTCCTTCCTTAGCACTTTGGAATCATTAACTGAAGACCTGGGGGCGTGGCGGAGGCCAGGACCACAGAAAGAACAGGAGCGTTTCACAGTCTGCACTAGATGTCTTGTTTCTACCAAACACATCTACTTCTAGCCTCAGAGCCACCTTCCTCGGGCTGCTGTGTGCTAGCATACTGTCTCCCCAGGGCCTAAAGGATGAAGCAGGAGTGATGGAGAAAACTGGCTTTGGAATTGGACAGGCAGGGGTTCAAATCCCAAGCTCTGCTTTCACGGCTGTGTGATCCCGGGCTTCCCCTTCCTGAGGCTCAGTTCACTGGGCTGTGAAATGGGGACTTCTAGGCAGACACTGTTGAAAAGAGGGTACGCTCTGAGCTCTGTGTGGGAATGGGGGACAGTGTGGTTCCCTCATGGTGCCAAGAGCAGAGTCCACAGAGCTGTGGGCTCGGGGATGTGAGTGCTATGAAGTGCTGGGATGGCAGCCTCAGAGTGGGAGTGGCTGGGCAGATCCGGATTTTTCACTTCGTGACCTGTCCACTCACATTTGCCCAGCTCTTGGCCTCCGAGAGTCCCCAGAACTAGAGATAAGCGTCACTGCTTCCGGCTCTCAGGTCCCTGTCTTTGGCATCCCGCAGGCTCTCCCCGTCCCTAATCCGCTCCTCTGTGCCCTGTGGTCCTGGCTTGGGTCTGCTGGAGGACACAGGCAGGTCCATGATGGACAGCTTAGAGTGCTGCCTCAGTGGCACCCAGGAGCGTCTCTCAGGCCAGCGCGACTCTCAGCAGCTGCAGTCTTCCTTGCTCAGCCCCTGGGCACGCCCTCCCATGGACCGGTCACTGCAGCCCTGTCCCAGGAGACTGGGTGACGCCCTTTCCCCCTTTTTCCTTCACTCCATCACGTCCTGATTCCTTCCCTTTATAACTTCTCGTTAAGACTGTGTGCTCAGACTTGGAGCACAGACTCTTCCTCACTAGAGGAAGGCTTTGAAACTTAGAAAACACTTTGTGTGTGTGTGCGTGAGCCTGTGTGTGCACGCATGCAGTTGTGTGTGTGTGTGCGCGCATGTGTGAATTTGCAGGAGTTGGTTTTCTCCTACCATCTGAACACCTGCATCCGAATGCAGGTTGGCAGGGCTGACAGCCAGCACCTTTACCCACAGAGTCATCTGGCCAACCCTGAAGACACTTTTCAGTCTCAACAAAATCCTGCTTTCAAATTACTGTTTTGCCAAAGAGACAAAGTAAACTTTTAAAAGAAACCTCAGTTTGACTGTTGAAGCAGAACAAGGAATCCCAGGACTCTTCCAGCAGAAACCTGCCAATTCCCAGAATTCCCCAAGCCGATGACTGCAGACCAAGGAGCTTTGAAATCCCTGGGCAATTAAAAATACGTGGGTTTTACTTTCAAAATTGTGACCTCCCTATAGGATGTTCAGGTTCTAAAAGCTGGCGAGTGAGCTGGAGAGAGGGTTCTGTGGGTGATGGTATGGCCGCACAAGCACAAACATCTGAGCGGGGTCCCGCACGCACGTAACAAGCCAGCACTGTGTGAGGGGACGGGAAGACCCTGAGGATTTCTGGCCACCAGCCCAGCTCAGCCACAGTGAGGTGGCCTGTCTTAGGGGAGAGTGTAGAGGGTATGGAGCAGGGCATTGACAGCCTCACCACTCTCAAATGCGCACAGGTGTACACACACAGAAACGAGGGAGAGACAGAGACAGACAGACAAGCAGGCAGAAAAAGCACCCAAGGCGGTACAGCCTGGCCTTACGATCTTAGGTAGAATTGCAAACACGATTTCTTCTGCACAGATGTCTGTGAAAGGAGATGGCAGAAGGCAGGCAGGACCACGTGAGGACCCAGGACAGTATCACGCCAGCTTCCCAGCTGGGCCAGGGACCTGGGCTAGGTTCACACATGGAGCTGCTGACAATTGCTTCAAGTTTGCTTTGAATTTGATTTACTCCTGAAGCCTCAAAGCAGTGACAGAAAGAGCAAAAAGGAGGTGAGAAGGCCTCTGGGTGGCGTGTGTGCGTCCGTGTGTGTGTGTGTGTGACATCCCTAACGTTGCTCTGACAACTGAGTGGGACACTGACTGAGCTGCAGACTCCTGCGGGCCCCGGCATCACTGCCACCTCGGCGGCCTTGTGGCACGGGGCGGGTGTCCTCTTCACACCTGTGGCTACACTGTGTGCTCTCCATTTCCTCCCCAAACTTTCTATGGACTACTCTGCACGACCCGTCACGATAACAAATCAGTTAAGACACCTCATCCCCAACACGGGTGTCTGTTTATCAAACCTGCACTCTCCTAACTGTTAGGGTCTTGGGGTGGACAGAGTTGGTGGCCACTGCAGCCCCTCCTTCCCTCCCTCCCCATGCCGTCCCTCTACACTTAATTCCAAGGACCCGGCAGCCACACCTGCCCCGCCGGAGAGACCAGGGGCATCTGCCAGGGACAGGCTCCCAGAGTGCCAAGGCTCGTGCTCAGCTGCCTATGCCGTGGGCCCTTCTGCACAGGGTTTTCCATCTTCCTGCCCAGTCACTTCAGGCTGTGAGGAGGAGCTGGGAAGAGACGGCCAGGTTAACGCTCCACTAAGACTGTTAGCCACAACCGACATAATTAACTGTTGGTGCAAAGATAATAAAATGCACTAAATTCATCAGAGCCGAGGTTCTGTTACAGGCTTCAGTTTTAATAAAAATTCAATTAATTTAGATATTGTCTCATTTAATTTTTGTTCATGGTTATATAGTCAACAATTGCCCACGAGATCCCTGCAAATGAACATCATTACCTGCTTGGAGAGGTTTCAACAAGCACTGGGCGTGCCCCGTGGGCAGGAAGGAAGAGAGCATGGCCCCTGCGCCAGACACATGTTCAAATACACAAAACGCATCCTTCAAGTGTGCACATGTCGTCTACTTTATTTTTGCCGGTGGTAGGGACTCTTTCCCCACCCCCACGCTGGAAAGGCTGTGCAGCACAGCTGAGTCCCCATGACAGACACACCAGGCTACAGCCTCATGGGGGAACACTAACAGCAGCCAGTGCACACAACTCCAGGCCTCGGCTCTCAACCCATGGCAGCTCAGTGTCCAAGCGAGGTCCCTAGTAAGGGGAAGAGGGACTGTCTCTGACATGAACTCAGTGGCTGGCTCTTTGATCACCTCCCCCTGAGGGGATGCAGCCTTACCAGGCTACAGAGGAGGACAATGCAGCCAGTCCTGATGAGACCTGATAGGCTAGAGTCAGATGGAAGGGGAGGAGGACAACTCCTATCAGTGGACTTGGGGAGGGGCATGGGAGGAGATGAGGGAGGGAGGGTGGGATTGGGAGGGAATGAGGGAGGGGCTACATCTGGAATATAAAGTGAATAAAGTGTAATTAATAGTAATGATGATGATGATGAAAAAAGGAGCCCCTCCAGAACTGTGCTGGCTGCAGTTCGTGGAGGAGAGCGTCTTTCCTCTAGTAGCCCTGTCCTGGCTTCATCAGAAACCAAGGCAGAAAACATGGCTTTCTTTGCTCCAGACTGGCAAACAGAGACATTCTTTTCACTCCTTCCATGTTGCTGAGATGCTTTAACTAAAAGCGACCTGGGGAGAGCTTACCTCATCTTTCACTGCCAGGTCACAGTCACTGAGGGACATCCTGGCAGGAACCTGGAACTGCCAGGACGCTGCTTACCACTGGCTCGCTGCCTCACGCCCACCTGCCTGGGGGTGGTGGAGGCCCTTCTGCATGGGTCATCAATGAAGACCTGGGTGCAGGCCAACCCGACCGGAGCAATTCCTCAGGTGAGGTGCCCCTTCCCAGGCTCCTTGGTTAACAGGCACAGACCCTGAACTTTCAAACGAGGCTGTCAAATCTACTGTCTGAGTTCTCAAGCCGACACCATCGCTCGGGGGCACAGTTCCCAAGCCAGCAGGGGCTTCCTCAGACTGTGGCACCATCACCACCGCGTCATGGAAGTCCTGGGTGTGGGGAGCTTGCGAACGGCTGCGTGGCCTCGGCCCACACCTAGGAGACATTCGCTAGAACCAGGCGTGCTTGAGTACTGACAAGCATGAGCAGCTGTGGGGAGGGAGACACTCCCTCCGAGGAGCCGGCACAGCCCAGGGGAGCCTTGCAGGACAAACAGACTTTCTTTGAAGGGAGCAGTGAGGGTGTGGGGCCTCGCCCCTGCTCTGCTGGCCCCGGTGGGGCGTGTCACTCAGCACGGTGAGATAGGAAGGCAAGTGCGCCCAGGGCCGCCCACCGCCTCCCTGTTAGGAGACAGAAAGTGCTGGTGAGGTTGGCTCTGTCCTGCCGTGAGGCCTGGAGCAGAGGCCCTTGTTCACATCGGGGCTGGACGTGGTTTTCCCCAGAGCTGTTCTTAGCTACCCTGGCCCAACAGGCATGAGAAAGTGCAACAAGAAGAAACGGAAGGACTTATGGGGGTGGTGCACAGTGTGGACAGGAAGTAGAGTGAGCTCTGTGTGGCCAAGGAGAAGGAGATTGCAAGGAGAGAAGAGGCCTGGATGGAGAGAATGACCGGTTCTAGCTTCTA
>REGO01000623.1:934287-944649 GCA_010120015.1 Rhombomys opimus
TCTCCCCAGCTCTCCCCAGTTCTCCCCAGCCTCTCCCCAGCTCTCTCTAGCTCTCCCTAGCTCCGTCCAGCTCTCTCCAGCCCTCTCTAGCTCTCCCCAGCTCTCCCTAGCTCTCTCTAGCTCTCCCAAGCTCTCCCCAGCTCTCTCTAGCTCTCCCCAGCTCTCCCCAGCCCTCTGTACGGAGCTTCAGAGAGCCCAGAGCATCCTCACCACTGCTCTGCCAGCCCTGAGTGGCTTCACAGCACACATGCGCACCTCTCGCCTGTGCTCTACGCTTTATTCTTCCCAGGGGAGAAGCGATATCTCAAGGAAATGACTCAATAAAGGTTCCAAAGAGGGATGGGGGAGGGGTGCAGCAGGAGCAAAGAGCCCCAGGACCAAGGGGAAGCCAAGGACGGCCTTGCTCTGCTCACCTCAAGAAGTCTCCTGGCCCGTGTCCCAGTGACAGTGATTGTTACTAAAAGGATCAAATCTGAAGCACTGGCCTCTCATGCTTGTCACTCTATCTGCTCACGCCAGTTTTTAATCAGTCTCCCGGCTGTCAGTTAGACCAAGAGCCCCAGGGACTGCCCCCTGCTCTGCCGTCCCTAGTCCTCCTCACAGAGCTGCGCCTGTGTGTGTGTGTGTGTGTGTGTGTGTGTGTGTGTGTGTGGAGGGTCCTGGGGTCCAGTTATTAAGTCTGTGCCAATACAGAAAGGATTGCTGGAAACAAGGCCCAAAGCATGCCAACCACGAAGAGAAAAGAAGACAGGCTCCTCCCGCCAGGTTAAAAGAACACCGTCGTCCAGGTGCAGCACTGCAGTAGGACAGGCTCGGAGCAGGGGACAACAGGGGACAGCAGGGGACAGCAGGGGACAGCAGGGGACAGCCGTAACCAGCAGACAGGCGGGACCAGGACAGTGCCGAAACCAGCAGACAGGCCCGGAGCAGGGGACTGCTGTAACCGGCAGCAAAGGGCCAGGATCCAGGATGAGTGTGAGCATCTGCAAACCACTTCTGCAGACACTGCACTTCACACCGAGAGTGCCAGGGTCAGCCAGGCCGGCAGTGCCCGCGGGCACCACAACCGCTCACACAGACGCTCACAGGCCTGACACGGCGCCCTGGCTAGGACACACAGCTCTTGTACACTCGAGGCTCCAGTGCACGGCTGTCAGAGAAAAATGGTCCGAGCTTGTTCATAATTAAAGAAACGAAAATCCAATCAGTCGGCTTTCACCGTCCTGACACGGACCATTTGTATCTGAGCACGCAGATGCCCTGGGGAATCACACAGATGCCACACACGCACACCCTCGACGCAGTTACGTAGATGTACACTCTCTCACCCTTGTACACAATAACAAGGCTGCCACAAATGGGAACACTCACACACACTTACACACACCTAGTACACAATGTAACACACGCACATACACTTGTGTATACTCTTTCACTCATTCACACTCGTACATGCACTAACTCACACACTCATACATGCGTGTCCATTCAGACCCTGGCACCCTCACAGTGACACGCAAACACAAACATCACACTCACATTCAGGAACAATCTGGCAAACCCACTGTCACTGGCTCACTGAGGCACATACTCTCACACACAAGCATACACACATTCGCACAAAGCATTTGCCATCACGATTGCTCATACACGCCATCCACCCAAACTCGCCACGCACACCTGTTGTTACACCAATGTGTGCGTATCCACACTCCTCTGAATTCATGCACTCACCCACACTCTCACACTCACACACAGGCTAATACACATGCACCCAGGGGACTCTCCAGTCACACACACTCACCGCAGAACACACTCATCTTCTCACATTTTCCCTCCACACTCACAGTCACACACTCTCACACATGCCCTCGCTCCCCCTCACACACATGCACGCTCCC
Source organism: Rhombomys opimus (assembly GCA_010120015.1). Classification (NCBI taxonomy): domain Eukaryota; kingdom Metazoa; phylum Chordata; class Mammalia; order Rodentia; family Muridae; genus Rhombomys; species Rhombomys opimus. The sequence continues at coordinate 936,189 of REGO01000623.1, forward strand.
ACACAGCTCTGCAGACTCACTGGCCATCTGTGTACAGCGGGGGGCTCCGAGGCATGGGAGCTGAGATGGGGAGCACCAGCGAGGATGGGCCAGAGAGGCGGCGGGCACACCTCGTGCTCCCCATCACCTCCAGAGGCGGGAGGCCACACCCACACACCCACACACCCACACACCCACACACCGAGTGTGCCTGGTGCCACTAGCCAAAGCTCCCGCACACACACGAGGCCCCGTCACGGCTCCAGCACTGCCCTCCTGTGGCGAGAGTGGTAACTGCACACAGCTGCACACTGAGTGCCGCAGTTTGAACAGGGCAGGTCAGTCCCCGAGTGGAGAGAGGGCTGGCCCGGGGCCGCCAGGCGTGCTGAGCCAGCCTTCTCCCCGAACAGCTTCCCTCGGTGGGGCACACCTACGGTGCTCACAGGGATGAGGGTACCACTCGGGGAGCCTGTCAGCATGTCTGCAGACTGTGAGTGTGAAAGCGCCCGAGCCCCCAGGAACTCAGAGCCACCAAGCCACTGAACCTGACTTGGACGTTTTCCTGTTATTTTCTGCCGCAGTACCCCCGGGCACACCACAGCACAGTGAGCGGGCCGAGCACCCTCGGGAGTGCTTTGGTTTTCTTTCCCCTTGGAGACAGGGCGTCCCTGCGTAGCCCTGGCTGCCCTGGACTCACATAGCCCAGGCTGGCCCCAAACTCAAGGACACCACCTGCCTGCTCTTCCTGGGGCCCAGGTTTCGCTCTCTTGCTCTTCCCTTCTTTCATGGTGCTAGTAGTCGCTCACACCCAGGGCCTCAGTGCTCACACCCAGGGCCTTGCACGAGCTAGGCAGAGTCTCCACCACGGCGCCCAGCACTTACTTAAATTTTTTTTTTTTATACAGAGTCTTGTTTAGCGAGCTGGGCTGTTTGGAACTCACTCTGTGACACCCCCCCCCCAAGGGCCTTGAACTAAAACCTCCTGTGTCTCCTCCAGTTCGTGGCCTTCTAACACCACGGTTTCCACTGTGAGAGTCAGCGTGTGTCTAAGCGGCCGCAGCGCGGGCAGCCGTGCGAGCAGCACGCCTGGGGGTGGGAGTGGGGTGGGGGCAGTCACTGCAACGAAAGCACAAGGAGGGGAACACAGGGTGGGTGTCAGCGGGTCGGTGCGGCCATTGTTCACATGCGACATCGTCACGTGACGGAACAAGACTCACTAAACACGCAGATCGACCTGCTTTACACACGAGGGCGACTCATGTTTCCTGCGTCTTCACACGTATGTAAAATATGCCCATTCCTAGGCAGAAAATGTGTCTTCAAGGTACTCCAGCATGCAATGTGAACAAACTGAATAAATAAAATAATAATAATAATAATCAGAACACTCCAGCAAGTCTCCTAGGAAATAGGAATGGAAGAATATTCTCCCTCATTATCTCTCTCTCTCTCTCTCTCTCTCTCTCTCTCTCTCTCTCTCTCACACACACACACACACACACACACGTGTGCCTGCTGGTGCACATGTGTAACCCACAGCACTATGGAAGCTGAGACAGGAGGATCTGAAGTTCCTTGCCACTCTGGACTTTAGAGCAAATCTCATTTTCAGAAAACAAAACCATTCCTTTCATACCATTGTAAGCTTTTGCACAGTGACTTGTGTGATGAACCTCTGCGGTGGGAACCCGGGTGTTCTTCCGTTGGGAGCTGCCACAGCCTCTGCATGGGCTGCTTCTCCATCACACTCACACTGTGCAGAAACAACTCACGGGAGGAAGGCCTGGCTCACAGCTGAGCCGGCTCCAAGCTGGGGACAGAGAGTGTGACAGGAAAGAGCAGGTGTGCCCCAGCCCGGCCCCAGCCTGGCCCCTTCAGGGTCTGCACCCTCATGAGACGCCCTTGTCTGGGCAGGAGGACATGGGGTGTTCACACTCAACCTCACAGCCCTGATCAGAGTCACTGTCTCGAGGTAAAGCTCACAGGGGAATGCCGGTCAGTTGTGTCTGCGGTAGGAGCTGGCCATGCTGAGGGTGGTGCCCAGGGCATGTGCCATGCCATTGCGCTCACTCACCCTGAGGCACACCCCTGTGCCCTCAGTTTCACTCGCACATTCTCCGTGGAAGTGGCTGTGAGCCTGTGGCAGTGCCGCCACATGGCAGCTGCTGCCCACTGAGAGGCTGAAGTGTCAGTGTCTAGGTGGGAGGCTTATCTCTTAGCTGGACAGGGCCACCTTGCAGCTCCCTTGAGGCTCCATCTCTCCAGACTCAGAGCCAGGCGTCTCCTCTGGCCTCGGCCACCCTTCTGCCCCTCTGTTCCCATTCTTCCCAGTGTGCGCTCTCCATGGCAGCCAGTGCGAGCCTTTGCCCGAAGGCCCTGCTCGAGTCCAGCCAGGGGCCCTGCCGCACGCTGCAAGTCCATTCAGATCCAACTGCTGTGCGAGGCTGTGCCATCAGCCCCTGACTGCATCTCCACTCTCAGGTCGTCTTAACACTGAGGCCTGAGCTGGCCAGACTGGCAGTCCAGCCACAGCCCAGCCCAGGCCTCTGCCCTCTGCTCCCACTGCTGGGAACTTGGCATCTCTCGGAGGCCAGAGGCACCCTCCTTGTGCACCTACGTCTCGGCTCAAACATCTGGCCCTGGAGGAGGACCCCTGCCCCATGCTGAGGGGCCTCTCCCTAGAGGCAGCTCCTTTCCCCCACAGCCCGAGGCTTCCTTCAGCACCACTGTCTCCACACCAGTGGCCACAGACGGCAGACTCTCAGCAGTGCCCCTCCGGGGGCTGCGACCACAGACAGGACACGACAGCCTTGCTGCATGTTGGGTTTGTCCAAGCGGCCGCCAGGTGAGTTTGGCTGCAGTTAAACCGCCTTCTCCACAGACATCAAGAAAACCTGACAGAACCTTTTCCTTGGAACAATTTGGGGAGAAATTTGCCAATAGCTTATTATTCAGGGGAGCAGCCTGGCCTACCCACTGCACTCACTTCTTCAGAGAGAAGCAGAAAGGTTAATTCGGCCCCATCAGCGCAAAGGAGCCAATTAGTACAACTGCAATTCAGAAGAAGAATGGAGGTTAATTGCTTAGAGTCCACATGCCTCACACGCCTAATGCTATATCATTATTTTTTAGCTACATATTATTCATTTCACACCCTTAAGTGTTCCGCCTTATTGCTAATTAGTAATTCCTTATCCTCAAATTTTGCCCGGTGTAGGCTGTCACCATAGGCCTCCTCAGCCCCAGTCTCCCCCTCCCAAGACAGAGCATAAGTGTTGAGAGCTTGGCACCTCCTGTTCCCTGCTGCCACCTCCTGCTCCCACTGGCACCCCTCACGCACACATTTTCACCTCCTCTCTTTGGGCACAGTCTTCCTGGCTGCTGGCTCTTCTATCTCTCAGAGCCTGTGGCTCTGCTCGGCCTCTTCAGTCCTCAGCGTTGACTATGGCCCAGAAACTGCTCCATGCTTATCTCTTAGCTGGACCCAAGACACAAATTTTCCTGGCTTGGAAGGCCTTGTTCTTTTGAAAAGACCATCCCTCGGCCCTTAGGACATGCAGCTAATACATCAGCAGCCCAGGATGCACTAGCAGCAGCCAGAATAATAGTAGTGAGCAGGTGTGCTCTTTGAACATCTTGAGGTCCTAGCACAGTGCAGAGGAGTTTCCATACAAGCTGGGGCTCACACAGGCCTTGCGTGTGCATGAGCACTGACCACCTGTGCTCTCCAGGAGGGCAGCCCCACCAGGAGGGCAGCCCCACCAGGAGGGCAGCCCCACCAGGAGGGCAGCCCCAGGCGCGGCCTTGGCTGCATGCCATGGCCTCGTGCTCTGGAAGCCATGAGAGCCCTCATCCATTTTTAGTGAGATTCTTAGTGACTGAAGCCAAGGTCTTTCTAACACACTGGCACATCTGTGCCCCAGCCCACGCTATACTTGCTGGAAAGCTCTACCTGGATCATGCTGCTGTTTCAGGGTTTTCAGTGGAGACAGAACACCAAGGGAGGAAGCACATGGTGAGGACACTGCACCTTTTCTTCCTGGGAGGAAGATAAATCTGATAAAGTGGGCGGGTGGCAACCCTCTCTTTTGTGAAATTAACAGTCACAGATTGTAAATTGTGTTCAACTCAAGGCAAGTTTGGATATATATGCAGGAAACGAGAGACTGCCAAGAGCCCAGACATGTTTGAAAGAGAACAAACCAGTGGCCATGGTGGTACAGGCCTAGCACACACAAGGTGTAGGCAGGAAGATCAGGACTTCAGGGACATCCTTGTCTACACAGAGCTGCTAGCCTAGGATACATGAGAATGAAGAGCAAGAAACTGACTGATTCCAGAACTGGAGAGCATAATGATCAGGCAGATTTCAGATAAGACAACCGACATTTGGAAAGACTCTCAAATGAACTGTCCATCAAAGAATAGAAATGCAGAATGTGAGGGGCCATTAAGAGGCAGAGGGTGGACACCGGGGGAACTGGGCGGCAAAGCTCGTTAAGAAGAGATACAGCTTCTAGGACTTGCCAAGGCCGCCAAGCCCCAGTCTAAAGCTACAAGGCAAATGAAAAGAAATCCATGCTTGACCCACCGTTTGGAAACTGCGGAGTGTCAAAGACACAGAGGAATCGTAAATGTGATCAGAAGGAAAAGAAACAAAGCCTTCAAAGAGTAGTTAGGAAGACTGCCAGACAGAAATGGGGTGGGGGGGGTGTCAAGGTGTGTGTGTCCTGTGGCAGCATTTCTGGGATTGAGGTGGACTATGGGTATTTGCCCTTTACCAAGAACAAGAAGATGGAGGAAGAACAAAAATACTTCCTATCAAAGACTGCAGGCGGTAACAAGAGCAAGGTGACAAAGGCGGGATGCTAACTGCTTGTGTGTGCATGTGTGCGAGCTTGAGTGCATGTGTGTGTGCATGCATTTCTCTCTTGCTTGTGTATGCATGTGTGTGTGTGCTTTTCTCTCTGTGTGCACATTTGCATGTGTGTGTGCAAGTGTTTGTGTGTGTGTGTTTAAAGGAACCGGGAGGAAGGTGGGACTCAGGACTTCAAGGCCAGCCTCTGCTCTGCCACGGCTTCAAGGCCAGCCTGGGCTAAAAAGAAGAAATGCTGAAGGTTAGCAGCTGAAGTATGCAGCTTGGGATCTGAACGAAGGGAACACAATGTGAGCCCTCTCCAGGCAGACCTTCACGGCCCCGCTTGCACGTCCGCAGGCTCTCCTCTGTTCCTCCCTCGGGGCCGCTCACTGCAGGGGGGGGGGGGGGGGAGCCAGCAGCACGTTGGCACAAAGCGATTTAATTAAAATTAAACAATAGCTTCGTCTGCTCACGGCAGGTGACTCTGGACTTCCACGCACAGCAGTGAAGCAGGCTTCTTCCTTTTAACCTGTATTCGGGAAGAAGACAGGATTCACAGGAACTGTGAGATAGACAGCGGTGTGGTGTCCTGTGCCAAAGAGTCTTACGTTAACACTCGAAATCCGAGCGTCTGTGTCTGGTCCTGTGGTGGCGCAGATCAAAGAAGTTACACACATCGAAAAAGCATCTTTACAAGTCTATGGAGCACTTGTCAAGCACCCGAAGTTCATTGTCAGAACTCGGCAAAGGTCGGCATTAGCACCATCACTGTCAGTAACAATACGCTCATCATTGGACTGGAAGAAGCAGAACTCGGGTTGAGGCTCCAAACAACCCTGAGATAAATGATGGAGCTGGCCTGGATGCCCCTGTGTCCTCGTCCACTCCACACACCCTCCCCCAGGCAGACAGTCACATCATCCAGAGCAGGGTGCGTGGGCCTGACCCGCCCTCTCCGAGAGCTCGGGCACACAAGACCTTAAGACGCGGAGGGAGCCCCGGCCCTGAGGTTGGCAGTGTCCCGGCTGAGCTGAGGAGACGGGCACAGGGCACCCAGCTTTGCTTGGAGGATGAGAGGCTCTGAAGCAGGTCCAGGGCTGAGCCTGGTCCAGTGTGCCCAGAGCGTGCCGGGCCGCTGGGAATGTCTGTGTGTGCATCCACGCCCGCCCTGAGAGGTGGAGGCCTGTGGGGGGCGGTGTTTATTTTCCCTGAAGTGACAGCCACCAGGGGGTGAACCCCACAGGCGTGACGCCCGCCAGGAGTGCTCTCCCAGCCCCGAGGCCCAGTCACTGCATTAAGGCCAGTGAGCCCGCACTCCTGCCGAGCACACGCCCGCCACAGGCCTGCAGGATCCACGGCAGAGAGTGGGCAGGCGGGAGCCTCGGGGTCTCTGCTGTGTGTCACGGTGTCATGGCATCCTCGCTCTCCATAAAGGACCCAGCGGGGGACACAGTGCTCAGGGCACAGACGAGTGGGGGGGAGGTTCGGTGAGACATCCTCGGTAGGACATGTGGGTACCGGTCCCCGTCGGTGGGTGTGTCCTCTGGAGGAGGGGACTGGCCAGTGCTCTCTTCCTGTTTGCACACGAGTGGGCTGCCCTGGCCCCGGCCTCCTGGACATTGACCCTAACTGAACCTTCCTTCAGAGCTCCTTTAGTGCAGCAGAGAGGCAGCCAGCCCTCCGGCGCCCTGCGGGACTGGGTCGGGGGCAGCTGGAGTCGGCGCAGTGTCCCCCACCTCGGCCAGGACGTGATCGCGGGGCACACCCGGAGGGCCCGCGCCAGATGCTCCCGGCTGGACGGCGCCGTGCCCACGCAGTCCACAGGCTGCTTTGCCCGCCCGGCTCCTGAGCATGAACTTGCCTGACTTGCCCTGACTGCGCCCACCGCCGCATGCACACGCACCAGTGTGATCTGCTCCGGGTGGTCCCGAAAGGTGGCTGCGTCACCAGTCTGCTGGACGGCAGGTGGAGAGTTAGCCTGGACGCTGGGCAGCAGGAGGCAAGACAGATCAGGTTCTGCCTTCCCGCACCCAGCTGGGTGAGGTGAGCAAACATACACATACCACACACACACACACAATGTGCACACAACACACACGTGCACACACACTTTGTTCCTCTGCCCTTACACGATTTGATTTTCAGGGAGAGAAACAAGAGGCCGCCGAGAGCACACCAGCCTCTCCTCACGAGAAACAAGAGGCCGCCGAGAGCACACCAGCCTCTCCTCACGATGGCTGACGGTCCCTGAGCCCTGCCCACCTTGCACCCAAGTGGGCACGCATGTGGCCCTGTCTCCTCAGCACTGGCACGATGCCCTGGAGGCCATGGAGCCGGGTACTGAGGCAGCCTGCAGGTGCCTCCGTTCCTTCAGAAAGACGGGGAGCTCACTACAGCTGAGCTACAAACACCCCAGGGGACACAGCAGCCACCGGAGCCTCCACAGCGGCACTCGATGCCGTCACGGCTGTAGTCGCCTTCTCCGGGTGTCTGTTAGGAACCCCGCTACCCGCTGCGGCACTCCCGCTCTCTTCCCAGTGACAGGGCGGCCTTAGAGAGAAACAGCCGCCTCCTGTGGCACCTCGGCCTGGACACCTCCTCACCAGCTCTGAGGCCGACAGCCAGCCGCTTTCCTACACTGGAGGGACAGCCCCGAGGGACGCAAGTCTGTCACCAAGGCCGCACGTGACGCGTGGGTTAGTGTGCTGGGCTCTTCTGTCCAACCCAGTGCCCAGAGCTGCCGGGTCCTGAAACAGATGCTCAGCTTGGCGCAAAGCCTGGCAAGCCTGCTGGGCACTGAGCTGCCCAACATGTGTTGGCTTTACAGCCACCCTCCAGTGCCCGCAGATGTCTGGGCGCATTCTGAGTTCTCCTCTTCTTTCACTGGATACCCTGAGGTGTCGTGTGCCATCTCCCGGCTGGAAAAAGCAGCCATTCCAGAGCAGGCCTCGGTGGCGACCCAGGTTCTCTGTGCTCTGTGGTGTTGTCACCTGAAGGTCTCTGATCTGTGCCAACATTTTCACCAACAGATGAAAGCCGTCCTCCACATCCTTTCTAAATGCAGACGTCAAAGGTGTCATCCAAAGCCGGCACCCTTGCCATTTCTCCCCTCGTCCCTAACGTGCCACCCTTGAGCGGGGCTGGGCGGAGTGCCAGGCAGTGTGGGCCGCCGGGGCACACTTCCACACCGAGAACACAGCCCACCTGCAGTCTGCTCTGCCTCCTTCTCTCTGCCGCAGAAGCGTGATTCACAGCTAAATTCAACCAAATAAACAAGCTCCGTCCTCAGCTTCCGCAAAACCTACAATCTCAGAAAGGCTGATGTGGCTGACACTGAATTGATTTCAACACATCCCATTTCCGGTCTAATGCTGGGTTCTTTTGAGTGAGAACAGCGTCCTCCTGATGGCTTCGTTCTACTTGAATAGACACAGCATAAATATGTAGCAAGCACAGGCGTTCACATTAATTTTCTTTTTTTTTTTTAGATAAGAAAATATGGGGTGTTTTACTTTTCAAAGATTAATTTCCCACAAAGTGTTCATAGTATGGCAGGGCAAGGCTTTCATGTGTTAAACAGTCAATCGTTCTGTACCTAGAAAGCTCAAATAGTGATTTTTTTTT
>REGO01000624.1:2655-34644 GCA_010120015.1 Rhombomys opimus
CTGGCTGAAAGCTGGCTGTCCCCGAAAGTCTTCAGCTGTCATAATTACTCAGGTTGTTTGGAGGGAGCTTCTCTGTCTACCATATATTATTAATATTTATTTCTGTAAACAAGTGATTGATCATACTACCTTGAAATACAAACCTACTAGCAAATCGTTTATCAGATACGGTTGTAAATACCTTCTGTGTGTCCAGAGCTAGCTGGGAAAGACAGATATTCAGAGAAGTAGAGTTTGGTCTTTTGGGTCTTTCTCACATTTTCCCAATGCTGATAACTCTGTGAAAGCATGCTTCCTCTCCATCCTTCTCCATCCATCCATGGCTATTCTCTTTCATCCAGGCCTGTGGGATTCTGATTGATCCACCTTTCATTCAAAGCATCTTGATTTTATGAAATCCACACCTGCTGTGAGTATTGTGTTTTCTATGATCTATCTGTTCCTGGCCAAAAGAGAACATAGAGATAAAATGCAATTTTTCTTAATGTCCTTTGGTAGTTTATGAACATATAAGCTGAATTAGATATTACCTTTTTTGACCACAGAAATTTTACCCAAGTTGCTTTGCTTTAAATTATTTTAAAGTTTAAAATATATGTCATATTTGATTCATAATTTCTAAGTTACCTATATGCTAAATTTTATTAAAACGTAGAACAAATGTGAAATTTGAAAGAGGGTAGTGTGTATTAGTAAGGATTCTGTAGACAAACAAATTATAGAATGAATCCATACTCCTCTCTCAACAAACATACATAAACTTATTCACACACACATATACCCATACATATACATGTGGAATTTATTAGAATAATTTACAGGCTGTGATATCCAGCTAATGGAACAATAGCTGGAAAGTTTAAGAAGTGGATTAGTCAATGAGGCTGGATGTCTCAGCTGGTCTGCAGTAGATGCTAGAAATCTGAAGAACTAAGCTCTAATGATGGTGAAGAAATAAGCCTGATGGCAAGGCCAAAGCCAGAAGGCAAAGAGCAGAAACCCTCATCTTCCATGTCCTTATATAGGCTTCTAAAAAATGTGAGGGCCAGATTAAAGACGTATGTCTTCCTGCATCAAGACCTGGATTAAAAGTGGGTCTTCTTACTTCAAATTCACAGGGTAAGACCCTCACAGATATGTCCTATGTTTTTGGATTTAGTTTATTCTAAAGATACCCATGTTCCCAACCAAGAATAGTCATCACAGTGTGGTTCTGGGAGCAGACTGTGAACAACCACAGGGCTCTACACTGCCAGATTAGAGACTTACAAGCAACCCCTATTCATGGTCCATTTTCTGTTGCCTTTTAGACTCAGCAATGCTGAGTCTAAAAGAAATAGCTGATGTTGTCAGTTACCTGGTTGGTTTCCATGGTGTAGACGCAACTGAATTAGCTTCTACTGCTACATACAGCTGCCATTCTTTTTTTTAATTAGAAATTTATCATCATCATCATCATCATCATCATCATCATTTATTACAATTTATCCAGTTTGTGTCCAGGCTGTGGTCCCATTCCCTTATCTCCTCCTAATCCCACCCTCCCTCCCTCTTCTTTCCCTATGCCCCTTCTCTAGTCCACTGATAGGGGAGGTCCTCCTTCCCTTCCATTTGACCCTAGCCTATCAGTTCTCATCAGTATTGGTTGCATTGTCTTTCTCTGTGGCCTGGCAAGACTACACATTCTTTGTAAGAAATGTTCTGCCTACAAAGAGAAGTCTTGATGGCAGGAACCAATGCAATCTGGGACTTCAAAAAGAAAGATGGTAAATATACTACATTTTCTTTATCCATTCTTAAGTTGAGGGACATCTAGGTTGTGTCCAGTTTCTAGCTATTATGAATAAAGCTACAGTGAACATAGTTAAGCTAGTACATTTTCTTTATCCATTCTTAAGTTGAGGGACATCTAGGTTGTGTCCAGTTTCTGGCTATTATGAATAAAGCTACAGTGAACATAGTTAAGCAAGTGCCCTTTTGGTAGAATGGAAGATCCTTTCTGTATATGCTCAAGAGCTGTATAGGTGGATTTTGAAGTAGATAAATTCCCAATTTCCTGAGGAACCCTCATATTGATTTATAATAGGTTGTAAGAGTTTGCACTGCCACCCATAATAGTGAACTGTTGCTCTTGCTCAATATCAATGTCATCACAAACTGTCACCTGTTTTTTGATCTTAGCCATTCTGACATGTGTAATATGTAATTTGAGACCTTTTGATTTTTATTTCCTTGATGACTACAACTGTTTAACATTTCTTTAAGTGTTTCTTGGCCATTAGAGATTCCTCTGTTGAGCACTCTCTGTTGATATCAGTACTCCATTTTTAATTGGACTATTTGGTTTATTGGTGTCTAGTTTCTCAAGTTCTTCATATATTTTGAATATTAGCCCTCTGTCAGATTTGGAATTGGTGAAATTATTTTGTGATTTTGTAGGTTGCCGTTTGTCCTATTGTTGTTATTCTTTGCCTTACAGAAGCTTTTTTAGTTGCATGAGATCCCTTTTATTTATTGTTTTTATTGCCTGTGCTAGGTGCTATCTTGTTCTATTCAGGATGTTGTCTCTTGCACCAATGTGTTCATGGATATTTCTCATTTTCTCTTCTGTTATATTCAGTGTATACAGTTTTATGTTGATGTCTTTGATCCACTTAGACTTGAGTTTTGTGCAGGGTGATAGATCTGGATCTATTTGCATTATTCTACATGCAGATATCCAGTTAGACCAGCACCATTTACTGTGCATTTCTGGCTTCATAAAAGTTCAGGTGTCTATATGTGTGTGGATCTGTGCCTGCTCTTTGGTTTGATTCCATTGATCTACCTGTCTGTTTCTATGTCAATGCCATGTGGTTTTTATCACTGTTGCTCTGTAATACAACTTGAAATCAGGAATGGTAATAACTTCAGAAGTTCTTTTATCATACAGGATTGTTTTAGACATCCTAGGTTGTTGTTGTTGTTGTTTTGCATAAGAAGTTGACAATTGTTCTTTCAAGGTCTGTAAAAACTTAGAGGTCTGTTAGAACTTTGATGGGGATTGTGCTGAATTTGTAGATTGTTTTGGGACATTTCACTATGTTAATCCTACTTACCCATGGGCTTGGGAAGTTTTTTTTATTTTCTGATATATTCTGCAATTTCTTTCTTCAAAGGCTTGAATTTTTTAATCATATGAGCTTTTTACTTGCTTTGTTAGAGGTATTTGAGCTGTTGTATATGGGCATATGTCCCTGATTTCTTTCTCAGCCCCTTTATCATTTATACAGGAAACACTACTGAATTTTCTTTTTTTTTTTAGTTAATCTTATATCCAGCCATTTCTATGAAAGTGTTTATCAGCTGTAGAAATCCTCTGATGGAGTTTGTAGGGTCACTTATGTTTACTATTATATGTAAGCATTTTATTTCTTTTTGGTCATAAAGACAATCATGCTTTACCACAGTCTGTTTGTTTAGAATAACTACGTATGCCTCTACCTTTGAAACAAATACTCAGCTAGCAATTTCATGGTCAGACAACCAGGGAGGTCCTAATGGGAATAGAAGGAAATTCTTCAAGTACAATATTTCTAATCACTGATTAGTTTTTAGAGGACTCTACTGTTTAAAGTTGCAGTCCACCATACCTGAACTCTTTGTGCTTGGAGCAAAGAGGACCCCTTTCCCTTAGCAGAGCCTTCTACTGTCTGCCTGACCTTATTAGCAGACCAATGCTAGGCACATGTGCCTGACCTTTGACACCATTCCCTGCAAACACTCTCCTCCTGCCACCTATAGAATAATTAAGTATTGTGTTTCTATCCATATGATAGAATGTGCTGCCAAATTCAAATAAAGCACACTGTGGGTATCTATTGCATGAAGACCCAAGACTACTGTCTATGTCCTATATAATCTCCTCACCTTCCTTGAATAAAGTTGAGTGGTCTCATTGAAGTCCTTCATACTAATGGGCCATACAAATCCTGCTCACCACTTCTGCCTAACTTGCATTTGTACAACAGTGGCCAGTGACTCCTGTGGAATAGGGAATACTCAGGTAGTGACAGCATATACCTGTAGGTTAAGGTCCTAGGGCTATGTTTACATCACTTTCTTGGTTCAGGTTATGTTTTAATTATGTATTTAGGTGTACATGCACGTGGGCAAGTATGTGCATGCGCACACACACACCAAACAATAATTTTTTAATTAAATTTTAATTTTTTATATTAATTACAGTTTATTAACTTTGTATCCCAGCTCTAGTCCCCTCCTTCATCCTCTCCCTTTCCCCCCAACCCTCATCTACTCCTATGCCCCTCTCGAAGTCCATGGATAACAGAGGTCCTCTTCCCCTTCCATTTGACCCTACCCTATGAGGTCTCCTCAGGACTGGCTGCATTATCTTCCTCTGTGGCCTGGCAATGCTGCTCCCTCATCACAGGGAGGTGGTCAAAGAACAAGCCACTGAATTCATGTTAGATACAGTCCCTGTTCCCCTTCCTAGGGAACCCTCTTGGACATTGAGCTGCCATGGTCTACATCTGAGCAGGGGTTCTAGGTTATCTCCATGCATGGTCCTTGGTTGGATTATCAGTCTCAGAAAAGACCCCTGTGCCCAGATATTTTGGTTCTGTTGCTCTCCTTGTGGAGCTCCTATTCTCCAAAGAAGCCGTATATTTGAAAGACAGTAAGAATACATGAGAAGATCTGAAAGAAGAATAAGGGAGAAGTTCTATAACTATAATATCAAAATTAAATGTTTTCTAAAAATAACTGAAATTTTAAAGATAGTACTATGAAGAGAAAAAATTCTAATTCCCTCCAACTAGAAAATTTTTCAAAGTAGAAACACACTTGTGGATATTTTGCTGCTCTAACAATGTAATAAATTATGTCCTAAATAATGATACACTGCTGCGTAGAGTCTTTCAGAGGCCTTCTGTGGTAGGCTCTTGTCCTGTTTCCTCCTACAAGGGGTCAAGGCAGATGCTGAGACTCATGACCAAACTTTGGGCAGAGTGCAGGGAATCTTATGAAAGAAAGAAGAAATAGAAACATAGGAGAAAACAGGAGCTCCACAAGGAGAGCAACAGAACCAAAAAATCTGGTCACAGGGGTCTTTTCCAAGTCTGATACTCCAACCAAGGGCCATTTGTGGAGATACTCTAGAACCCTTGCACCCATGTTGCCCATGGCAGCTCAGGGTTCAAGTGGGATCCCTAGAAAGAGGAACAGGGACTGTCACTGACATGAACTCAGTGGCCTGCTCTTTGATTACCTCCCCCTCAGGGGGTACAGCCTTACCAGGCCACAGAGGAAGGCAATGCAGCCACTCCTAATGAGATCTCATAGACTAGGATCAGATGGAAGGAGAGGAGGACCTCCCTGATCAGGGGCATGGGTGGAAATGAGGGAGGGAGGGTGGGATTGGGAGGAGATGAGGAGGGGGGCTACAGATGGAATTAAAAAGTGAATGAACTGTAATTAATTAAAATGGAATTAAAGAAAAATGTTAAAATAATTTAAAATTCTAATAATACTGTTTTTGTTAGGATATATTTACTGAAATCTCCTCTTTTCCCTCTTCCTCCCCTCACCTTTGCTCCCCTCCCTTCCTCTTTTCTCCTCACCTCTTCTATCTTTCCCTCTCTTTTTCTAGATAGATATTTTTTCTTAAGATTACAGAATTCATTGAGGTTATTTTGGTATCAAAAACCTTCATTTTGTCTACATCGTTTTACCACCTTTACAATTCTTTTCAATAAGCAGAAGTCTGTGATGTAAAATAATGCCACTTTATATTATTTTTCTTTAGTATATACATCTTGGGTACTGTTTAGTATGGCATTTCCTATGTTTATATTATATAGCTATATATATATATATATATATATGTACATATATATATATATATATATGTATGTATATGATCATATGTATTCATAGAATCTTCTAGTAAGTATCTTCCCCACTACTATAATTTAGTTTAGTGTTTCCCACAGTGTCTTTCTTTGGATCTTAAGGTTGTCTCAAGTTTGGAGTGACTCACCTGCCTCAGCCAAGCACTGCTGAGATACAGGCTCATATCTCCTACTACACTAAACTAGATACTGACTTTAAAGTTCCTGTAGACTTCCTATTTTGTTCTAAAGAAGATGTAGGAAGCTGTGTTCTCTTGGGAATCATCTTTATTAGCTAAGCATACACAAGGATAACTTTGAGATGTCCTGTATAAAAAAATAACTACAATAGAAAAAGTATTTGTCTTTATTAAACTTTCTAAATATTATTATTTAATATTTGAAAAAAATCTATATTTATATAGTGCATTTTAACATATCCATCTACAATCAACTTCTACTTCCCCTTAGTGTTTCCTAGTTTGTCTTCCTCATAACTTCATGTATTCTAATTTTGTCTGTTTTTAAGATCCCTGAGAGCAATTTCTTCTGTGTGTGGGTGAATGGAGATATCCTATGCTTGGCACTGAGATGTATAGTAAGTAATCCATGTCTTCTGGAAGCATTATCTAATTTTTTTTACACCTGAAAATTCCGTTATTTATCAATATCACATTTTCTCTATAAAATTTTCTATTGTGGGACTCCTACTTAGGTTCCATGGTGTAGTTGTTGAGAACAGTGTTGCAATAAACATAATATGCACTGAAGTGTAAGTATCAAACTCTAATAAAATAAATTCATAATACACCAAAGATAAAAATAATCATGGTTGAAAAGAACCACAAATGAGGAGGAAAGTGCAATAATGTGCTATGACAGAAAACATTTATCTAAACAATTTAGAATATTTTGCAATTCCATACATGATGATTAGGAGGAATAGGAATGCATGCTGACACCATTACCATATTCAATACATTTTGTACTTATATGTTATCCTACAGGATTTTTTCAGGATGATCCTAGGTTTAAGCATGCCAAAATCCCAGTTGGAGGCAAGAAGAGAAATAGTTTAAAGTTAATTGGCCTCAGATACTTATTGAACTTGAAGACAGCTTGGACTAAATAAGAAAATGTCTTTTAAAAAGCATGTACAATTTTTATGTATTATAAAGCCAAAGGGGAAAAACACATTGAAAAATTTAAAAAAGAGTTATTGAAGATTTGTTATTTACAAAGTGCTTCTTTGAACTGTTCGCTAAATAAAAGTAAGAAAAATCAGTTTCAAATGTGAAAGAATGGTGAGAAAAAAAAACAATTACCAGTTTTCTTTCTGCCCAATATAAATTAAAAGCAATTAAAATATGATTACAATTTCATGACAGTAACACCTTTAAGCCAGATGCATGACTTCACCTAGATATATTTTGTATAGTTGATATGTATATTTATTAAGTGCTTAAAATAATTTATATTTAATTATTCTACTTAAGATGTAAATATATGCAGAGACTAATTTTTGGGAGATTATTCTTTTGCTTAAAAACTAATGACCAGAGAATCCAAGATGGAGGAGACCAGTGTGTACCTTATCTGAGGAACTGAGCATCTGAAACTCCAAAATAGTTGAGTGGCGGGGCAGCTGAAGCCAGAACATCAACATTGAGGATTCCTAGGTGAGAGGGTACAACCCAAAAGCTGACACCATTTGGATCCAGCTCACCTGCAGACTTCTCCAGGAACTGAGAGTGGTGAAATTCCATCACTCTGCACTTCCCCTTGTCAGGCATCCTTCCTCTGCGGAGGCAGCCCACAGTGCCCACTGCTCCTAGCACAGAACTCCCTACTCAGTATCTGAGACAGAGAAGGTGGGTCTCCCAGTTCCTCAGCGGCAGGTGGCCAGCTGTACAGGCCACCCAGGTCTGCCTGGCCACCCAAAACCATGGACAACTCTACGGGCTCCCTAGGGCCTCCCATCCAGGATCTGTCCTGGCCTCCCAGTTCTGCATCTGCAGTTGAACTCCCAGTGGGCTGCCATATCAGCCTCCCAGTTCTGCTGCTGCAGTACCACTGAGCTGACAGATCTCCTACACTCTCATTTGCCCCTGCAGGCCCAAATCTGAGAGTAGAGAATAATGGGAACCCCTGTGCTTTCCAATTAGGCCTGCTAGAGTGAATGAATCTTCAAGTGAGTGCGTTGCAGAGCTCCAGATCCAGGGTCCCTCTAAGCTAGCAGCCAGACACTAGATCTTACTACCAGAAGGACAGTATAACAGTCCTGTAGGCCACTGAGGTATTCAGGGAACCTGCACATGCACACTGCACACAAACACCACCAGTGCTTACACCGCCTCCTGCACCAGCATTCCTCTGTCCCACATTCCAAGCACCTACACTCTATAGTACCCACACTGGTTCAAGGCACACTTCCACTCACGCACCCACACTGGTTTGCCGACACTTATGCACCTGCGCTTGACCTTCCTCCCGTAGCTACAGTTAAAACAACAAAACACACTCTTCAAACCGGTGTACCTTTCTCATCTTCCCAGAGGAATACTCCAGACACCACAGAAAGACCCAGTCTGAAGAACAGACTCCAGGAACAAACAGCGAAGGTTATGGATAAGCAGATGGCTAGAGGTCCATGTAAGAACACATCCAACAAAAACCAGGACATCATAGCTTCAACTGCAAACTCAAAAGACAATGGATATTTTAATTCATCAGAAACAGGAAAATTATTTTAAAGCTATGCTTATCCAGTTATTAGAGGCACATAAAGAGGAATGCACAAATCTCTCAAAGAAATAACTACACAGAAAAAACCCCTGTGTCCAGATATATTTGGTCCTTGTGGGGCTCCTATCCTTTCCTTCTGCCAAAGGTTTGTTTATGAGTCTTAGTATCTGTTTTGAAACGCTGCTTGGTAGAGTCTTTCAGATGCCTTCTGCTATAGACACCTGTCATGCATCCAATGCACATCTCACTTGACTTTCTAAGTGAGGATTGATCATCTTACCCCATGTCTGCTACAGGGTTTTTTTCTGAAACTATTTCTCTAACCAAGGACCATGTATGGATATAACCTAGAACCTTTGCTTGGACGAAGCTTGTGGTAGCTCAATAACCAATTGGTGTCCCATAGTAAGGGGAACAGGGACTATCTCTGACAGGAACTCAATGGCAGGCTCTTTGACCTTCCCACCCCCAAGGGAGGAGCAGTACAACTAGGCCACAGAGGAGGACTTTGCAGCATTCCTGAAGATACCTGATAAAACAGGGCCAGATGAAAGGAAAGGAGGTCCTCCCCATCAGTGGACTTGGACAGGGGCAGGGAGAAGCTGACAGAAGGAAAGTGGGATTGGGAGGGAATAAGGGAGCAGGATACAGCTGGGATACAGAGTTAATAAAATATAACTAATAATAAACAATAATAATAATAATTAAAAAAGTAAAAAAATACTTTGGAAAAATGGAAAAAAAAGAAATAGCTACACAAATGGAGGCAAATAAAGAGGAAATGAACAAACTCTCAAAGAAATGCAGGTAACTACAGCAACAAAAATAGAGACACAGGGAGAGGCATTATTAGTGGCATACACAGAAGAAACAAACAAAAAATTAGAGGCCATCATGGAAAGACAGGAATCCACATTAAAACAGATGAAGGAAATGGTGCAAGACATGCAAACAGAATTAGAATCAATAAATAAAACACAAACAGAGAAAACCCTAGAGCTAGAGAACTTAGAGAGAAGATCAGGAACCACAAAAGTAAGCATCTGTAAGGTACCACAGATGCCAACCCAGACTACTATACCCAGCAAAACTTTCAATCAACTTAGATGGAGAAAACAAAATATTCCATGACAAAACTGAACTTAAACAATATCTACACAGCAACCCATACAGACAGAAGATGCTATAAAGAAAACTCCAATCCAATGAAAACAACTACACCCAAGAAAATAAAGAACATAGATAACTTCAAAATAAATAAATAAATAAATAAATAAATAAATAAATAAGAACAAGCATAGAAACACAGTAACTCACAAACTCCAAAATAAAAGGAGCTAAAATTCATTAGTCACTATTATCTATAAATATCAATGGACTCATCTCTTCAATAAAAAGACACAGACTAACAGAATGGTTGTGGAAACAGGATCCCAAATTCTTCTTCATCCAAGAAACACACCTATGCAACAAAAATAAACACTGTCTCAGAGTAAAGGGCTGGAAAATTGTTTTTCAAGCAAATAGACCCAGAAAACTAGCTGGTGTTGCTATCCTAACATCTATTAAAATAAACTTTCAGCCAAAATTAATCCAAAAAAATGAGGAGGACATTTCATTCTCATCAAAAGAAAAATCCACCATAAGGAAATTAAAGTCCTAAACATCTATGCTCCAAACACATGAGCACCTGCATTCTTAAATGAAGCATTATTAAAGCTTAAATCACACATCAATCCCAAAACCTTAATAGTGGGAGACTTCAACACTCCACTCTCACCAAGGGACAGAGCATCTAGACAGAAGCTAAACGGGGAAATAATGACACTTACAGAGGTCCTAAGTCAAATGGACCTAATAGATGTCTACAGAACTTTTCATCCAATCGAAAATGAGTATATCTTCTTTTCAGCACCTCATGGAACCTTCTCAAAAATTGATCATATAGTTGGGCACAAAGTGAGGCTCAACAGATACAAGAAGAGTGAAATAATCCCTTGTATCCTATATAAACAATATGGCCTAAAACTAGACTTTAACAACAATAGAATAACAAAAAGCCTACATAGACATGAAAACTAAACAACTCTCTACTCAATGACAGCTTGATCACAGAAGGAATGAAAAAGAAATTAGACTTCCTAAAATTCAATGAAAATGAAGGCACAACTTACCTAAACTTATGGAACAAAAAGAAAGCAGTGCTAAGAGGAAAATTTGTAGTAGTAAGCACATTCAGAAAGGAATTGGAGATATTTTATAAGAGTAACTTAATGGCACACCTAAAATCACTAGGAAAAAAAAAAAGGAAGCAGACACACCCAAAAGGAGTAGAAGATTGGAAATAATCAAACTAGGAGTTAAAATCAATGTATTAGAAATAAAGAAAACAATACAAAGAATCAATGAGACCAAGAGCTGGTTCTTTGAGAAAAATCAACAAGATAGACAAACCCATAGCCAAACTAATAGGCAGAGAGAAAGTATCCAAATCAACAAAATCAGAAACAAAAAACACTGAGGAAATCCAAACAATCATTATGTCTTACTACAAAAGCCTATATACCACAAAATTTGAAAATCTAAATGAAACGGACTATTTCCTTGATAGATTCCATTTATCAAAATTAAATAAAGATCAGGTAAATAAATTCAATAGTCCTATATCCTCCAAGGAAATAGAAGCAGTCATCAAAATCTCCCTTCCAATAAAAAGCCCAGGGCCAGATGGTTTCAGTACAGAATTCTACCAGACATTCAAAGAAGAGCTAAATCTAATTCTCTTCAAACTGTTCCACAAATTACAAAGAGAAGGAACATTGCCAAATTCATTCAATGAAGCCACAGTCACTTTCTTACCTAAACCACACAAAGCACCAACAAAAAAAGAGAACTTCAAACCTATCTCTCCCATGGACATTGAGGCAAAAATAATAAAATATTTCAACCTGATTCCATGAACACATAAAGAATATCATCCACCATGAACAAGTAGGCTTCAACCCAGGTACTCAAGGGAGGTTCAATATAGGGAAATCCATCAATATAATTCACCATATAAAGAAACTGAAGGAGAAAAATCACATGACCATCTCCATACATGCTGAAAAAGCACTTGACAAAATCTAACACCCATTCATGTTTAAAGTATTAGAAAGAGTAGGTATACAAGGCATTTACCTAAACATTGTAAAGGCAAAATACAGCAAGCCTAAAGCAAAAATCTAACAAAATGGAGAGAAACTTAACTCAATCCCGCTGAAATCAGGGACAAGGCAAGGTTGCCCACTCTCTCTATATCTCTTAAACATAGTACTTGAAGTACTAGCTAGAGCAGTAAGGCAACTAAAGGAGATGAAGGGGATATAAATCAGAAAGGAAGAAATAAAAATATCATTAATTGCAGATAATATAATAGTATAAGTAAGTGTTCCCAAAAATTCAACCAGAGAACTCCTTCAGCTAATAAACACCTTCAGCAAAATGGCTGGATACAAAATTAACTAAAAAAAAACAAAAACAAAAAAAACAAAACAAAACCAAAAACAACAACAACAAAACCAAAATCAGAAGCTCTCTTGTAAACAAAAGACAAAAGGGCTGAGACAGAAATTAGGGAAACAACACCCTTCACAATAGCCACTAAATAACATAAAGTACCTTGTTGTGATTCTAACCAAACAAGTGAAAGACCTGTTTGAAAAAAAATTCAAGTCTCTGAAGAAAAAAAATCAAAGAATATATCAGAAGATAGAATGATCTCCCATGCTCATACATCGGTAGGATTAACATAGTGAAAATGGCCACCCTGCCAAAAGCAATCTACAGATTCAATGCAATTCCCATCAAAATACCAACTCAATCCTTTACAGACCTTGAAAAAAAGATTCTCAGCTTCATATGGAGAAACAAAAAACCCAGAATCTCCAAAACGATCTTGTACAACAACTGATTGTCTGGAGGTATCTCCATCCCTGATCTCAAGCTGTACTACAGAGAAATAATAATAAAAACTCCACAGTACTGCATAGAAGCAAACTTGTGGATTGATGGAATTGAATAAAAGACCCAGAAATAAAGCCACATACTACAGATACTTGATTTTTGACAAAGAACTCAAAACCATACAATGGGAAAAGGACAAATGGTGCTGGTCTAACTAAATGTCTACATGTAGAAAAATGCAAATAGATCCACATTTATCACCCTGCGAGAAACTAAAGTCCAAGTGGATCAAAGATCTCAACATAAAACCAGACCCACTAAATCTGTTAGAATTAGAAATGGGGAAGAGCCTTGAACTCATTGGCACAGGAGAAAACTTCCTGAATACAACACCAACAGCACAGGCTCTAAGACCTACAATCAACAAATGGGATCTCATGAAACTGAAAGGCTTCTGTAGAGCAAAGGACACTGTCATCAGAACAAAAAGAGAGTCTACAGACTGAGAAAGGATCTTCACCAACCTTATATCTGACCAAGAACTAATATATAGAATATATAAAGAACTCAGAATTTAAAAAACAACAAATCAAGCAATCCAATTAAAAAAAATATTGGGTACAGAGCTAAACATAGAATTCCCTGTAGAGGAATATTGAATGGCAGAGAAACACTTAAAGAAATGTTCAGTGTCCTTAGTCATCAAAGAAATACAACTCAAAATGACCCTGAGATTTCACCTTACACCCATCAGAATGGCCAAGATCAAAAACTCAAATGAAAATACATGCTGGAGAGATTGTTGAGAAAGGGGAACCCTCCTCCACTGCTAGTGGGAATGTAACCTTGTACAACCACTTTGGAAATCAATTCAGCCCTTTCTCAGACAATTAGGAATAGTGTTTCTTGAAGATCCAGCTAAACCACTCCTAGGCATGTATCCAAAATATGCTCAAGTACACAACAAGGATATTTGCTCAACCATACATAGAGATAACCTACAACTTCTGCTCAGATAGAGCCCATGGCAGCTCAGTGTCCAAGTGGAAACCCTAGTAAGGGAAACAGGGACTGTCTCTGACATGAACTCAGTTGCTGGCTCTTTGGTCTACTCCCCCAAGAGGAGAGCAGCCTTATCAGGCCACAGAGGAAGCCAATGTAGCCAGTCCTGATGAGACTTGATAAGCTAGGGTCAGACGGAAGGGGAGGAGGACCTCCCCTATCAGTGGATTTCGAGAGGCTCATGGCAGGAGATGAGAGATGGAGGATGGGATTGGGAGGGTATGTAGAAGGGAGATACAGCTGGGATATAATGTGAATAAACTGTAATTAATATAAATAATAAAAATTTTTAAAAAACTAAGGACCAACTTTATTTAACATGTATATTTAAATGTTATCCAGGTTCTTTTAATGCTAGTAATCAACTTTGTGTATGAGTGTTAGTGTTCATGACTTAGAAATACTACCCAATGTATATGCATATCTACATTCATTTGAAGTTTAAAGGTGATAATAAACAAAGTACCTACCTCAAAATTCATGAAAAAATTTCACCACATAACTCCCTAATTATCAGCCTAATCTGTTCAATAAGGAAATACAAATGAATTATAATTTCAGATAAATCTAAATTTTAAAAAATCAATAATCTAGTCTTTAAAATCGCTTTGTAAGTTTATCTGCACATTGATTTTGTCTCTGTCTCTGTCTCCCCCTCTCTCTCTTTCTCTCGCTGTCTTCCTGGCTGGCTCTGTTTCTTTCTCTGTAGATCTGTCTGCAGGTCTCATGTACCTCATAGACTCACTATGTACCTGGCTCAGACTCCTGCTGATCCTATGCCATTTCTTAAACACTGTAGCCTCATATGCAACAGCTGTTTTCTTAAGACCAGGAGATGACCAAATAACTCATATGTGGGTGGATGTTAAACTTCTATATTTCTGCAGGCCTTAGAAGAATCTTATTCAGTTCACAACTCAATATCTGTCTATCTTAGACAAGAATCACCCCAACCTTAAATATTTGCCAATTAGTACACAGTCTTCGGGGGTTAGGGGGGTGGCGGTCGAAGCTCATAGGTATAAACAAGTGCTAAAACTAAATCCAGATTAAGGAAAATTATGTTAAAATTTCAAAATGATTTCATTACCTATCTTTCTTTTTGTTCCCCATTCTCACAAAATAAAATGAAAGGATTAGCCTGGCGGCCTCAAATCCTCTCCCATTCAGCTGTGAGAACCTCCAAACACCAGTGTGGCCTCCAAGTGCACTGAAGCACTATACAAAGCAGGAATCCTTTTCATCATTTAGGAATTTCATTTTTGTAAGCTAATACACTTCCTTGTCTGTATCATGATTTTGCGTGTGTGTTATTGCAACCAAAGTACTGTAGCAGGAAGACAATTACTAGACATTTGCCATAGAATCCTCACTGCCTAAAGAAAATAGAATTGTATTTCTTTTTCTCATTACAGAAATCTGTGGTAAGGCAATTCAGGCAGAACTGTGGTATCATTAATGATTGACTTCTATCTCTGATACCCTACTGTATTGGTTTTACAAAAAAAAAAAAAAAAAAAAAAAAAAAAAGTACCAAACAATGTTACTTAAACAAATGAGTAATTGTATCAACAACAACAAGAAAGGATTCACAGTAAAGAGAATTTTTGAAACAAGGCTGCATCAAGCATAGCTTTGGTAAGAAAACAGCCATTGGTACAGATTATGTAGTTCCACCACATTAAATTATCAGTGAAAACAGACTAAATCATTAAGCAACATGTTGGCATTAGGTACTTAAAAACTGTTCCTGGGTTTCAGTCTTTCAAATTCAAAACACAAACATCAAGTTATTTTATAGGCATTTAGCCTGTTAATGTGATTTTAGTAAAAAATAACTCTGATTTTTGAAAGCAAGTCCCGTGATCAAACTACAATAAATAATATTTATTCACACGTTTTAAGAGTGAGCAGTTCCATGTTTCTTGCACTGTTGGTCTTGCACTCTTGGAAGAAACAAATTTCAAATTGCTACAAAGCACAGGTCTGCTATGTCATTAGGTAGGACTTAAAGAATATGAAAGGGAGTGAAAAAGAATCTATAATGATTTTTTTACCCAGAAAAGATGCCCTAATGATTATGGTATTTATTAGGTACAAGAAAATATTTGCTTTTCAACATTCCTCGACCAGTTTCTTCCTAACACTTACCACAAATAATGACATTAAAAATGAGCATTGTGCTGAGACTCAAGGCCAAACTTTGGGCAGAGTACAGGGAGTCTTATGGAAGAAGAGGGGTATGGGGATAGAGGGACATGGAGGAGACAGGAGCCTCAAAAAGACATAACAAAATTAAAAGATCTGAGGCCAGGGGTTCCTGAAGAGACTAATGCACCAACAAAGGACCATGTGTGGAAAGGACCTAGCCCCCCTGCTCAGATGTGACTCATTGGCAGCTCAGTCTCCATGTGGATATCAGAGGAAGGGGATCAGAGGCTGCCTCTACCAGGAACTCAGTTGACTGCTCTTTGATCACTCCTGTTGATGAGGCCTTGCTAGGCCACAAAGGAAAAGGACCCAGGCAGTCCTGATGAGATTAACAAGTTGTGGGCAGATGGCAATGATGGAGGATTCACCCTTTCAGTGAATTAGAGGAAGGTCATGGAGGGGGAAAGGGAGAGAGGGCAAGGCTGGGAGGAGTTGAGGGAGGTGGCTTCAATGAGAATATATACCAAAAAAAATTGTGAAAAAATAAAATTAAAAATTAAAAAAATGAGCATTCTATCCCACTTCAGAAAGGAAGTTTGTGAACCTGACCACTGCCTTCAAATGATTCAATTCATTATTTCCTAACATAATTTCATTCTCCACATATATCTGGAATATAATATTCAATATTTCAACCATAATGTATCTCTACTAAAATTACAAAAATATATCATTTCAAATGTTGAAGTTTATGAGTTTATATAAAGAGATTAAATCACTAGATATAGATAGTTCTAGATAGTAGAACTATTTTAAAATATTTTTGTTTAGACATGGAATAATATTACACATTCTTATATGCAAAAAAGTGAAATAATAAAGTAGTGGCTTTCACATTATGCATACAAGTAACTTCTCTAGGTGGCTTTATATTTCTTCAGGCATATTTTTATCAAGTCCAATTTCTTATTTTATATTTTTAAGGTATCATTTCTTTTTTAATATTATTTTTCCACAATTTATTTGTTATATATCCTGATTGAAGGCCCCTCTCTCAGCTCCCCCCAAGTCCCATCCTCCCTTCTGTCCCCTTCCCCTAGTCCACTGAAAGGGGGAGCTCTCCACCATTGCCATCTGGCCATAAGTCTCATTGGGACTGCCTGGATCCTCTTCCTCCATGGGCTGGCAAGAGAAGAAATATACAGATATAGCCTTGGAAAGTACTTCACAAGTGCTCAGAATTATGAAACAATTTTTAGCACCATCACACATACTGAATGGTTGGAATTTTATCCATGTCAACTTGCAATCAATTGCCACTTTCAGTATTAGTTACAGTATTTGGATCATTATTGATCTTCATATACTATATGGAAACACATGAAACAATTTTTTCTTAGCTTAGGGTGAGCTGTGAAGCACAGGTAAAATTATGTTTCTGGTTCTTAACCTCACTAAAATATATTATAGAGAATTTACATAATACTCTAAGTATATGTTAAACCATCAGCATCATTAGTCTGAAAGACATAGGAATGAGGACAGTCTCAAAATTGGTCCTCCAAGAACTTAGCAGTCCTCTA
This sequence comes from Rhombomys opimus, assembly GCA_010120015.1. Taxonomy (NCBI): domain Eukaryota; kingdom Metazoa; phylum Chordata; class Mammalia; order Rodentia; family Muridae; genus Rhombomys; species Rhombomys opimus. The sequence continues at coordinate 20,033 of REGO01000624.1, forward strand.
AAGACCAAGCTTACATTAACAGCAGAAAAATTTACCCTATAAAAACATAAAAGACACAACATTCAAACAGGTTTTGTATTCACAGCACTCTCTTTCCAACATCAAGTTTCTTTTGAACATCTTAAGCTGGCGATAACTTTTATGCTTTTACAATGTAAAATCTGACAGTTATAAAAACAGATAAACTATGAACTGTTAAAATAATATCATATGTATTCTCTGGTCATCATGATCAACATTAAATATACTTCTTTGCCAAGGTAAATAATTCCACAGAAAAAGTTTTAAAAGATAGTTTTCTACAGAGAACATAGACATGTCACCAGCGGGTGAATTTAAATCATTTGGCATTTGAAACTTAAATCAGAGTTCCTGTACCATACCCTTGTTTAACATTCTCTCTCTGGTAATGGTAAGAATTTGAGGGAAATGACATCAATACAAATGCCACTCTCTGATACTCCTTTGTCTTATCTAGTGGGAAGTGAATACAGGAAAGTACTTTCAGGTCTCTCTATCATCACATTTTTATGCAGAGTTGTTCAGTTGAATATACTAAATTCATCTTCAAGCAATCTCCATGAAAATGACTAAGTACTTACTGTCTGGAGCCCAAAGCAAATGTGATTCATCACACCCTTTAAAGTGCCAAAAAGGAAAAGTTTCCAATGCAGTGAGAATCTCTCAGCTTTCTCTTTCCATAGGGAATAGGAAATTCTGGGAACAAGCCAATGGGAACAGGAATGAGATGAGTACAAGTTGCCATTTTTACCTCTTCCCATGTATCATATAGTGTGTTTTGGCTACCTAAAACACAGCAGCATTAGATATTCAATTATTGTTGGGAAAAAGGGATTTTGAAACCAACTGTAAATATATCTTTCAGAAAATGTTGAAACATAAAATATACTTGATCTGGAGAAAAAGAAAAGAAAAGAAACTGTGCAGTAGTGAAAATACCAGGTGGATGTATTTATCAAACTCAGGGAGCTAGTAAGTTGCTTCTATCCATGAAGGCTTTTATAAGACATTTAAAAATGATGCAATGGCTATGAATGGATTATTGAACAGAGAGACATTACATTGTTGCTTTCCTTGGTGATTAACCTATAAATAGATGATAACAATTTTAACTCATAATCATAACTTTAGAAATTAAAGAACCAAACATTTACCAGCTAAACTTATCGAAAAAACTGTTTATTATACCCCTCAAAGACAGGGATGTATAGAGGGGAGAGAGGTCGTGCTGGCATGTGCTGGGTTGTTCAGAAAAGAAAGCATCCAGCTCCTCCTTAAACCTCTGTGGGCCAGGGGTAGCTCACAGACAAGCGGAAAAATAGTAGTCAGTCGATTAAATTGCTGAGGAGAAACAACAGCAGTGGTATAGAAGCGATTCCTTTCATTCTCCAGAAGCTATGTCTCATGGTGGTATTTGGAGGTAGAGTTGTTAAGATCTTGAGAGTAAAGCTGTCCAAGTAAATATTTTAAACTAAAATTATTGGCTAAACATGTTCTCTTTTTCTGAGTCTTCAAGATTTTTTTCTTTTTTCTTTTTTTTTTTCTAGTGTTACATGTTGTTTTAAAAAAATCTTAATCAGTGAATTTTAATGAAGATTCAGGAGCCAGATGGTGGGGTGAAGGGCTGCTAGCAGAGAGAGACAGAGAAGGCACCCAGCTGACCTTCCTCCTCAGCCTATGTCCCAAACAGAAAGGCAAAGCTCTTTCCCTATGCCATATCAAGACCTCCTCAAACTCAGTGTCTTTCTCTTCTACTTTCTAACTATCTCTCCTGATTTCCTTCCTCTTACTCTTTATGTTTTTTTCCTATGTTCACTCCCTGTCAACTGGTTGCTTGCTCTACCTCTTTGCTTATGATTGACTTTATTTAACCCTGTTTACAATATTCAAGCAGAGAGCTCTTGGATTAAAGGTGTGTGTTAAGGATGAGCCACACTAAAAACAGGTTTTTCTATTAACCAACACAATCTCAGGTTTCTCAGTGTGAATAAATATCCTAAAACAATCAGAAATCATTTTGTTGAAATCTATATATAGTTATATATAGAAAAGTAAACAATTCAAATAATTAGTACCACCAATATATATTACACAGAACTATGTCTTCCTCTTTCTCTGCCTCTGTGTGAAGAATTATTTATACAATGTATTTTGTATATTTGTATGACCTCACTATGTATTTATAAAATATACTTTCTATACAACAAAAACAATCATTGCTCAATTGTCCTATTTGTCACTTTGGATTCTAAATTACTTCAATCATTTCTATTCTAAATTACTTTCAAGTATTTTCAATCAACCTTATTGATTATTTTTCCTGGGCCATTTTTATGTGTGTATGCTGCTATCTCAAAGAAGATGTAGTCTTCATCTCTGAATGAATGGTGATGTTAACAATATTTTTATGCTTCACTGACCAAAACTCCTCAGAACTGACTGTATGATTCATCAGCAAATATTAACAATGAAGATGCTGCCACAAGAGTTACAAAACACAATAGAATTACCATGAATAATAATAATTAAAAAAAAGCAAAATGTACCATGACTACATTAACTTTTCCCAGTCCTCCCAGGTCCAGCCCTCCATTGTGAGGTCCTCCCCCAAAAGAAGAAACTGAAAAATACAAATCGAATTTGTGTTGCTCACATACTCACTGGAGCTAGTCAAACTCCTGATGGCCAACCACTTAAATAAAACTGAGTCCTTCCCTACCCATCCCCCAGCCAGAAGCCATCAACCAGGAAGAACAGAGCTAAACTTCAGCCTCCCTATCACAATTTTAATGTGATTTTTTTAATGGCTTTCTGCCTGGTCTGTTTCTTTGGGGGGGAGGGCAGAGAGGTCAATACAGGCGCCTTCTGTTTCTCTCATTCTCAACTGTGAAGCTACAGTCATCAATATTACTTCAAAGGAAGCTTCCTTGCTCTTTGTTTAAAAATGTGTTTTTGAGCTTCATGATGAACTCCAACCATTCTTTTAATCAGAAAGCAAGACCACAGTTCGAAGCACTTTTCAGCTATAAAGGTGAATTGTGGAAAATAGCTTACTTGATTGATATCTTTGCCATCTCAAAAGAGTTAGATTTATTACTGAAAGGACGAAATACAACATGTCTGGATTTGCCTGAAAAGACCCCAAAATCCATCCAAATGTTCCATATAAATACAGTTTTGGCCAAGAACAAAGCAAAAGAGAATGAAAAATAAAATTTAAATGTTATCTACCTTCTCTGCCTTCTTTGAGGAACATGAAATTGAAGCATATGAAAAGATTACAAAGATAATTTTCATGCTTGCAGACTAAATTTCATCATTTTTTTTTTCTAAATCCACCTGACACCCATTTGAACTTTCCAGAAGCCCATTCACAGTGAAAGCTGAAGACTTATCTGAGAGAGCACAAAAAGAGTTCATTGATCTTATTAACAGCAATGCAGGTAGAACCCATTTCTCTACAATGCCAGTTACAACATATTGTAACACTGGATCAAGTGTTTCTGTTCTTCCTGAGACAGTGCCATGCCTTCCATTTCTGATAACATATCTTTGTGAAATAGGGTTTTCCATGTTGTTGTTTATCAAATTCACATATAGAAGCAGACTTGTTGTGGAAGATTATCTTAGTTCTTTTTCAAAGACTGGTCATAGAATTTCCAATCTGGTGGGAAAGAGCAATGTCAACCTTCCCAATGCTGTGGGCTCTTTGCTCATACTGGGGTAAAATAAAACAATGAGTTTTACTGTTGTTCCATCAACACTGATACCCACGCTATACCAAGCTTTAAGACAAAATTTCATTTTGTACTATTATTTGTAATTAGAAACAAAGAGTTCACAATATATAATTATACATTGTTTTGTGAAATTCATTACGCTGTAATTCTGTTCAAATTATAACAATAAAAATCATCTTGTATATCAGATATTTACATTATAACTCATTATAGTAGTAAAGATACAGTTATGAAGTAGCAACAAGAATAATTTTACAGTTGAGAAGCAATACAACACGAGGAAGGGTAAGAACAACTGATTTAGATTTTTAAGATCTTCAAATAGATATTTGTACTGTAATGTCTGTAGGTGGTTTTGTGATATTTGACACAATGTCTCCCTTTGTTGTTAGAGTTTATTTACATGAGATTTCTATCTTTATTTTTCTTTATTTATCTTTTCTGAAGAACCAAAAGTTGTGTTGCCTTCAAGTCTTCAGTTCATTTATTTCTACTGTGATCTTTTTTTTTTAAATTTTTTTCATCAGTTACATTTTATTAAATCTGTATCCCAGCCGTGCCCCGAACCCTCATTCCCTCCCAGTCCTTCCCTCCCTCCCTCATCACTACTGTGCCCCTTTCCACTGTGATCTTTAACATTCCTTTACGCTATCAAACTTAGGTTTGATTAATTCTTAATTTTTAGTTTCCAGGAGATTACTTGATAGCTTGTTTACTTGATATCATTGTTGATATTTTAAAAAAAGTGCAATCCAGCTGTCCTAGAAAGTCTTGTTCTCCTTCCTCAGCTTCCAAAAGTTAAGATTGTGACTGTCTTATCTCTATCTCTCTGTTTTTGTCTATCTCTCTGTTCTCTTCTTAGATATAGATATGTACTATTAAAATTTAGATCCTAGTCTTGCTCTGGTGTACGACGTGTGCTGTGTTGTATTTCCATCTTCATTTTTATCTGTTAAAGGAAATGTCTTTATTTTTCTTTCTTACAAGAAATGTGTTCAGTTTTTTCTTCTTTTGATTGTTCAAACGTATTAATAAATTTTCATATACATGTATTCTTTATTGGTATATTTTTATGGTTGTTCCTTTTATATTGCTACACTGAGAGTTCTCACTTTCAGCTTTGGTATCTTGATTACAATATACCTTAGAGCCTTAGTTAAGTTGAACCTAACTAGTGATCAGTGAAGTTCCAGACATGCATCTCTTTCTGTCAGTTTGAGTTTTTCTCTTAGAATCTCTTAAGGTAAGCTAGTACCTACATTGCATTCTTAAATTCATTTAAATCTCAAACCTAAGTTTTTCTTCTCTTGATATTTACCAGATATTTAGTGGCTTTCAACACGTTCTCTTTACATTTTGCTTTTCTTTTTTTTTTTTGCTTTCAAATGTATTTTAATACACCCCAATTCATTGTTTTTGTTTGATTTGTTCATCTATCAATTCTTTTTAATGTCATTAAAATCTCAGCTTGTAAATTGCCAGCTTGAATTTTTTTTAACATTTCGAATAACATGTTTGTGTTAAGAATTTAAATTTTTTATGTATACTGGATATGAGTCCTCAACCCAGATGCCCCTCAACTGAAGAATGGGTGCAGAAATTGTGGTACATCTGTACAATGGAATATTACTCAGTAATGAAAAATAAGGAAATCATGAAATTTGCAGGTAATTGGTGGGACCTGGAAAGGATTATCCTGAGTGAGTTGTCCCAGAAGCAAAAAGACACACACGGTATATAGTCACTCATATAGACATACAACATAGGATAAACCCACTAAAATCTGTACATCTAAAGAAACTAAGCAAGAGAGAGGACCCTAACTAAAACGTCAATCCCCATCCTTAAAGGCAAAGAGGATGGACATCAGAAGAAGAAAACAGGAAACAACCTAGGAACCTTCTACAGAGGGCTTCTGAAAGCCAGAAGAAGAAAACAGGAAACAAACTAGGAACCTACCACAGAGGGCCTCTGAAAGCCTCTGCCCTACAAACTATCAAAGCAGATGCTGAGCCTGATGGCCAACTGATGGGCAGAGTGAATGGAATTTTATGTAAGAAGTGGGAAATAGTAAGAGCTGGAGAGGATAGGGTCTCCACAAGGAGAGCAACAGAACAAGAAAATTTGAACACAGGGAACTTCCCAGAGACTCATACTCCAACTAAGGACTATTCATGGAGATAACCTAGAACTCCTGCACAGATGTAGCCCATGACAGATCAGTGTCCAAGTGGGTTACATAGTAATGGGAAGAGGGACTGCCTCTGACATAATCTGATTGGCCTGCTCTTTGATCACCTCCCCCTGAGGGGGGAGCAGCCTTATCAGGCCACAGTAGAGGACAATGCAGCCACTTTTGATGTGAACTGATAGACTAAGATCAGAAAGAAGAGGAGAACCTCCCCTATCAGTGGACTTGGGGAGTGGCATGCATGCAGAAAGGGGAGGGAGGGTGGGATCAGGAAGGGAGGAGGGAGGCGCTTATGGGGGGATACAAAATGAATAAAGTGTAATTAATAAAAAATTAAAAACAAGAATAAACCAAAAAAAATAGCTAAACGTAATTTCAGATGTTTAAATACTTGCTCCCTTCTTGGTTCTTGTTTACAAAAGCGTTCCCCCATTCAAAGTCACATGTGTCTTTAAAGCTCTTGCTGAAATTTAAATTTTCTTCCTCTCAGAATCTGTAAAACAATCATTGGAAGACAAAGGGAGAGAATTTTTTAAAACATCTGTAAAATTCTAATTGAAAAAAATTATTCAAAACTTACAACAAAAAGGTTTGATAGTTAATGGTGTACAGATATTCTTAGTTTTCTACAGTATGCCTTATATAGAGCTTGAATTCAACTCCTTTTCAGAGAAATAAAATTTAAAAATAAATACAAAAATGTCTTCTACATGGCTATATTTTTCATTAAAAAGGTAAAATATGTGTTGCATAAAGATGAATTTTTTTATGATAAAATTAAAAAAAGAATTTAAATTTTTCACTATTTCCTTGAAACATGGTGGCTTTTTTAATGCTCTTTTAAATTATTCATCAAAGAGTTCACTATGTAACCTTTTCTAGCACATTATTTTGTCCATTAATTGAGTTCATGGCTCTCTGAAAGGTCTTCTAGATAGCACAGTACCTGAAACTTGAATGTTGCAATATTTTTTCTAGTCTTCCTAATTTGGTTTTCTTGTTTCAGTCTTTCGAGAAATTCAAAGCACAGTGCTTTGCTAGCATACTATGAATACTTAAGCTAGTTCAGTACTAGATAGCACTTTGTGCCCAAGATTGTTATATATACTGAATACAGGAGAATAACACCAGGTTGGTCCTAAATCTACAGTTCTTACTTTAGGTAAGAAACAGGAGGGCACATATGTGTACAATTAATATATTCTAGTGAATAAATGGAAATTAATTTTTAAGGTTAACTACGTAATACAAATTGACTTTCATATAATTTGAGTCTTGCTGGTGAAAAATGCCATTTATACAACCACCACAGCTGATAGTTCTTAGGTTTTAAGAATATTACTTTTATCTAAATCTGTTTTCATTCTTCCTCAAATATTCCTCTCATCCTAAAAGTCAATGTAGTAAAATTTTTATTAACTCAGAGAATTAGTTTTCTATCCTAAGAAAACATTCACTTGGTAGAGTATTTATAAAGCAAAGTGTCTGCTGTGTACTTAGCTACAGTTGGCCTCTCAGAAATGACACTAGCTAAGGAGTACTTTGCCACATCAAGGAAAAATACTTTTCATTGATTATTTACAGAGTTTCTCTGCACAACTTATCACAATTATGCCCAATTGTTATAAACTCAAGCCAAAGTCATTTAAAGTGTATACAATGTGGGACAAGAAACACTCTTGTGATTATGTTTCCTGTCATTATCTATTGGGGGATTGGCACAGCTGCAACTTTATCTTTCTTGGAATATTACAAACTTCAGTGGAGAACAGCAGAGAAACAAGAGAGCACAGGCCTGCCAAGCCATCATGTTCCAGGAGTCAGTTTCAAAGACATTATACTATGTTCAAAGGAGTGTGCACATTCTGAATGCATAATTATTTTTTTCAGAAAACAATAATATAGAGATAATCTGCACTAAAGCTTTAATCTAGATTCAGCCTTGACCTCCACAGAAATGCTGATTATAATCTTGTTACAGAAACTTTGTGGCACCATTCCTACAGATATGTTTAGTTTGAATGAGAATGTCTGTCAAAGGCTCAGATGCTTATATATTTGATCCTGAATTTGTGGTGCTTTAGAAAGTGTGGCCTTGCTAGAAGAAGCATGTGGGATCTTGAGATTCCAAATCCTTGTACTATTCTTACTGTATAGTTTTTGTGTGCTGCTTGTGATTCAAGATGTGAGCCCTCACCCTCTGCTCTAAACACCATGTCTGCTGCTTGCTGTCATGCTTCCCCACTGTGATGGACACTTTCCTCTGAAACTATAACCAAATAAACCATTCCTTTTAGAAGTTTCTTTGGTCATTGTGTTTTATTACAGCATGGAAAAAGAATTAATACAGATAGCCAGTTACTATACAATGACATTTCATTTAATAGTAAATTGTATTTCTGTACCATTACTGAAATACAATCTATGATGCTCTCCCATCTATGATGTCCCATCTATGATGTTCTCCCAATGGTGAAATCATCTTAAAACACATTTCTCATGATAAATCCCTATTATGAATCAATTGATGGCAATATGTTCTTACTTTGTAACTTCAGAAATAGCTTGTTATCAGAAAGAATGATATGTATCAAATGCTAAAGAATGCTTTATGTAAAAATATGGTTATTGTTACCAAACAATAATTCAACTTGAAGAGTATTGGCTCTGAGAAATAGAAAATAGTTAATTAGATGGGATATTAGAGAATTCATAACAGAAGAGTTATAAAGGTTTAGAAACAACTTTATGCTTCTCTCTTCAGATTCTGAACTTAATCTGATGATATTTAAAAGCATTTTTTTTACTAGCACATCTAAAACGGTATCTCAGAGTCCCCAGATAGTAATAGAAAACAAAGCACAGAGTAAACAAAAATTCCACAATATATATTTGCTTTACTTGGGTTTCAGTTCCTGCAATATAATGTCATGACCCAAAAGCAAGTTAGGGAAGAAAGTGTTTATTTGGCTCACACTTTCACGTTGTAGTTTATCATTGAAAGAAGTCATGATACACTGTTAAACAAAACAGAAATAAGGAGACAGGAGATAATACAGAGGCCATGGAGGAGTACTGTTTACTAGCTCACTTCCCTTGACTTGCTCAGTCTGCTTTCTTATCAAACCCAAGAACATCATCTCAGGGCTGGCTCTACCCACAATGATCTTGGCCCTCCCACATGAATTATTAATTAAGAAAATGTCCTATAGGCTATCCCACAGACCAGTCTTGTGGTAACATTTTCTCAGTTGTGGTTCCCTGCTCACTACCTTGTGTGAAGCTGACATAAAATTAGCCAGTACAACTTACCCTTGGTCAACTTGACACACAAACGTATTACTTTTCAATCAAAAGTGTTTTGTTTTCATTTGTCCCCAAGATGGCACATTGCTATTAATATCACAGTATAAACATAAATAACTTTAAAACTCCCACAGTCTTTACAAATTCAAACACAATAAAAGCTCAGTCTCTTTGAAATATCCAATCTCTCAAAAAGTACAAAATCTCTTTTAAAAGTTCATCTTCTTTCAGCTCTAGGCTCCTGTTAAAATAAAAATTAAGTTAAATATGTTCTTCAATAGAGAAAAACCAAGGCATAGCCTCAATCTAAACAAAGCAAAACTAAACTTCAACAGTAAAAATGACTCATTCTCCAATTATTCTGTATTCAGTCATAATCTTCTGAGATCCTCAAAGGGCTTGAGTCACTTATCCAGCTCCACCCTCTGCAACACACATAGCTTGTACCCTGGGCTCTGCTCTACCTCTGATGTTCTTGGTGTTCACCTATTGCTGTGATAAAACACCATGACAAAAAGAAAAATCAAGATGGGTAGGAAAGTCGTTACTTTGGCTTATACTTCCACTTTGCTAATTATCAACAAATCATGTTAGGAAAAGAATCTAAGCAAGGCAAGAACCAGGAGTTACGGAAAAGTGCTGCTTACTGGCTTGTCCAACATGACTCAATCAGCCTGCTATTTGATATAATGCAGAACCATCAGCCCAGGGCTAGAGCCACTTACAATGGGCTCAGCCCCTTCCCAATCAATAACTAATTAAGAAAATACATTACAGCTGGATATTAAGGAGGCGTTTTCTCAGTTAAGGTTACCTCCTTTCAGGTAACTCTAGTTATCATGTCAAGCCCACATAGGACTAGCCAGCACACTTCTGAAATCTGAATATATTGGAAGCTGAGCCTCAATGATCTTAAGTTCAAGGCTAGCCTAGGGTAAATAGTGAGAACCTGTCTCAAAAAACACTAAAGTAAACACAAAAAGGCTATGTGAACAAATTATGTGATAAAGATAACAATAATTATATTTAACACCTGTAACTTTATATATAATATTAAGCTCATGAAGATGACGGCTTGTGTAGCAGAGGAATTAAGACACAAACTCTCCATATTTCTTGCTCTTAAACTTATTTTTTTCATTTTTTATTTATGAGTGTTTCATCTGTACGTTCATGCTCCATATTTATGATGGTACCTGAAGAGGTCAAAAGAAATATCAGATCTCCTGGGATAGAAGTTAGACTTGCATTTTGGCAACCAAACTCAGACCCTTAAGAAGAGCACTAAGTGCTATTAATCACGAAAGCATCTCTTCACCCTTCCTTAAATATTTTTATGTGGATAAACAACTATTTCACTATTACTTGTTAAACTGGTGTTTATTTAATTAATGCATCATAACATTTAAATTGTTTAATTAGGAAAAATGCAGTGTAGTTTTTAAATCAACTCAGTTTCAAAATTTTCAAAGGATAGTTTGCACTTTGACATGAACTCAGTGGCTAGCTCCTGAGGGGAAGGAGCAGCCTTAACAGGCCACAGAGGAAGACAATACAGCCTGTCCTGACATGTGACAGGCTAGGGTCAGATGAATGGGGAGGAGGACCTCCCCTGTCAGTGGATTTGAGGTGGGGCAGGGGAGGAGAAGAAGAAGGAAGGGCAGGATTGAGAGGATACTAGGGAGGGAGCTACAGTTGGGATACAAAGTTAATAAATAGAATTAAAAAATGCTGGGAAAAAAAGATTGCAATCATTACACTGGAGGCAGAGGCAGTTGTATGAGTTCACAGCCAGCCTAGTCTACAAAGTGAGTTCCAGGACAGTCAGGGCTATGTAAAGAAACCCTGTCTCAAAACTAACTAACTAACAAACAAACAAACAACAAACACCTTCTTGCTGGGTCCACCTGGATGACAGCCAGTAGAGGTGAGCTGCACTCTGTCCTCAGAGCCCCATGGCCCACATTTACAAGGATACTTGCAAAGTCCCAGATAAATCCAGGCCTACTCGGCTCCAAGAACATGTAGATTAGACACGTCCACCCTGCTCTACCAATACACTCCACCCTAGGTCCACCTGGATCACAGCCAGCTGAGTTGAGCTGCATACTGTTCTCCAAGCACCATTGCCAAAATTCCCAAAGAGACTAGCAAAATCCCATGAACATCCAGCTCCAGTGTCAAGCCCCAGACTACCCTCAAAAGACCTGCTATGTTGTGCCAGATTGGTGGGACTCCAAAAGACCACCAGGAATCGAGTCCCTTGCAAAACACATGAGGATCTTTTTATTACAAGCTATAGCTTGGGCTCACAGACCCTCACCGCCAAAATGGTTGAAAGTAGAGAGCCTAAGGTAAGGTGGTTGATTTAAAGAATCTGGTCCCTTTCAGCACACCCAAAGCAGGGGGATTCCTGACTGGCAAACGACTATTGGTAAAAATACAAAAGGGTATGTTGCATTTTGAACTGATTGGCTATAGGAAGGGCCCCAAACTATTAACGGTCCTGCTTCCTTTGTTTGGCTATCCTAGGGGAGGGGCGATTTGGGCTGGTTTTCTAGCAACTGTATCTCTAATGGGTTGGAAAAGAATGCAGTAAGGCTGGTTCCTCCCCACAGGCGGCTGGACATGTCTTGATTCTGGCTGGCCTTCGTTCATGCTTGTGCTTTAAACTTTAAACCAATACCCAAAAAACAAAACAAACAAACAAAAAACCCACTAATTTTTAATTCTTTGGTCTCTCAGTTATACAAGAAATATCCAGGTTACACCCACCATCCTCTTACCTGCTACATGGGAAATATCCCAGACAACTAGATGGCAAAATGCCAAACTAAGAACACAAACAAGAGCCAGGGCAATATTACACCTTCAGAGAATAGCTATCCTACTACAACAAGCCCTGGATAACCTAACACAACCAAACCACAAAAAGAAAAAAAAATAGGAAAGGAAAAAAAGAATACAAATCCAGTTTTACAAAGATGATGGAGACCTTTAAAGAGGAAATGAATACAGGAAAACATACAGGAAAACACACAGGAAAAAATACAGGAAAACACACAGTTAAAGAAAATGAATAACACTTTTCAATACCTGAAAATCAAAGTAGAACCAATTAAAACACACACACACATAAACAGAGGGAATCTTGGAGACTATAAACACATACACAGACTTACTAATGATCTAATCCATGTTTGTTGGCAAACTTTCTTTCTCAAGAAAGCAAACTAATCAAGTACTATTCCACTGTATTTCTTACATGGCTATGACATTTTATTATTTTATTGATCTTTGATGCCAGATCAAACATTTCTCTAGATTGTATATGGTAGATTCAGCTTGAGGGAGGCAAGCAAAGACATTGTATTTCCAAGAGTGTTTCTGTAATCCTGTTGAAAATATAGATGTTTGTGCCCTCTACCTATGACTTTAGGAATATGAAATGTTTTCTAAAGCTCAGAAGAACGTCCCTCTGGAAAAGCAGAACTCAGGAAGTCCTTGTTCCACCAATACATATGGGAGCCTATAGAAAGAAGGTAAAGATATATATAAACATAACACTTTAATGCAGTTTGAGGAAAAAGAAATAGGTATAATCTTCATGCAAATAAAGTTAAAGTTTCTTTACTTATATTATGGATTTTTTCTTTTTTATTTATATTAATTACAGTTTATTCACTTTGTATCCCCCTGTACCTCCCTCTTCCCCTCCCAATCCCACCCTTCCTCTTCCCCACCCATGTCCCTCTCCCAGTCCACTGAAAAGGGAAGTTCTCCTTCCCTTCCCTCTCAACCTAGTCTATCAGGTTTCATCAGTAGTTTCTTTTAAAAGTTAATATTTAAAAATTACTATTATTATTATTACTGATTATAATTTATTCACTTTGTATTCCAGCAGTAGCCTTTTCCTTCATCTTCTCCTGGTTCCACCCACCATTCTTCCTCCTCTACTATATCTCCCCCTAGTCCTCCTCTCCTATTATCTGATCCTAGCCTATCAGGTCTCATCAGGACTGGCTGCATCCTCTTCCTCTGGGGCCTGACATGGCTACACCTCACAGGAGGAGGTGATCAAAGAGACGGCCACTGAGTTTGAGTTAGGGACAGTCCTTGTTCCCATTACTAGGTAACCCATATGGAGACTGATTTGCCCAGGGGCTACATCTGAGCAAGAGTCTAGGCCCTCTCCATGCATGATCCTTGGTTGATTCATCAGTCTCTGCAGGTCCCCCTGGGCCCAGAATTTTTACATCTGTTGGTCTCCTTATGGAACTCCTATCTCCTCCAGGTCATTCTATCTCTGCTTTCTTCCATAAAATTCCATGAACACTGCCCAAAGTTTGGCTATGGCTCTCAGCATCTGCTTCAATACCCTGATGGGAAGAGGCCCTTTCTGGTAGTCTCCCACTTCTGTTGTCTATCCTAATTTCCCTTCTGAGTGAGGATTAAGCATCATCCCTCAGGTCTTCCTTGTTGTTTAGCTTCTTTAAGACAACAGATTTTAGTATGTTTATCCTATATTATATGGCTAATACCCATTTATAAGTGATTATATACCACATGTGTCTTTCTGCTTCTGGGTTACCCCATGATGATCTTTTCTTTTATTAAAATTATTTTTACTTATTATTATTATTACAGTTTATCCCAACTATATCATTATTATTATTATTACAGTTATCCCAACTATATCTCCCACCCTCATCTCCTCCCAAACCCACCCTTCCTTTCTTCTCCTACACATGCTCCTCCCCTAGTATACCAATAGGAGAGGTGTTTCTCTCCTACTATATGATCCTACTCTATTAGGTCCTATCAGAGCTAGTTCTATCCATTTGCCTGCACATTTCATGATTTCCTTGTTTTTAATTGCTGAGTAGTATTCTTTTATGTAAAATGTACCACAATTTCTGTAACCAATCATCATTAGAGGGAAATCTAAGTTGTTTCCAGATTCTGGATATTACAAATAAAGTTGCTATGAATATAGTTGAGCAAATGTCCTTGTTGAATAGTGGAGCATCTTTAGGGGATATGCCCAGGAGTGGTAAAGCTGGATCTTGAGGTAACCTTAGTCCTGATTTTCTGAGAAAGAGCTAGACTGATTTCCCCTGCAATGGAGGTGGATTCCCTTTTCTCTACACTCTCTCTGGAATGTGTTGTCACTTGAGTATTTTATCTTAACCATTCTGATGGGTGAAATGTCAGAGTCATTTTGATTTGCATTTCCCTGACAACTAAGAAATGTGAGCATTTCTTTAAGTGTTTCTCTGCCATTCTATTGAGAAATCTCTGTACCCCATTTTAATTGAATTACTTAGTTTTTTTTTTCTTTTTTTTTTTTTTTT
>REGO01000624.1:41701-71083 GCA_010120015.1 Rhombomys opimus
CAAGTCCACTGATAGGGGGGGACCTCCCCCCATTCATCTGATCCTGTTTTATCAGGTATCTTCATTGAGTTCCTGTTAGAAATAGTCCTTGTTCCCCTCACTTTGGGAAACCAATTGGTTACATGTATGGATATAACCTAGAACCTCTTGCTTCTTGATACCTGAGATTTCAGGAATGTACTACTCTGCCAGACTTTTGCTAATTATCATTTAAAATAAATTCCATTATATACAGCATACACATGTGATAGGTTTTATGTAATTACAACTTTTTACTGATTTTAATTACTGAATAACTGAATAACATGAAATAAATTTACATAGCCATAAGAATGTATCAGTACACATTTGAAAGTATACTAATTTTTCCCATCTTTTTCAAAGTTTTTATGAATGCTGCTGATTTCTCTGACTGAAATATATTGTTACACAATTGTTATAATGTATTTACTTTTAAAATTATTTTAACACCTACCTTTACTCAGACATGGATTCTTCTCAAAGTAAATTTACATGATACTACTATTTAAAAACATTGTTTACCATTATATCTGCAAATACTACACACATATTAGTACTCAACTGTTTGTGTGTTTAATTTTAAAAACTATATGCACATATATGCATACTCATATAGATAGATAGAGAGAAATTTAGTACAAATAAAATACCTTTACATACATCATTTTAAGTAATATTCCCAAGCAGTTGTCAAGTTATACATGACATGCCTCTCTACATATTAATAAATTTAGCCATAGAGGCGTTGTGAGATATTTATGCAAAGTTCAAACTCAGAAAGTCAAAAATTGATAATTACACTCAAATTTTCAGGAACTAAATCTGAGTAGTAAAACAAAATGCTCAATCATCCAATGCTTTCATCTTCCTTTATGATCTTTCGAATTCAAAGTGACATAGCCTAAGGCTTAAGAGGTAAAGGAAGCACAGTATTTGAACAGTAATCTTGCTAAAAAGCTTCTGGCATATATTTCCAGAGACTACAAAGATCCAACAATGTTAGAAAAACCACTGATTCGAGTGGAAAAGATGCAGAAGTGCACTTGAGACTTGTAAAAATATAGGCCTCAGGGACACAAACACAGACTGATGTCAACAACTGCCACTTTACATAGACACATTAGGAAAGTCCAGCCCTCTCTCTAAGCTTAATTTAAGATCCTTTGAATAAAGGAATATTTTGAAATCACTTGGTGACGATTATTTACTATTACTGTTGATATCAGAGTCTCCCTCTCACTAAGTGAAGAAATGCTTCTTTCTCAATTCAAAGTATTCATGTCAAAACAAAGTCAGCTTGGGGACCTGCCTCTTTCCAGGATTTCTGTTCCCTGAGCTTTATTTTCCACATTGTACAAGTGACTAGTATTGAATCTCTGAGTACGTATTAATACATACTATTGTCCTGACCAACAGCTTTTGTGGGTTCTTACATTTATGTTATGATAGCCATCTGTAAAGCTTGATCTACAGTCATGAAAGTTACAGGAAATTATGTTTCCTATGCTGACTTTTCCAGATCCTACCAGATCTAGACCATGTTGGCACACCCAGTGACAGCTCAGGAAAGGGAGACACATGTTTTTGTTTTTTTCTTTTAGTTTCCTTTTTTAAAATTTAATTTAATTTCTTTTTATTATTAATTACATTTTATTACCTCTATCCCAGCTGTATCCCGCTCCCTTATTCCCTCCGAATCCCACCCTCCCTCCCTCATCTCCTCCCTGCCCCTTTCCAAGTCCACTGATTGGGGAGGACCTCCTCCCCTTTCATCTGACCCTGCTTTATCAGGTATCTTCAGGGCTGCCTGCAAAATCCTCCTCTGTGGACAAGCAAGACTGCTCCTCCCTTGAGGGATGGAGAGGTCAAAGAGCCTGCCATTGAGCTCCTCTAAGAAATAGTCCCTGTTACCCTTACTATGGGAAACCAATTGGTTACTGAGCTACCACTGACTTCATCCAAGCAAAGGTTCTAGGTTATATCTATACATGGTCCTTGGTGGAGTGTCAGTCTCAGAAAAGACCCCTGTGCCCAGATATATTTGATCTTTGTGGAGCACCTATCCTTTCCATGTCATACTAACTCCCCTTCTGCCGAAGGTTTGGTTATGAGTATAAGTATCTGTTTTGATACACTGCTAGGTAGAGTCTTTCAGATACCTTCTGTGGTAGACTCCTGTCATACATCCAATGCACATCCCATTTGTCTTTCTAAGTGAGGATTGATCATCTTACCCAGTGTCTGCTTTCTTGTTTATCTTCTTTAGGTGTATAGATTTCTTTATGTTAATCATATCTTGTATGTCTATATAAGGGAGTATTTACCATGTTTGTCTTTCTCCTTCTGGGATACTTCACTCAGAATGATCTTTTCTAGATCCCACCATTTGTCTGCAAATTTCATGATTTCTTCATTTTGCTGAGTAGTATTCCATTGTGTAAAAATGCCACAATTTCTGTATCCATTCCTCTGGGTTGTTTCCAGGTTCTGGCTATTACAAATAAAGCTGCTACAAACATGGTTGTGCAAATGTCCTTGTTGTGTACTTGAGCAAATTGTGGGTATATACCTAGCAGTGGTATAGCTGGGTCTTGAGGAAACACTATTCCTAATTGTCTGTGAAAACACCAGATTGACTTCCAAAGTGGTTGTACCAGTTTACATTCCCACCAGCAGTGGAGGAGGGTTCCCCTTTCTCCACAACCTCTCCAGCATGTATTATTGTCACTTGAGTTTTTCATCTTGGCCATTCTGATGGGTGTAAGGTGAAATCTCAGGGTCGTTTTGATTTGCATTTCCCTAATGGCTAATGAGGTTGACCATTTCTTTAAGTGTTTCTCTGCCATTCGATATTCCTCTAACAAGAATTATCTGTTTAGCGCTCTTCCCCATTTTTTAATTGGATTACTTGGTTTGCTGCTTTTCAGCTTCTTTAGTTCTTTATATATACTGTATATTAGCCCTCTGTCAGATAAAGGGTTAGTGAAGATTCTTTCCCAATCTGTAGACAGTCGTTTTGTTTTCATGACGGTGCCCTTTGCTTTACAGAAGCTTTTCACTTTCATGAGGTCCCATTTATTGATTGTTGCTATTAGAGTCTGTGCTGTTGGTGTTCTGTTCAGGAAGTTGTCTCCTGTGCCAATGAGTTCTAGGCTTTTCCTCACTTTTTCTTCTAACCGATTTAAAATATCTGGTTTTATGTTGAGGTCTTTGATCCACTTGGACTTTAGTTTTCTGCAGGGTGATAAATATGGATCTATTTTCATTTTTCTGCATGTAGACATCCATTTGGACCAGCAACATTTGTTGAAGATGCTGTCTTTTTTCCATTGAATGGTTTTGGCTTCTTTGTCAAAAATCAAGTATTCATAGGTGTGTGGGTTTATTTCTGGGTCTTTTATTCGGTTCCATTGATCCTCCTTTCTGTTTCTATGCCAATACCATGCAGTTTTTATTACTATTGCTCTGTAGTACAGCTTGAGATTGGGGACGGAAATACCTCTAGATGATCTGTTATTTTACAGGATTGTTTTGAATACTCTGGGATTTTTGTTTCTCCATATGAAGCTGAGAAACTTTTTTTCAAGGTCTGTATAAAATTGAGTTGGTATTTTGATGGGAATTGCATTGAATCTGTAGATTCCTTTTGGTAGGATGGCCATTTTCACAATGTTAATCCTACCAATCCATGAGCACAGGAGATCTTTCCATCTTCTGATATCTTCTTCAATTTCTCTTTACAATTATTACCTGTACCTGGCATCCTTTCATAAGAATTCTATTTTTTTCTGTCTGATAAAACAAACTAATATGATTTTACCCAGGGCCACCTACTTAATAACTTCCATAGCCATTGTTATTCTACCTTACAGCAGCAAGGTAAGTAAAGATTTAAATAATAAATTTAATTAAATATTGATTGGAATCCTGTCCTGGAAGCATTGCAGGCTCCAACACCTTAAAGTTTACTATCTCAATACATAAGTTTTTATGTGCTTTTATATCATATACAGCTTACTTTTATTAATCTTCATTAAAACTATTAGTTTAATGCTTGTAATTCTGTTTCTTCCAAATTTATATTTTGTCAAGAGACATAAGAGATAAGAAATACCTTTTCATCTTTTTATGTTTATGTTCATGTTTATTATTCTATATTATGATTGACATACCGATTCTTGTGTAATACACTTTTTGTTATTTAAGTTTTTATTTGAAGATTGCTAATGAAAATCTCTACCTTTTCTCTCTAAAATTTCTTGATCATTTTATAGTAAAAGTTCTGATACACACAAATAAATCTCTCTTACACACATATATGAGAGATAAAATTAGAATTATTTTATTTTAAATAACATTTTCCTAATGGGAATGATATTCAACCAAAAACTTTAACTCAATTAAAACCTCTGTTCAAATGGTCTCTGATGAATTAATTTCATCCTTCAGTCTCTAGTGGATATAATACTAACCAGTCTCATGGAATGAATATCTAATCACCTGTATCATCCCATGTTCCATTCTTGCACTATCATTTCTTCCACTATCACTATACTTTCTTCTTCCTTTCTCAACCTTCCCATACAGTCTAAATAAGTTCCTGTATGCCATAAGGCACTATTTCACACAAATATAAATTTCAGTCTCTTCTCTTATGCTCCCCTGACACTAAGAAATAACAAGCAAGTACTTCAGTTTCAAACTATCCTCCATTTACCTTTCCTACTAGATGACCTTTTTTAACTTTTATTAATTACACTTTATTCATTTTGTATCCCCCCATAAGCCCCTCCCTCCTCCCCACCCAGTCCCACCCTCTCCCCGGCCCTTTCTGGATGCATGCCCCTCCCCAAGTCCAGTGATAGGGACCTTTTGAAGACATATTCACATATATGCTTCCTTTAATGCCTACATGTCATGGGCCAGTTCTGTCTAAGCATACAATGAAGCATCAGTTGTGAGAATTCTCCTTCATAGCAGAGGCAATGCAAGGTCTGACATTCAAAATTACATGGGTAAAGACAGCTATATCATACTTACTCAGAAAGTTAGTCTACCGTCCAATGGCAGAGGTTCAGTTCTATATCTTAAAATCCATAGCAGACCCCTCATAAGTGTCTTGTGAAACATTATCATTTGTTTGATCTTGTCTATATTAAAACAAAGACTCTTGCATGATGTGTTCTGGGGAGTGCATTTCTATTTACACCAGACCAAAAAAAGGTAAAAGGCTATAGAAATAATTACACAAGTTAATTTGGATGAATCAATGGATTTTTGTTTGTGTGCTTGTTAATTTTTGAGGTTATAATTTAATTGCAATGTTTCTCTATTCATTTCCTCTCTTCAAACCCTTACATATGACTTTCCTTGCCCTCTCTCTAATTCATGGATTGATTTTTAATTAAGTGTTATTGTATGCTTATGCATATTTGTATATAAGCATAAATTCCTAACTATAACCTGTTGAGGTTAAGTCCATACAATGTTGCCTGTATATAGCTTTTCAGTGCTGACTATTTGTCACTGGAAAGTAAACTGTTATGCTCTGGGGGATAATCTGCAACCACTAACTCATTAAACCACCATAGCCATAAATACATTTTATCAGTATTTTCCTTATATCCACAGATAATTATAATTATCCTTCACCCTTTATCATGAAAAATTTTCTTTGCAACAGATGGAGACTAGTACAGAAAACCACAAACGGTAAAAATGCATAGTTGTGCAGCCTATCTCCTTTGGAAACAACTCCTGCACCTAAGGCTCAGAGAAAACTGTGAGGGAGGGGCAGAAGAACATCATTTTGCTGTGAAATTGCATTTTCCAGTAACATCAAGTACTATTTCCATAAATTCTCACGACCATGACCACCCAAACGTGATCTGAACAAGAAGGAAACCATCAAACATGTCAAAATGGACAGGGAAAAGCCCATGAGGCCTCAGTGCTACATAAATAACCAGGAGCAACTGAGTAAACTAGGAACGGATAGGATAGGTGGTTATCCAAGGAACAAGCATACCATTCATTGGCTTTTCCAAAGAAGTTTGAATGTTTGTTATTGTATTATGTTTGTGTGTTTGCTCACATGTGCACATGGGCATATGTGCTACTAAGGCCAGAAGGTGCTACTGTATCCCCTGGGGCTAGAGTTACAAGTGGCTTCAAGGCACCAGCGGGTGCTGAGAACCAAATTTGGATCCTCTGCCAGAGCATTAAATTATCTTGATCTCTGAATGTTCTTTCCAACCACCCATCCCCCACCTTTTTAAAAACAGCTTTTGCAAACTATTGAATTTAATTGGCGCTATTTACAAGAGTACAGGCAGTTTATAGCTTTACCACACCAATAAGAAACGTCCACCAGCAATTATAAACCACTCACATATCTTTGTCAGGGACTGGGGCCTCCTGTGTCTCCTGAGCTTCATGTATGTCATCCGTCATCCTCCTCAACCACAATGGAATGAAAATGTCAAGCACATGAGAATTTCCTGAGGGTAATCACAACTACTTTGATTTGAAGAAGGCAGCAGTCATGCCTATGGAGGACAGAGTTTTACAACACCATTAAATAATAACTCTAGATGCTACAGTGTTCGTCTGAAAAGACCATTGCATCATACAGGAAGTGTGCTGAAATTAAGTTCTAATAAAACAACAAAGGCAATTAAAGCTCAAATTTAATGAGAGTACTAAAATTACATAAAGTATATTACCACCTAATCAAATCTAATTTGTTTCAAAATTAATCAGACAAAATTCAGTACATTCTATGCTGAATTTGATTGAAGTATTAACAGTCTATTACATGATTTCAACAACATTAGGATATTTTTTAAACTTTGGTTTTAGTTTATAAGTGCTTCCCAAATATAGCCTGTTGATTTAATTAGTTACTTATACCTAAAAACATAAGATAGAGTTCATTATTATACTTTAGGAATACATATACATGATCACTAATCAAAATGTAAAAAGAAAATTCTTATTTTACTCTGTGGTTTTATCCAGTTATGTTTTTAATAACAATTACCTTTCAGGAAGATATCTATTTTGATATTTTGGGGAGGAAAGGAAGATCCCCAAAATGTCTTTGGTAATTTCCATCAATTTTTCAACAAGGAAATTTATTGATTGGTTTAAAATGTGGATTAAAAAATGCTGAAATCAACTCTTTCTTATAGCAAGTGACTAACTCTCTGGTCAATCACTACTTAATGTGGTTAACTCACAAATATTTCATGAGAGTATTTGAGTTGCAATCTTCTTGCTATATGCTGAGCATTTATTAGTAAAAAAGCAGATGGTTTAGATGTATGTAAATATAAACAGAATACAAAAGCAGTTTATCAATGTACGTAAAATTCTATTTTATGCATGCTTGCCATGCTTTGTAACAAGTTGACATAAAATTATGAAAGACAGTTAAAAGGAACACACACACACACATTCACTGCAATGTGAGGATCAATATAGTGTTTATTTTAGCTTAGTTAATTACATGTGATACTTTCAAAGGGCCAGTGATCTAGAAAATATCACATATGTAATTTATCACTTTTAGATTTGATTACATAAAAAATATTTGAGATACAGGTCAAATATTAAGTCTGTACGTAATGAATTCCCTGTCGTTGAATGGAGGTCTGAGGGAATATTAGGCTAGCGGATGCTTCTCTGCTGTACACAATAGCACTCCCATGATAATAACTACCTCATTGAGCTCTCATTTAAACTTGTAAAATATGAACATTAGAATGCCTGTACATCTACTGAGAAAATATGTATATGTTCTGAATCTAACCTCTGAAAAATGATCTCATAAAAGATAATTAGCAGAAAGTTTAGTGATGAATCAGTATATGACCAGTATGATAGAAAATTATTCTAGTTATTAAAATTGTTAATGATAAATAACTGTTCTAATAGTATGGTTAACTTAATTTTTATCTGTTTGTCTCTAGGTTCAGTATAAAATCTTGTTTTTCAGTGTACCTTCTGCTGTTGAAAAAAAACATTTGGTTATATTTTAAAAACCATTACTTTACATTTATGTGCTTCAAATTCTAGTCCAGTGTTTATATGGCTTGTCAGCAGAGCAGTCTCATCTTAGATCTAGAGCTGTTTATATATTTATCATCTTAGATCTAGAGCTTTTTATATATTTATTTATTTACCTATTTATTTGTTACAATTTAGTCACTTGTATTCCCACTGTAGCCCCTCCTTTCTCTTCCCAATCCTGCTCTCCCTCCCTTTTCTCCCACTATGCCCTCCCCTAGTCCACTGATAGAGGAGGACTTCCTCCCCTTCTATCTGACCCTAGCCTATCAGGGCTCATCAGGGCTAGATGCATCATCTTCCTCTGTGGTGTGGCAAAGCTGCACCCCCAGTGGGAAGTGATCAAAGAGTCTGCCACTAAGTTCATGTCAGAGACAGCCCCTGATCCCCTTACTAGGGTAATCACATTGAAACTGAGCAGCCATGGGCTACATCTGAGCAGAGGGTGTAGGTCCTCTCCATGCATGATCCTTAGTTGGAGTATAGACCTCTGTAGGCCCTGCTGGGCTAGGGTTTTAGGCTCTGTAGGGCTTCCTGTGGAGTTCCTGTTCTCTCCGGATTTTTTCATCTCCCTCTTCTTCCATAAAGGTTCCTGAGTTCTGCCCAAAGTTTCACTGTGAGTCTCAGATTCTCCTTCTATAACCTGGTGGGTAGATTCT
This sequence comes from Rhombomys opimus, assembly GCA_010120015.1. Classification (NCBI taxonomy): domain Eukaryota; kingdom Metazoa; phylum Chordata; class Mammalia; order Rodentia; family Muridae; genus Rhombomys; species Rhombomys opimus. Next base: position 50,452 of record REGO01000624.1, read on the forward strand.
TTCAGACATCCTCTGTAGAAGGCTCCTGTCCTGCTACTGTCTTCTCCTACTTCTGATGTCTACCCTATTTGCACTTCTGAGTGAGGTTCCAGTCTCTTCAGTGGGGGTCTTGTTGATGTTTAGCTTCTTTTTTTAAATTTTTTTCTTTTCTTAAAATTTTTTATTATTAGTTACATTTTATTAACTCTGTATCCCAGCTGTATCCAACTCCCTTATTTCCTCCCAATCCCACCCTCCCTCCCTCATCTCCTCCCTGCCCCTTTCCAAGTCCACTGATTGGGGAGGACCTCTTCCCCTTTCATCCGACCCTGTTTTATCAGGTATCTTCAGGACTTCCTGCAAAGTTCTCCTCTGTGGCCTAGCAGGACTGCTCCTCCCTTGGGGGGTGGGGAGGTCAAAGAGCCTGCCATTGAGTTCCTGTCAGAAATAGTCCCTGTTCCCCTTACTATGGGAAACCAATTGGTTACTTAGCTACCACAGGCTAAATCTGAGCAGAGGTTCTAGGTTATGTCTATACATGGTGCTTGGTGGTTTATCAGTCTCAGAAAAGGCCCCTGTGCCCAGATATATTTGGTCCTTATGGAGCTCCTATCCTTCCCATGTCATACTAACTCCCCTTTCTTTCATATGATTCCGTGCACTCTGTCAAAGGTTTGGTTATTACTTTTAGTATCTGCTTTGATACACTGCTAGGTAGAGTCTTTCAGAGGCCCTCTGCATTGGGCTCCTGACATGTTACTTTTTTTCTCTTATGTCCAATGCACCTCCCATTTGTCTTTCTAAGTGAGGATTGATCATCTTACCCGGGTCTTCTTTCTTGTTTATCTTCTTTAGGTGTATAGATTTCATTATGTTTATCATATCTTTAGAATTATGTATTTTAGTATGTTGATCGTATATTAAATTGCTAATATCCACTTATAAGACACTTATATCATATGTGTCTTTCTGCATCAGGGATACCTCATTCAGGATGATCTTTTCTAGTTCTCAACATTTGCCTGCAAATTCCATGATTTCCTTGTTTTTAATTGCTGAGTAGTATTACATTGTGTAAATGTATCACACTTCTGTATCCATTCCATTAAGGGACACCTAGGTTGTTTCTAGATTCCTGCTATTACACATAAAACTGCTATGAGTATAGTTGAGCAAATGTCATTATTGAATGGTGGGGCTGACCTAACTGGATGTCTACATGTAGAAAAATGCATATAGACCCATATTTATCACCCTACACAAAAGCAAATTCATAGTGGATCAAAGACTTCAACATAAAACCAGATACACTAAATCTGTTAGAAGAAAATTTGGGAAAGATCCTTGACCTCATTGGCACAGGAGACAACTTCCTGAACAGAACACCAAAAGCATAGGCTCTAAAAACAGCAATCAATAAATGAGACCTCATGAAACTGAAAATCTTCTGTAAAGCAAAGGACACTGTGATAGCAACAAAATGACAGCCTACAGTCTGGGACAGTATCTTCACTAACCCTGTATATGACAGAGGGCTAATAACCAGAATAAATAAAGAACTCAAGAAGTTAAACACCAACAAATAATCCAATTAAAAAATGGGGTATAGAGTTAAACAGAGGATTCTCAACAGAGGAATATCGAATGGCAGAGAAACACTTAAAGAAATGCTCAGCATCCTTAGACATCTGGGAAATGGAAATCAAAAGGACCCTGTTATTGCACCTCACTCCAGTCAGATGGCTAAGATCAAGTGGAAGAAGTTGTGAAGAAAGGGAAACTCTCCTCCATTGCTGGTGGGAATGTACAACCACTTTGGAAATCAATCTGGTGCGTTCTCAAAAAATCAGGAATAGTTCTACCTCAAGACCCAGCTATACCACTCCTGGGCATATACCGAAAACATGCCCCACCATTCAATAAAAGCTGGAGTTTTGATGTTTTTTTTTTTTTTTTTTAATGCACAGGCACTGGAAGGTAGTTTGTGTTTTTTTACAAACAAAAGGTGATTTCTTTCTTATCTCTGGTCTAGATTATCATGAATGCATCTAACCACTTCATGTCTAGCCTTTTTGATATCAACAACAGTTTACCAGAATCTGTCCCAGGTGATAGTAATTATATTATAATAATCATAGTTTAAAATACATTTCAAAGATATATGTATCAAATAATATTGTCAAATATAAAATAAGTGTTAGAACAAGTTTTTATAAAATTGAAAAATAAAGAATAGCATTCTGTTTGCACTATGAGGTCCATTTGAAGGTGCTGGTGTCTAAGACGTATGATGTCCTAGATTTTCAAAGCATGAATGTTTAATTCAGACATAAGTAAACTTTTTGTGATCTGCCTTAATTTTGGTACATGATCTAATTCTTTTTTTCCATCACTTTTTATCTGTTTTCATCTTTATTAGTGTTTTTGTTTTGCTAGTTTAGCATACTTGATTTAGGTTTGATGAGCACTTATATATAGATGTGCATTGGTCAGAGAGCACCTGGAAAGAGTGACATAATTCTTCCTAAGTGAGTCATGTCTCATTACACTGAGGCATAAATTGCAAAAGTCCTGCAAATATATTTAACTTCAATGTTTTCTCCAGCAGCACTTTAATCCTTAGGTTTATTGCAAAGGCTTAACCACTTCTCTAGATTGCAAAAGTAATATTCCTCCCCTCAGAGGCCATTGCTTAATGTCAGCAGAGATAGTTTCAGGCAATTTATGTTTCCTCTTCTCTGTTTATTTGTGAGTCAAAGAGACCAGATTCACTTAGAGAGAGAAAAGCCCCCTTTGTTTAGAATTTTTGAAAGAAAGCTTTCTCCATACTCTCTATGTTTAGTCATTGCACTCAACTGTTTGCTCACGGTTCATCAAATGTTACATAATTTAGAGATGAAAAGTGTCCAAAAAGCTCAACTGGTCATAACTCTACTGAGATAGTAGCTACATTTTCATATGCCAAGCCCCCAAAAGTGATAGAAATAGTGTGTCTTTACCTAGCATGAAAATTGGGGCAGATGTTGAAAAGTAGTGGAATAAATGCAAAGTTCTTAAAGTAAATATGGTTACCCTATCTTTTCTTATCCAGATGTAGAGCTCCAGCTATTCTGGACTCTAACTCTTCATTTCAGTCCTTTACAGGAATAAACAAAAGTGTCTTTTTTATTGAATAAACAAAAGTTTCATAGATATTCTAGAGACTTTTTTTCTTTTGTGAGGTTGTCAGCATTATTGGTATAAATAATACTGTGGAAAATATCCTATACATCCTATCCTTTTTTAAATTGGATTATTTGTTTTGTTGCTGTTTAACTTCTAGAGTTCTATATATATTCGGGATATTAGCCCTCTGACAGATAGAGGGTTGGTGAAGATCTTTTCCCAGTTTGTATTCTGTTATTTCATTCTGATGTTACTGTCTTTTTTTAATTGTTGTTTATTATTGTTAGTTACATTTTATTAACTCTGTATCCCAGCTGTATCCTGCTCCCTTATTCCCTCCCAATCCCACCCTCCCTCCCTCAGCTTCTCCCTGCCACTTTCCAAGTCCACTGATTGGGGAGGACCTCTTCCCCTTTCATCTGGCCCTGTTTTATCAGGTATCTTCAGGACTGGCTGCAAAGTTCTCCTCTATGGCCTAGCAGGACTGCTCCTCCCTTGAGGGGTGGGGAGATCAAAGAGAATACCTTTGAGCTCCTGTCAGAAATAGTCTCTGTTCCCCTTACTATGCAAAACCAATTGGTTATTGAGCTACCATGAGCTTCGTTGGAGCAAAGGTTCTAGGTTATATCCATACATGGTCCCTGGTTGGAGAAAGAGTCTCAGAAAAAAACCCTGTGCCCAGATATATTTGGTCCTTGTGAGGCTTCTATCATTTCCAACTCATACTAACTCCCGTTCTGCCGAATGTTTGGTTATGAGTCTTTGTATCTGTTTTGAAACACTGCTTGGTAGAGTCTTTCAGATGCCTTCTGTGGTAGACTCCTATCATACATCAAATGCACATCTCATTTGTCTTTCTAAGTGAGGATTGATCATCTTACCCAGTGTCTGCTTTCTTGTTTATCTTCTTTAGGTGTATAGCCCTAAATTATGTTTATCATATCTTGTAGGTTTATATAAGCGAGTATATATACCATGTTTGTCTTTCTCCTTCTGGGATACTTTACTCAGAATGATCTTTTCTAGATCCCACCATTTGCCTGCAAATTTCATGATTTCCTCCTTTTTGATTCTGAGTAGTATTCCATTGTGTAAAAATGCCACAATTTCTGTATCCATTTCTCTGTTGATGGACATCTGGGTTGTTTCCAGGTTCTGGTATTACAAATAAAGCTGCTATAAACATGGCTGAGCAAATGTCCTTGTTGTGTACTTGAGCAAATTGTGGGTATATACCTAGCAGTGGTATAGCTGGGTCTTGAGGAAGCACTATTCCTAATTGTCTGAGAAAGAGCCAGACTGACTTCCAAAGTGGTTGTATGAGTTTACATTCCCACCAGCAGTGGAGGAGGGTTCCACTTTCTCCACAACCTCTCCAGCATGTGCTGTCACTTGAGTTTTTCATCTTGGCCATTCTGGTAGGTGTAAGGTGAAATCTCAGGGTCGTTTTGATTTGCATTTCCCTAATGGCTAATGAGGTTGAGCATTTCTTTAAGTGCTTCTCTGCCATTTGATATTCCTCTGTCGAGAATTCTCTGTTTAGCTCTGTCCCCCATTTTTTAATTGGATTACTTGGTTTGCTGCTTTTCAGCTTCTTTAGTTCTTTATATGTACTGGATATTAGCCCTTTGTCAGGTAAAGGATTGGTGAAGATTCTTTCCCAATCTGTAGCCATTCTTTTTGTTTTGATGACAGTGTCCTTTGCTTTACAGAAGCTTTTCAGCTTTATGGGGTCCCATTCATTGATAGTTGCTCTTAGAGCCTGTGCTGTTGGTGTTGTGTTCAGGAAGTTGTCTCCTGTGCCAATGAGTTACAGGTTCTTCCCCACTTCTTCTAACAGATTTAGTTTATCTGCTTTTATGTTGAGGTCTTGATCCACTTAGACTTTAATTTTCTGCAGGGTGATAAGTGTGGATGTATTTGCATTTTTCTTCGTGTGGACATCCAGTTAGAATAGCACCATTTGTGGAAGATGCTGTCCTTTTTTTATTGTATAGTTTTGACTTCTTTGTTAAGAAACAAGTATCCATAGGTATGTGGGTTTATTTCTGGGTCTTATATTCCATTCCATTGATCCATCATTTTGTTTCTTATGCCAGTAGCATGCAGTTTTTATTACTATTGCTCTATAGTACACCTTGAGATCAGGGAATGGAGATACCTCTAGATTACCTGTAGTTGCACAGGGTTGTTTTAGCAATCCGGGGTTTTCTGTTTTTCCATATGAATTTGAGAATTGTTTTTCTAGTTCTGTAAAAAATTGTGTTGGTGTTTTGATGGAAATTGCATTGAATTTGTTGATAGCTCTTGGCGGAATGGCCATTTTCACTACATCAATCTTGCCTGTCCATGAGCATGGGACATTGTTCCATCTTCTGATGTCTTCTTCAATTTCTTTCTTCAGAGACTTGAAGGTTTTCTGAACAGGGCTTTCATTTGTTTGGTTGGAGTCACATTAACATACTTTATATTATTAGTAGTTATTGTGAAGGGTGTTGTTTCCCTAATTTTTTTTTAGTTCATTTTGTATTCAGCAACTTTGCTGAAGGTGTTTATCAGCTGAAGGAGTTCTCTGGTTGAATATTTGGGGTTACTCATATATATATTATCATCTCATATGCAAATAGTGATACTTTGATCTCTTCCTTTCAGATTTATACTCCCTTTATCTCCTTTAGTTGTCTTATTTCTCTAGTTAGGACTGCGTTGAAGAGCTATGGAGAAAGTGGGCAGCCTTGCTTTGTTCCTGATTTCAGTGGGATTGATTTATGTTTCTCTCCATTGAGTTTTATGCTGGGTATAGGCTTGCTGTATATTGTCTTTACTGTGTTTAGGTTTGTGCCTTTTATCCCTTATGTCTCCAAAACTTCAAACATGAATGGGTGTTGGATTTTTTTCAAATGCTTTTTCAACATCTAAGGAGGTGATCGTGTGGTTTTTGTCCTTAAGTTTGTTTATGTAGTGGATTACATGGATGGATTTCTGTATATTGATCTACCCCTACATGTCTAGGATGCAGCCTACTTGGTCACACAGCATGATATCTTTTATGTGTTCTTAGATTCGGTTTGAGAAACCTCGTGGGGTTTTCCCTTCTACTTTGGTGTGTATCTATGCGATATTTGTTCAGCTCATGTTTTGGCAGACATTTTGGTCACATTTTATGGGAATTGTGTCTGCTTTTACTACTGTACACAATCTCATAGTAAACATCCTCTTCGTCTGGCTCCTAACATCTTTTAATCCTATTTTCCAGAATGTTCCCTAAGCCTTGTGTATAGGAGTACTATGTAGATATGTTCAGTGATGCTTGTGTCCTCGACTCTGCAGTTTGATTTGTTATGATTTTCTGTAATGGACTCTACCTGTTGTAAGAAAAGAGTCCGTGATGAGGGGTAAAAAGCACTATTATCTGCAGGTATGAGGAGAAAAGTTTAGGATGTAGTTTGGGATTTGCAGGTGTAGCAAAGTGGTGGGTGTAGGTTCTCCTCCAAGTTCCATGACGTCACTAGCACTGAGTTGCCTAGTTTTCCAGTACTAAGCATGTTTTTCCTCTTTTGGAGTAGGTCTTAAATCCAGTTAGAGAGCGACTGGTCACTGCCAAAGCATGTTGCCACTGCTACAACCTTCAGGGCTGTCCTGCCATGCTGGTTTTTTCACAGATATCATAGCTGAGTGGGACTGCTGGTTGATTTCTTCCTTTTGAGGCTTTCTTGCTACATTCTTGTATCTCTGGGATGAGGCATTCGGGGCAGCTCTAGGTCAGGAGCCTCTGAGCCTTGTTTCAGAAGCTCATGGTGTCTTCAGCAAAAGGAACTTAGATTCCACCTCTGGGTTGGACTGTTTGTAAAACTGACAACCATGTGAACAAAATAATTTTATTATACAGTTCTATTCACCTGAAAGTCCCCAGATTGCTGAGTTTTCCCCCTGTACAGCATCCAGACTTATGAGAGAGTGACTATGTGTGTATAGAGCTATGCTTAGCCCAATCCCAATTCCTTCTCACACACTAAACTTACTTTAAAATAGAATTTGAGATTGAGATTAAGTTGCCATTGCAAAGCACTGTTAGATTTCATGATAATAAGAAAGTAACAGAATAACTGTGAACACCTGTTTTACACATTACAAGCCAAAATGAAACAAAAACAGAAAACATTGAACTAATCATAAAATACTGATGAAATTATTTAATAGTCTTTGTAACTTGCAAAGCCACTTACTGCCTTCATTTACTTGTATTCAAGGTATTTTCTTGCTTTCTAATTTAAAGTATATGCAAACAAGTGAGTGTCTGCTTATTGATTTGCTATAATAATATGTGGTCTTTTTTGACAAGTAATTTTGAATCAAAAACACTTGAAAACACGTATTCTGCTTGCCTTGACATAGTGTTATGTTTCCACCTACTTATTCAAGTTCTGTAATATCAGCCTATTTAGCTTGTAATGAATAAATGATGAATAATTCATAGCATGTAGAAATTAATCAAGAATTCTGATTTTAGAGACTTCAGAAATAAAAAGGACACAGCTTCCCTATTGATCTTGAGTCACATTTTCAAAATAACAAAATTATTTTGTAAAAATTACTCTAAAATACAATGTATTCTATAAGTTCAAAAGCAATCCATTAAGGAAAAACATTTATCTGAATGGACACATTATGTGTAGATTTATGCACAGAATTTATTTTTGTGATGTACAAAAAGACAATCTTTCCTTAGTATGATTCCATCTAATTTAAAATCACACTGAAGAAAAAAAGTCAGTAGAACTGATGATTTGTATTCGATACTACATTCTTTGGGAGAAATAACACCATTTCTTGTAAATGCTATAACCTGAGAAAAGTGCAGCTGTAAACAGCAGTGAGAGACATGTTTCGGTGTGCTGTGATGGCACTCTATATCCCTGAATCTGAAAGACAGGCAAATTTCTTCTTCATAGCCAATCCAAGTGTCACAATCTTGCAGAACTTCTTCCTTGTCACTGGACAAGAGGAATATCCCCTGAAAAGTGTTCCTTGAAATGTATGGAATTGGGAAAGAGTTCATTTGACTATCATGTTAGTAGGTGAAGCTTTGTGCAGATAGCTAAGGTTAATGTGTCATTTCTGTAGGGCACTACTAAAATTAAAATGTGGCCAAATAAGAATAGAAAATATTCAAACTGTCTTCTCATGTGACACTCTTCACTGTCTTGAGATTCTAGAGTTCTCACAAGGTAGAATGTGACTGCTGAGAAATGTTTCCAGTCTTCTGAATTGTGAACCCAATTTATACTGTATTCGGACTTTCTTTTTTTTTAAAATTTTCTGGAGTTTATTTTTAATTAATTTATTTTTATTAATGACAGTTTAATGACTTTTTATCCCAGCTCCACCCCATCCCTCATCCTCTCCCAATCCCACCCTTCCTCCTTCATCTTGTCCCATACCCCTTCCCAACTACATTGATAGGGGAAGTACTCCTTCCCTGCCCTCTGAACCTAGCTTATAAGGTCTTATCAGGACTGGCTGCATTGTCTTCCTATGGGGCCTGGTAAGGCTGCTCCCTACTGGTAAGGTGATCAAAGAGTCAGCTACTGAGTTCATGTCAGAGACAGCCTCTGTTCCCCTTACTAGGGAACACTCTTGAACACTGAGCTGCCATGTGCAGAGATTTGGGGTTTTCTCTGTGCATTGTCCTGGAGTTTCAGTCTCAGAAAAGACTCCTGTGCCCAGATTTTTTTGTTTATGTTGCTCTCCTTGTAGAGCTCCTGTCCCTTCCAGGTCTTTCTATCTTCCCCTTCATTCATAAGTTTCCCTGCACTCTACTCAAAGTTAGGCTATGAGACTCAGCATCTGCTTTGATACCCTGATGTGTAGAGTCTTTCAGAGGTCCTCTGTGATAGGCTCTGTGGTACATTTTCTCCCTCTTTTTTAAATTAAATTTTTATTTTTTTACATTAACTACATTTTATTCACTTTGTATCCCAACTGTAACCCCTTCCCTCATTTCCTCGCAAACAAACCCTCCCTCCCTCATCTCCTCCCAATGCCCCTCTCCAAGTCCACTGATAGGGGAGGTCCTCCTCCCCTTTCATCTGACCCTAGCTTATCATGGACTGGCTGAAGTGTTCTCCTCTGTGGTTTGGCAAGGCTGTTCCTTCATCCCAGGAGCCAGTCACTGAGTTCACGTCAAAGACAGTCTCTGTTCCCCTTACAAGGATATCCACTGGATACTGAGCTGCCATGGGCTCCATATGAGGAGAGGTTCTAGGTTATATCCATTAATGGACCTTGGTCCTTGGTTGGAGTATCAGACTCAGAAAAGACCCCTGTTTCCAGATATTTTGGTTCTGTTGCTGTCCTTGTGGAGCTCCTGTCCTCTCCAGGTCTTACAAATGCCTCCTTCTTTCATATGATTCCCTGCACTCTGCCCAAAGTTTGGTTATGAGTCTTAGTGTCTGCTTTGATACTGCTGGATAGAGTCTTTCAGAGGTGCCCTGTGGTAGGCTCCTGTCCAGTTTCTTGTTTTCTCCTTTCCTATGTTAATTCCATTTGTCTTTCTAAGTGAGGATTGACCATCTTACCCAAGATCATTCTTCTTGTTTAGCTTCTTTAAGTGTACAGATTTTTGTATATTTATCCACTTATAAGTGAGTATATACCCTGAGTGTCTTTCTCCCATGAGCATGGAAGATCTTTCCATTTTCTAATGTCTTCTTCAATTTCTTTCTTCAGAGACTGGAGGTTTTTTTTCAAGCACATCATTCACCTGCTTGCTTAGAGTCACACCAAGGTACTTTATGTTATTAGTGGGTATTGTGAAGGGTGTTGTTTCCTTAATTTCTTTCTCAGTCTTTGTCTTTGGTATGCAGGAGGGCTTCTGATATTTTTGAGATAATTTTGTATCCAGCCACTTTGCTGAAGGTGTTTATCAGCTGAAGTACTTTGGTTGATATTGGGGGTCGGTCATGTATACTATCATATCATCTGTGAATAATAATACTTTGACCTCTTCCTTTCTCATTTGTATTCCTTGATCACCTTTAGTTGTGTTATAGCTCTAGCTATGACTTCAAGTACTATGTAGAAGTGCTATGGAGAAAGTGGGCAGCCTTGACTTGAGTGAATGTGCCTTCAAGTGCCTGCAGAACCCCAGATCCAGGGTACCTCTAATCTAGCAGCCAGATATCGGATCCCTCTCACGCACACACCCACTGTGGGCAACATTGAAGCCCCTTGAGACAGTGTTCTCAACATTGAAGCCCCTGCTCTGCAAATCTACTGGTGGAGTCCAGGCAAACAACTCCTGGAGCCCAGAGAGAGTTGAGTACCAGCGGCTTGTAGGCCACTAAGTTATTCAGGGAATCAGTACAAGTGAAGTGCACCCACAAACACCACCAGGGCCTGCGAACACTGCCAGTACCCACAACCCCTTCTATGTCTGCACTGCACCCCTGCCCCACACTCTAAGCATCTACATACTCTCTGTCTTTCAAAGCACACTTCCATGCACATTCACACTCTTGCCCGCATTTGGCCTTCTGTGCCTGGGGATCTTCCTCCCTTAGGTACAGCTGAAACACCAACACACACTCTCAAACCAGTGGGTCTCTCTCATATACCTGAAGAATACTCCTGACACCAGGGAAAGACAGTCCCAGTCTGAACTACAGAGTCCAGGAACAAACAGTGAAAGTTACAGATAAGCAAATGGCCAAAGGTCAGCATTAGAACACATTCTCCCTCTTTTGATGTCTGTCCCATTTGCATTCTGAGTGAGGATTTGTCATCTTACTCAGGGTCCTTCTTCTTGCTTATCTGCTTTAGGTGCACAGATTTTAGTATGTTTATCCTATAATGTATGTCTAATATCACTTATAAGTGAGAATATACCATGTGTGTCTTTCTGCTTCTGGGATACCTCATTCGAGATGATCTTTTCTAGTTCCCACCATTTGTCTGAAAATTTCATGACTTCCTTGTTTTTAATTGCTGAGTAGTAGTTTATTGTTTAATGTACCACAATTTCTGTCTATCTGACAGGGCTAATATCCAGAATATATAAAGAACTAAAGAATTTAAAGAGCAACAAATCAAGTAACCCAATTTAAAAATGGGTTACAGCGCTAAATAGAGAAGTCTCAATAGGGGAATGTCGAATGACAGAGAAACACTTAAAAAAATGGGCAAAGTCCCTAGTCATCAGGAAAATGCAAATCAAAATAAGAGATATCAACTTATACCCATCACAATGGCTAAAATCAAAACCTCAAGTGACAATACATACTGGAGAGAATGTGGAGAAAGGGGAACTCTCCTCCATTGCTGGTTGGAATGTGAAGTTGTACAACCACTTTGGAAAGCAATATGGAGCTTTCTCAGACAATTAGAAACTGAGCTTCCTCAAGATACAGCTAAACCACTCCTAGGCATATGTCCAAAATATGTGTAAGTATACAACAAGGACATTTGGTCAACCATGTTCATAGCCTTATTTGTAATATCCAGAATCTGGAAACAACCTAGATGTATTCTGATTTTCAATTATAGCAGCAGAGACCTAAAAGTCTAAGGATACTGAACTGTATATTTTCTTCCTGTTCTTCCTTTGTATCTTTCCTTGACCCTTTTATTTTTACAAAAAGAATCTTGCTTAGTATGTTGCCTCAGTAAGTGATGGCATCCTTTTATGGAAGTGTGTGGCAATCTGCAGAGCTTTTATTTATAATTGAAATAGTCCATGTGTATTGGAGAGCAGCAAAATGCAGTGGCTATGTCAATCTTTCCTATGTCCTAGAGGAGATTAATGGAAAGAGGGCATGGTAACTAAGTAAAGATTCTCAATAATGAATCAATAGACAGTGAGAAGTATAGATGCATAACTTTGAGTAGAGAATAACACACACAAAAAACGCGCGAAAAAGCGCTGGGCCACAAGACTCTGCAAAAGAGAGTTATATATTTTTTTTCCTGCATCTTTCCTCTTCTTTTTTTATTTTATTTTTCTTTTCTGCTCTCTGACTCTTTGAATCAGAATTACTTGTGATAATTTTGTTTCAAAATAATATTTGAAAGAACCATGACATAATAAATAAATTTCATCTGTATATTTGTTCGAATTTTCCAAGATCCTAATAATCAATTGGGCAATCCATACCATCAAAGTTATCTTAGATTACTTTTTACAAATGCCTCTGATGATGACAAATTAAACGTGTCATCCAAAAACTAGGTAAGACACTCATTTACAGCTAGCTTTCTACGTCTTGAAAAAGCCTGCAAGAACAACCAGTCAATTGCAAATAATTTCTTCACTTTCACTTTACAAGCCAGATTAGCACAAGAAGACACATTCCACATATTCTCACAAAGGGAAGATTAAAATATTGGCCTGAATAAAAAAAGGAGGCAGGAGAAGGTGAATGTGAGTCAGTAGAGTCTGGGAGGGCAGGCTGAAAAAAATATATAGAATGTGGGTGAAGTGGCTGTCTGTGACGTACCAAAACAAACCTAGGTAAGAGTATGAATGAAATGTCACTGTGAGGAAACTGTAGGGTACAGTAGACTAATACAAGTTTTGTAAAAATCTAGAAGGAAAACATTCAAAGTCCCTTAACTATGAAGAAATATCAAGGAGGCAGGAAGGCTAGTTACCTTGATCAGACAAAAAAAATATATATATATATATATATATATATATATATATGTGTGTGTGTGTGTGTGTGTGTGTGTGATAATATACTTTCATCCATATTAATGTACAGCCATGGCATGTTTATTCAAAAGAATGGAGCAGCCAGATCATGAAGCTATGAATAAAAATAAAATCCCCCCCCCCGGCCACTCTGGGATGTGTTTTTTGTGTTTGTGAATTCTTGGTCCTGATGCGATACATATTTTACATTTCTTTTAAAATTGATATGTAAGGTTGCATAAATATGAATGGAGGGATACTTTAAAACACATACACAAACACACACAGAGAATGTGAAATAGCTGCCAAACTAATTGGCATGTGTATTACTTCACACAATAGTCTTTTCTTTTTTTTGTGGTAAAAGCACTTAAAATTTTATTTTCTTACCATTTTACAAGAATACATTATATTATTATGAACTCTATGTTCCATGATATAGTTTAACTTTAAAAAAATTGATCTGATTTTATTTTTGACACTGGCAATTAATTATAATAGCCTTCATGTAAAATGAAGTATTGCAATTATCAAAGACTTTTTTTTTACTACCTTAAAATGAATAGATAAAACATGGAATAATAGGTTCAGTATATCTAGATTTAGAGGATGATTTATTAAATCAGCACCCACGGTAGAAGATGAGCTTCTGTCTGTGCAGATCAGTTTCAAAATAGATCATAAAGAAAGGAAGACAGTATGCTTTCTCAGAAGCAGTGCAGATCTATTAAGCACTAAGCCATGTGTGTTCTTTGAAGAGGAATGTTTTAGAGAGCACAAATATAAGAAGGAAAAATATATCTATATATATTTATAAGTAAAAGCAAATACCAGCATATAACATATCCAACAGAAACATCTCTAGGAAGCTAATGGAGTTATGGAGGACTATTTAATTATGAGCAGGTCCTGGGGTCCAGACCTAGATGAGCTTAGGACCTGAAGAAGGGTGGCTACCTGAGCGGAATGAATCAGGGATGGGGGCAGTTTTAAATCCTGATCATTGGCAGTCTGGGTGATTCTTTATTTAAACAGAATTTAGTAGGCTGGGATAGATGCGTATTGTCTGAAAACATAGATCATCTCATTTTTGTTCCTGGACACTTGTTTTAACTTCTGCTTGGTCATAAGTTTAGTCGTTATTGATAAATCATGACAGAACGGAATTATCTTTCACAATGTTTCTCTCATCAACCTCACAACCCATCTTTTAACAATATAGCAGCTTCAAGGGCATATTTTGCCAAAGCATGACAGCCTGCTCCCGGGCTAGTAGCTCTTGCAGTTTCAAGAACACTAGACAGAAAGCAAATAAGCAAGTCAGCTGGAGAAAATTGTCATGTCCCAAAAAGTGCATTATCAACTTTTAGTAGTCAGAGTGCTAATTGTCGTTAGATCCAAAAATGTCTTCACACCAAAGCTGCCTCTGTTATTTAATTTCAACAATAAATACTTTTTATTATGCTTTAATTGCATATATATTTCCTTTTGTGCATATATATATATATATATATATATATATATATATATATATATATATAACATTTTGGGTCTTTGAAATGGTTTAGAGGGAGGATAAAGGCAGTTGATACCATAACTGATAAAATGAGTTTGAGCGCCAGGATTCACATAAGGGAAGGACAGAGTCAACACCTACCATGGCCTTCATATATGCTGAACACACACAAGTGAACATCACATACATAGGCATACACACACTCACACATAAACATGCAAACACAAACAACAACACACACACAAAGTTAAAAGAAAGCTTGGTTATTAAGAGCACTCTTGCAAAGAACTAGGGCTTGTTTGCTAGCTCACAAATGCCTGCTACTCCAGTTGAGGGTATCTTCTATCTCCACTCTCCATAGGCACACAAACATACACACTAATTAAAGCCTCAAAAGAAAACCCAACACCCAAATAAATGAATTAATTAACAAGTAAATAAGTAAATAAAAAACAAATGTTATAATGATATTTCTTCAAAATTTTTATTATTTAAAAAATGGTTATCAGCATACTAAATGAACATCTCTTTATATTTTATAATACATATTTGTATGAAAATTACTTATTCCCAAAGGATATGCACATTTTTTAATGAATGAATTTCAAAATTACCAAAATCCAACTGAAAAGGAAATAAATGTTAAACTATGTTCAATAAAAATACCAGTTTCTTAGTATGTACTGTTGTGGTTACATACTATCTGTATTTTTTAATACATGATATGCAATTTCCCTTTTACTGAATTGCTTCCAACTAATTAAACAGTAATGCATAAAGTAAAATATAAAATCCCCCAATGAAACAGCAAGAAATATTCAGTATGAATCTGAAAAAGAAAACGATACTGCAAATCATTTACTAAATTTGAAAATACTACAAATATATTTTTGGAGAAACAAAGAGATGCTCATATGTCACTTCTCTCCCTTCAAGTCAGTGGATCTCAACCTTTCTCTTTTTTTGCCTGATATTAAATGATTAATTCTTTTTTTAAAATTCATCTTCTCTTACTTGAAATTTATTTTTTATTTACTACAATTTATTAACTTTGGATCCCAATTGTAGCCCCATTCCTCATACCCTCCCAATCCTGTGCTCTCTCCCTCTTTTCCTTCCATGCCCCTCCCCAAGTCCACTGATAGGGGAGGTCCTCCTCCCTTTCCATCTGACCCTAGTCTATCAGGACTGGCTGCATTGTTTTCCTCTGTGGCCTGGTAAGGCTGCTCCCCTCTCAGGGGAAAGTGATAAAAGAGCCAGCCACGGAGTTCATGTCAGGGACAGTCCCTGTTCCACTTACAGGGAACCCTACTTAGATACTAAGCTGCAATGGGCTACATCTGAACAGGGGTTCTAGGTTATCTCAATGAATGGTCCTTGGTTGGAGCATCAGTCTCAGAAAAGACATCCGTGCTCAGTTTTCTTGGTTCTGATGCTCTCCTTGTGGAGCTCCCCCTCAGTGGGAGGTGATCAAAGAGCCAGCCAGAGTTCTTGTCAGAGACAGTCCCTGTTGCCCTTACTAGGGAACCCACCTGGACAGTGAGCTGCCATGGGTACATCTGTGCAGGCATTCTAAGTTATCTCCATGCATGGTCCTTAGTTGGAGTATCAGTCTCAGAAAAGACAGAGTGCACAGATTTTTTTGGTTCTGTTCTTCTCTTCGTGGAGCTCTTGTCCCCTCTAAGTCTTTCTATCTTCCCCTTCTTTCATAAGGTTTTCTGCACTCTACCCAGAGTTTGGCTGTGAGACTCAGAATCTGCTTCAATACATTGCTGAAGTAGAGTCTTTCAGAGGCCCTCTGAGATAGGCTCCTGTCCTGTTCCCTCTTTTCTCCCTCTTCTGATGTCTGTTACATTTGCCTTTTTGAATGAGGATTGATCATCTTACCTAGGATCCTCCTTCTTGCTTAGCTTCCTTAGGTTTTAGTATGTTTAGATTTTAGTATGTTTATCCTATATTTTATGTCTAATATCCACATATAAGCAAAGGGCAGTGTCATCAGAACAAAACGTCAGCCTACAGACAGGGAAAGGATCTTTACCAGCCCTATATCTGACAGAGGGCTAATATCCAGAATATATAAAGAACGCAAGAAGTTAAACAGCAACAAATATAAAGAACTCAAGAAGTTAAACAGCAACAAATCAAGTAATCTAATTTAAAAAAATGGGGTACTGAGCTAAATAGAGAATTCTCAATAGAGGAATATCAAATGGCAGAGAAACACCTAAAATATGTGCAGTGTCCTTAGTCATGAGGGAAATGCAAATCAAAACAACCCTGATATTTCACCTCACACCCATCAGAATGGCTATGATCAAAAACTCAAATGACAACACATACTGGAGAAGATGTGGAGAAAGGGGAACTGTCCTCCATTGTATAATATAAACTTGAACAACCACTTTGGAAATCAGTCTGGTAGTTAACATACCCTGGGAGAGAAAGAGACTTAGTACCCAGCTATGTTGCCTCCTCTGAACCCACTAGGCTCTGACAGATAGCTCCAGACAATGGTCAGACACATGACCAGGGTTTAACTCAATGGATGCCTTATGAAACAAAAGGTATTGAATAGAAGACTGGAACTTGTAGGGTAGGAGAAGGAGCTATAGGTGCTGGCATATTTAAGAGAAAGATAAAAGCATGTTTGGACAGCAATAATGAGTCCTATGCATGTGTGAAACTGTCAAATATAAAATGTATTAATAAAAAATACCTAAAAAGACCATGACAAGAAAACAAAGAAATATGTATGTCCAAATAGAAATATAGAAATGTTTTTATCTACACTAGATGAAAAGGGCCACTTGAATCTTCTAAGCAAAGAAATGACAAAATTTGAGGGAGGGATATGCCATTTGAATTAATTAAATTATATATGTATGATAATCATACATATATATGTATATGCATATAAATTTGATCAGAGTCATCTGTAACTTCCCTTTTAAACCATAATTATATTCAATGATTTCATGATTACTAAATTATAACTTGAAGAAAGTGGATTTTATACTCACTTTTAACTTTCACTGTTAAAGAAAAATTGCATGTGGTAAAAAATAACATATATGATTACAGAACAAAAACATGAGAAACAAGTTCAAGAATAATTACTAACACTGTATCTTTATTTAACAAATCTACTACTAAGAATTTAAAGAGCTCAATGAGATTAAAATTACTTATCAATAATAAACATTAAAATATTTGAATAACCAATGGTAAAATTATACACCCATGTGAAGGTATAATGTTCAGCTAGTAATAATTATATAAACCAATATCTAAAGACTTCTTTGTTGTATATTTTTCAATTCTATTTAGTATAAGTGTTCAAATATACCACTTTTATTGTTAAAAGTGGTTATATGTATATATGTATATATATATATATATATATATATATATATAAAGTATTATTACTCTGTATGGTCATATTGAAAGGGATTTTTCTCATTTATTTTTAAACATTTTATTTTAGACAGGGGGTCTAAAATTAATTCTGGAGCATTGACATTTTTACTAGGCATGCTTTAATTACTATTAGTAAATACCATATGAAAGAAGTATTTATACAGCAAAGACTCATTAAATAAGCCTTAATTTTTTTGCACCCATGAGAATGGAAATAAAACAGTACTTCGGATATTAAAGCAACCAAAGGGATATGCCACTCTCAAATTAAACATTACAAAATAAAAATGCAACAGAAGATTGGGAGAAGATATAATTAATAAAGATTGGACTGTAAATGTAGGCTGTGAAGAGAAAAATTTTAATACTCCAAGGAAGAATGTCTGAAAAATATATACCTAGAGGGACCTATTAAAGTATCCCAGCTCTTCACACCAGCATGGTAGAA
Source organism: Rhombomys opimus (assembly GCA_010120015.1). Lineage (NCBI taxonomy): Eukaryota > Metazoa > Chordata > Mammalia > Rodentia > Muridae > Rhombomys > Rhombomys opimus. Next base: position 68,668 of record REGO01000624.1, read on the forward strand.
TGCTAGTTACCTTACAAATTTAGATGAACATACATCATTGGTATTGTTTGCAATTTTCTTACTCTACCAAAGGTTCATTATATGTGTGGGCATGTATATGTATCTAGCTTATATATACATATAAAATATTAATGAGATGTACTAAATGTAAATCTAGGTGAATTAAAACCTTCCCTCTATGCACTGAGTCTCACTTCAATTAAGATGTGCATTCACTTAAATAATGTCTAGATAGAGTGCAGACTTCAGTACAATACTGATGCAGCTTTGAACAATATTGGAAAATAGTTTGTTCACTTGTATTTCCCAAAGTAGTGTGTTAAAGTTCCAAGCTTATGATACGCTGCTCACAGAGAAACTTTCTTTTAAAGTGTCCTGACAAGCAAAAGGAAGTACATGTGCAATGGATCAGACACACGAAGACCTAAAATAAGTAAGACAGTGCTGGGTAACTCATACACATAGGAGAAATATGAGAAAATAAATGAATACAAAATTTCATTGTTCATAAAGGGAAAAGGTAACAATTTTGATTTAATTTACATGGAATTCAATCATGGAAGGCATTAGTCTTTAAAACCTAATAGACTTCCCTGAAATATTCAGTTGAAAAACATTTGAAAGGATCTTTTTAGGACCTGACTCATGTTATCCATAATATCATATAAGTAAGTATCATACAGAGAAACTGCAAGAAATAAAAACAAAGCACATTAATAAAAATTTCTAACATTAACATTAAAAATATGAGAAAAAGCTAGATTTGGGAGAAGTGAACGTCACATGTGGACTGTAATAGAAAATGGCGGTAAGTGAATATACCATGAGTCCATTCAAAAAGTATAGTATTCTTTGTATCGCTTCTAAACAGACTTTCTGATTGTCCTGCTTTCTGTTGATTTTTAGTCTACCCTTTGATAAATGCTTAAAATTGTACCACATAGGCAAATATTTCTATAGAATAAAAATATTTAATGGCCAATACACAAAAGAATATAAGTAATGAGAAAAACATAATCCCCAGACTTAATGAGGCTATTTTCAACCAAATGGATTGGAATAATATGGAGTAGAGAGCTCTAAACAGGAGAGAATGACAACATCTCTGAATGATTTTTGTGGTTCAGATTCATAGACCACTTGATAAACAGTTTATAATCTGAAACAATTATAATCTGAAATTTTCAGTAGATTTCACAATCCATAATTGTATTTAGAAGTAGAAATAAGGTAATGCTTACCTCTGTAAGGAATACTATCGTGTTCCCTTTCTAAATGTTCTAATTTCATATTGCCTGGGTGACTTTGTTCTTTGACTTATCTCTTAAACTCTAGTTATTCTTTTCTTTACAACCCAACAACTGGTTATATAAAATAAATGGAAAATACTAGAAAATATCCTGAATGAGGTAACCCAGACTCAGAAATAAAAATATGGTTATGGATCCACTTATATGTGGATATTTGTTAAATAATAATGAATAATAAATAAATGCCTGCTAAAAAAAATATTATAAAACCAGAGAAGTTAGGCATAGAGAAAAAGACTTCCAGGACACATAGATGTCCCTGAGAGGGAGCCATAGGATAGAGTTTTATGGGGCCAGGACACAAGAAAATAGGTGGGAAGATGGAGTAGTTGGGACTGTATTAGGGAAGGTGAAGAGAGATATGTACAATTGAGGAACATTTGAGGGGTAGTATGAGAACTTAGTGTAGTGGAAACTTCCTAAACTATATAAAGACAATCCTAATGATATTCTGCTATACTCAGAGATCAGTGAAATATTCAGCTATCATCAGAGAGGCTTCCTCCTGCAACAGATGGGAGTAAATATAGAGATCCAGAATTACATATTACACATAAAAAGAGAGAAGCAAAGAGACAAAGGGAAAGAGGGGCAGAAGGAGGGAAAGAGGGAAGGAGAAAGACAGAAACAGAGTCCTTGGAACACAAAGCTTTAAATGTGATCTCTCCATTATATCCCTCTCCTCCCAGCCCAGAAACCCTGCAGAAGAGTAGTAGAAAAGTATAAGAGCCAGAGGGCATTGATGACACCAAGAGAACAATATCCTCTAATCAGTGAATCTCAACCTGTGGGTAGCAACTGCTTTGGCAAACATCTAAGTCCAAAAATATTTACATTATGATTCATAACTGTAACAAAATTAAAGTTATAAAGTAGCAATGAAAGTAATTGTCTATTGGGGGTCATAACATAGGGAACTGTATTAAATAGTCTCAGCATTAGGCAATTGAGAACCACTGAAAACCAACTGAACAAAGTATATATAAAGTGTCATTGAGACTGAAGATAGTCAACTCACTGCAGGTCCTGAAGAGGTCTGCACTAGGTCCTATGTACAAATTTTACCTCTCAATTAGCATTTTTATTGGACTCTTGAGAATGTGAGT
>REGO01000624.1:103332-114961 GCA_010120015.1 Rhombomys opimus
AAACAGCATCTTCAACAAATAGAGTTAGTGAACCTGGATGTCAGCACGTAGAAGAGTTAAAATAGATTCATGCTTATCACCCTGCACAAAACTGAACTTTCAATGGAACAAAGACTACAATGGTAAACTAACGGTATTCAGCCTGATAGAAGAGTAATTGTTGAATAGCCTTGGACTCATTGGCACAGGAGAAGGCTTTTTGAGAATAACAATGATAAAAGAAATTAATAAATGGAATTTCATGAAACTGAGAAGCTTTGCATGACAAAGGTCACTGTCATTTAGACAAAGCAGGAGCCTACAAATAGGAAAAGATATTTAACTGACTATACACTATAGAGGGCTAATATCCGAAGTATATAAAGCAATAAAAAATAGATATTAAGAAAACAAACAATTCAATTGAAATATGCAAACTTGTACACCCTTTACGGAATCTAGTTTGTAAGTTCCTTAGAAAGATGGAAATCTATTTACTTCAAGATCCATCTATCCCACTCTTCAACATATACCCAAAGAATGTTTCATCCTACCAGAGACACACTTGCTCCACCATATTCAGTGCTTCTCTATTCTCAACAGCCAGAAACTGGAAATAAGCTAGATGCTCTTCAACAGAAGAATGAATAATGAAAAGTTGGTACATTTGCATACTGAAGTATTATTCAGCTGTTAAAGAAAGTGACACCATGTAATTTGCATGCAAAAGATAGAACTAGAAAGTTAACCTTCCCTGTATGATAGCCCAGATCCAGAAGACAAATATGGCTTACATAACTAATACATCTTAAGCAGGTAGTAAGTAAATACTAACTGAGCTTTCCTGAATCTATCATAAGTATTTTCTAGAAAAGAGAGAATTGGAATGTGACAAAAACTTCTCTTTTCCTTCTTACCTAAAATGTAAGTTAGTCTGGATAAAAGTGATGTGTTGAAAGTGTTTAATATCTAAAAGGAAAGCCAAAGGTTTGTTATTTAAAAAATAGAATTAAACATAGGCAATCTTAACAAAAAGCAGTATCTAACCAAAGGCATGTTCAGTTGAACTTCTAATGTAAAATCTGATCAAAATAAGATAGTTAAATCATAACCTAACTGTTTCTTTTTCCTTGATATCATCATTATCAATACTATACTCTAGAATGCACTCCTACAGACCTGCTGGGTGTCATTTAAAAGTGCCAGTTATGGCTGTATTATTTAATGTATGAAACTTTATTTTCTCATAACATTTTCTTTTTATTAAGTGGAGTTTCCCTCAACCATATTGAATTGAAATTCATTCCAATACCTTCTATTCACCAAGTTATGTTAATCACATGAGACCAAGTAAATGCTAGTATTGTACATAGTTTTAAATTTTTGGATAAAAGTATGCCATATATGTGAGTCCATATCACCTGAAGGTTGGGTAACAAGCAAGGTGAGCCACCAAAAGTCAGGACTAGGAACCAAAACTGAGTCCCACACAAGCAGGAAATGCTGAGCCATGTCTCCTGAACCAATGGTTGGTAATCTTTGGACACAAATTACAAAAGTCAAGAGTTTTAGCAGAGTTTCTGAAGAATGTGTTGGTCTTCTGTTTTGCTTTGTTTTAACAACCTTGACTGAATACTACCAAAGACAGTTGGTTTAAGTTCAAATGCCTTGGGTCATTTAATGAAGCTAAATTAATTGTTTTATAAATAAATTAATAATTTTAGATATCCTTTCTTACTCTGAATGAACTTTCATTTTTATTGTGCCTGTTATAATACTTTATAGTATCATTTATTCACCTAAAAATAAAAAAAAATGAGTCAACAAATGAGAGCCCTAAAGTTGCCTTCAATCTGAAGAAATCTATATTTTCATGTTAAAATATTTTTCATCTGTATGTATGTAGATTCTACTTAGCAATTTCCTTGGACAAGAAGTGTTTTTTTTAACAAACTTTAATATTTTATTTATGCAAGCAAACAAAAATTTATGTCTTATCTGTAGATTATTTGGAATCTACTTCTTCTCTTGAGTCAATATTGAGAAGCAAGTAGATAGAATATACTTCTTTAGCACTGAGTGCCACTGACATTTTGCAGAATACTTAGGAATTTATAATATGGGGAGATGATAAAGAATCCTATTATAAACAAAACAGACTCTACATCATAGCTTGTGTCTGATTCTTTTTACCCAATTACTGTGATTAATATCCTTAAATAATTACAGCAAATGGGTTTACTTACCTCTAAATTTGTTATCAACAAGAGCACATATACTATTATACTATTTAGCAGAAAAAATGTGTTCAAATATAATACAACTTAAAGGAAGAAATTCAATAATTTGATAAATTATTCAATATGTAAGTGACTCCTAGAAAATCATGGAGATAGTTTACCTAGAAAAACCAATGAGTTTTTTGTTTCCTTATTTTTGTTTTGTGTTTTGAGAAACTTATAGTTACATACACACAGCCACTGCATAGTCATCTATCTCCTGTGTGGGACTGTACCTAATGCTCACACAGTCTGTTCCAGTGCCATTTTGTCACCATCTTGGTGTGCAGACTGATTCTCACTACACAACTTGTAGTAACTTCCGAATTATTTTTAAAAGCAAGCAGGTAATCCTTGTCAGAAACCACTAGCACTTGTGACCTATTGTAGTACAGAAATGAATACATAACAATGTTTTAAGCCTGGTATCAATGCAAAATCTCTGATAACATTAAGGCTTGTACATAACTCTTTACAGCAGGTTGTCTTCAATCTTCATCAGCTATTTATTGGTTTTCTGCTAGGCACTAACCTTTGTTTTAACTCTGAAACTCAATGTTTAGTAAAAATTTATCTATTTATGATTAAAAGGTAACAAATGACTGTGCAAAATGGCTTTAAAAGGGAGACAATGCTGGATAGAAACATTTATTTATATTTACATGTTCTTTTGTTTTCCATGTAATTATCAATTTGTACAACCAGAAAACAAAGACAAGTGAGCTATGGTAAAGAACTGTAAGGAAAGCCACTTCCCTGCACAGCTTCCATCTCTAGAAGAAAGTGTCACTAAAAACAAGTCCTCATGATTAATTTGAGATGATATTTTACCCAGAATCAACTTAAATAGTTTTTTCATTGGAGTGCATATTGTTTTAGGTACAATATCTAAGGCATTTTTAAAAGAAGCTATGTGTGATTATAACATGGAATTAAAAAAAATCTCAAAAAGTTTAGAGGGATACAGAATTAATAAAATGTAACTGATGAAAATAAAAATTTAAAAAAAAGATAATTTCTCCTACAAAGTATAAAATTTTAATTTCCATCATTTCCTCCTTACCACAATATGGTCAAATATGAGATCTTAAATAGAAATGTACTAAACAGTACATCTTATTATTTTAAATATATATTTAAATGTTTACTAAGAAGCAAAAGGTCTCTATCTGGAATGTGATATACAAAGGGAAAATATTTTTTCATATTATAGAACCCATATTTTCAACATTAAATGGGAATATGGATCATAAAAAATGTATGTAGTAAATAAGTTGTAAATACCAAGGGATGACAAATCATTGTGCTTCAATATCATAAAATGAGATACTGTAGGAGAAAACACTCAGTCTGCACAGAGCAGATTCCTCTAGAATACTAAAATGTTCCTCAGTGAGGCCCTGATCCTGTTGGAATGGGCATTCAGAAGAAATGGAGAAAGTGTGGTTTGAGCATTAGAGGATGAGTGAGAGTCAGTGTCGCTTTAGTCTTAGACTACCACTTACACATTTCTGGAGTTAGAATCCTGTCCATCTTGCACTAATCAAGTGTTGTATGCAAGTTGTCCTTGGGAAGATTACTCTTGAGAAATTGTCTTTTTTTATCAGACAAATATGCAAAAAAACATCTGTCATGGGAACTATAAAAACTGGAAACTGTAATTGGTTGCTGGGTAGCAATGTAAATAGCATGCAATATAATATTGTGCTTTATAAATGCATGTTCTAGTCAAATAGCAAGGTCAATATTCTGTGTCATTTGACCTTTGACATTAGGCTACAAACACTGACTCAACAGTTGTGAATCTCTCTGTTACAGTGTTTGAGAGGAGCACATTGGCTTCTTGTACCACTCACTGCTCCTTGCATTTCTGGTTCTACCAGTTTCTCACCAGAATCTAATAAAAACTGAATTGTTTAATAAAGACTAGTTGGATTCTCCAAATCTATGACCTAGTGCTTTCATAAGTTCTGCTTAGTTTATAAATTAAGAATTTTATTGATACTCATGGAATATCCTTTTTTCTATCTGTCTTTCAGTGATCATATGAATTTTAATCTAGCTTTCAATCTGCTATGGAAAAGATATTCCATTGTTTATTAAAACCTTGTTATCACTGTTATTGTGAGAGATACATACATTGATAAAGTCTTACTAGCCTCCAAAACTATTTTCTAAATCTCTTGGAATTTATGAAAATTCTTCAGACCTACGACTGAAGTAAATATATATTAATATCTTAGAACACCTTTCTTTTGTCATAGCATAAACCTCTGTCTCTGTGTCTCTATGTCTGTCTCTCTTTTTATCTCTCTCTCGTGTGTGTGTGTGTGTGTGTGTGTGTGTGTGTGTGTGTGTTTGTAACCATTTCTATGATTTGTACTTAAAGATTACATTGGATGGAAAGTCTAAGTCACTTAAGCTGTATGAAAGTTTTAAAAATTCTACTTCTCACAATCTATTAACATAAAAATTGTCTCCATTCTAGAGTCTTCAGAATTTTTTCAGCAATAAGTTATAATTTTCAAGCTACACTTCATTGGACATTTTAATTCTAGACTTTATTCTTTAATTCTATATTAAAGAATATTTCACTTTATATTCTGCAGATTTACTCAGTTCATTTATTTATAATAGTCTTTTGGTGGAATCATAAGGTTTCCTGAAAGATAAACTTGTATTCTATTTACTTTTTTGTATACTAGTTACTGTAGCTATAATATCATATAAGATCCACAAAAGGGTGTATTTTTTTGTCACAGTCTTAGAAACAATATTTTCAGCTTTGCTCTATACAGAAGTGTTTGGTCATGTCTTTATCATATCTAACCTTTATTATGCTGGTATATGATCTTTCTATATGTACCTTTTGGATTTTCCTATTTGTGTTTGGTTATTTTAAACACTTACTCACATAGGAAGATGATGCAGCCAGCCCTGAAGAGTCCTAATAGACTAGTGACAAGTAGAAGAGGGGGAGATAATTCCCTATCAGGGGACTAGGAAAAGAGAATATGGGGAGAAGAGAGAGGGTGGGTGGGACTAGGAGGAGATGAGGGAGGGGGCTGCAGCAACGATACAAAGTGAATAAAGTAATAAATAAATGAATAAATAAAATAAAATTTTAAAACATTTACTCATTGTTTGTGTATGTATTTGTGTGTGTGTGTGTGTGTGTGTGTGTGTGTATAGCATAATGTCTGTGTTTCTACCAAGTGTGCATTCTGGTGCCCACAGAAAACAGACAGTGACATTTCTAGTGGTTTGAATAGTTATGGCCCCCATAGACACATGTTTGAATGCTTGGCCCATAGAAACTGTCACTGTTAGATGGTGTGGTCTTGTTGGAGTAGGTATGGTCTTACTGGAGGAAGTATGTCAGCATGGGGTGGGCTTTGAAGTCTCCTATGATCAAGCTATACCCAGTGTGGCATAATGTTTCTCTTTGCTGCCTGCAAACCAAGATTTAGAATTTTGAACTCCTTCTCTAGTACCTGTCTGCCTACAGGATGCTATGCTTCTTTTCGTGATCATAATTGACTAAACCTCCAAAACTGTAAGCCAGCCCCAATTAGCTGTTTTCTTTTATAAGAGTTGCCGTGGTCTTGATGTCTCTTTACAGCAATAAAACTCTAAGACAGCATCTGATATGCATAGAACTAAATATACAACAACCAGGGTGTGCTGGGAACAATGCCTGGGCTCTCTATAAGAGCAATAAGTGCTTCTAACCACTGAGCCATCTGTTTAAGCTCCATGTACCCTTTTATTGAATGCATTTTTTCTGCATGTATATCCGTATTAGTTTCATTAGTCATTTAGTTGATGAGAAATGTATGTTTATAAATTTGCATATACTGAACACTTTTTACAAAGTTGGGATAAAATTCATTTGAGAGTGGTGAATATAATGTTTATATTTGCTTTGGATCTGATTTGCTAATATTTTGTTTATAATTTTTACATTAGTGCTTTTCATAGGTATTATGTTTTCAGTTGTATGTTTTCTACTTTTGGAATCAGAGTAATTTGTAATCATTTTTCCTTTCAAAGCATTAAGATAATTATTATTAATAATTAGCTGATATACTGTTAATATGTGCTACAGTGAGGATCATACCCAATAAATCTATTTGGGAAAGTTCTGTAGAATGTGTTTCCCAGAAAGGTTCAGTTGAAGTCAGATATCTGAGTTGGCACGTTTGAGAAAGTGGTTTGAGGAAGAAGTAACATGATGGAATCCCTATGTTGAGTGATACACATACAGGGACTAGTATGCTACATTCTCACTGCTACAGTATGAAGTGATGAGGACCTACACTCTTAGGATATTTTGTTCTCTTTAAACAAAGTTTTAATGAAAGAAGAAAAGGAAAACCATTGTGTTTGTTTTATTTTATTTAATGTCTGATTATGTTTAGAGTATGGTGTCTAATCTTTCTGTAAATTCTGTACATTAAATTAAAATTTTCTAGGCAAAGGAATGAGAAGCTCAGATAATTATTTTTAAAAATTCAATGTTTATCACAAAATAAATTTAGTAACAAAATTACTGAAGTTTCTCAGTGTGAGCAATATTAATAGTTCCTCCTTGGAAAGTCCTTATTATGCTCACCTCTGTTGGGAACTCTGTCTTTCATCTCTTCAGCAAGCTCCTTTGGATTAGTAACAGCTTTAGTCCTACTTCATTCATTTTCAAAATTATCAATGACTAAAACTAAGATACAGAGCAAATTTGTTCCCTAAATGTATTGACTCAAGTACGTTATAACAGAACAGCTGCATTCTGTGTCTGTTCACTCCAAGAAAAGCCACAATGATATTATGACACGCATAATGAGTGTAAGCAGTACCACATAACTGAGTTATCTTGGAGGGACAGTCTTTAGAATTCAGCTTTGTAACAGCTGCAGTACTACTTACAACTTAAATCTGTATCAAAAGATCTCAACCCAGAAATGCCACGCTGCATTGTCAATCCGTAGACAGGATGAGGTAACACTCATTTGAGTTTTTCATCCTATTTGTAGTTGAAAGAAGATAATTGTATATAATTATGGACTATAACATGATGCCTCAATTTATGGTTAAAATGTGGAATGATTAAATTATATGCTGACTAACAATTCCAGCATGGGTGTGTGTGTGTGTGTGTGTGCGTGTGTGTGTGTGTGTATGTGTGTGTGTGTGTGTGTGTGTGTGTTGAAACATGCTAATTTTTTGGGAGGAAGTAAATTGTGGAGAATATAAGGCACATGAAATGTTTCAGTTAGATGGTTAAATAAGGCTGATTTTTAATATATAATTTTAGGTTATTCTGTTCTTAGTTATTCAACCATAGACACTAAAAGATCTCATCATAATAGCAGTAATACCTAGATATACCCCTTCCCTATGTTGCATTTATTGTTCAATGTCGCTTTGGAAGTGTCATAGTTTTTTTCACCAAATGATGTTATTCTGTGTCCAGTCTCTTGAGTGGCAATCAGCTAGTAAGGTTTTCTTGGAGACCAGGTTTATGTCACACATGACAGCAAATTGACTGCAGCGCACTTTATTTCTTTGAAAGGACACCTGGAATAGAAAAGTACACGGGCAGGCTTGCTATGTAGAATGAATAAACTCTATCAGTGAGTGGGAGGAGAGAGCATCACTTGCAATTGGTGTTGCTTCGAAGGTGTACCCAAAACCTGTGAAGAATATCCCAGGACAGTATAAAAGCAGTCAGAACAAATATGTTAGCTAACAACACCTTAGATCTATTACTAGGATCCAAATTCCCAATATTACTGGTTGGGTAAGTCTTTCTACTCATCTTTCTCCTCCATTTCTGCATTTGGAACAGGCAAACAAGATGGCAAATAGAAGAGGTGGCAGATTACTTTTGTTCCTTCATAAGACTTCATTACAGTGTAACAAGTGGCAAAAAAAAATCACAGGATATTTTTGGCTTTGAATCAAGTACAAGCTAAAATTCTGACATGCCATTATGCTTAAGTAAATGCAACCTAAACTACAAAAGTGTGAAAAAATAAGTCATATAAAATATATTTTATCCAGGAGCTCCACTCTATCTATGAAAAGAAATAGTTAGAATAAAAAAGAAAATTGCGTTTATGAGAAAAATCCCTGAAGTCATATGTTTTGGTATAAAAGTATGATAGGAAATATGCAAAATTATATAGACACCCAAACAGCTAGAAATTTGATTAATGCAACCAGTGCCTTCAAAACCTGCAAGCTAAAACAAGTTTTGCTCTAGATTTAACTAAATTGAAGTAGCATTTTATCAGACTAAATGGCGATGTGTGTTCTTGCTTTATTTTGTAACGTTGTGTAAACTGCCCCCCACCCCAATTGTTCGGCTTTCTTTCATGATTATAATTTGTGGAGTCTGATAACCAGACATAAAATGCTTTGTAAAAATTTTCCAGGCACATTCCACATTGCTATATTTCTTTACAGTTTTCAGTTACATTCTGAAGGGATAAATAGATGTATTACCTCATTTGCATAATGGAAGCATGGAGTCAGCATAGCTGTTCCACTCTCTATCCTGTCACTGAGACTCTGAGAGCCTTGACTGAGGTTTAAAAAGAAAGTCCATATGTATTCAAATCAGTTCACTGTAGAGATATTTTTCAAATTTTCAAATAACAACCTAATGTTTGAAGTAAATTGATTTCTAGCCCAAGCTAACTTGTTTAAATTGATTGAACTGAACAAACACGTGGCATGCATCATACTTATTTCCATCTTTTGCTCAGTTTGAAAGGCAGTTTTGCAATAAAAGTTTTATGTTAATATGAAAAGATATAAGATCTTTGCATAGATTAGACCCAGAGTCAGTACATAACTATGTTTTCATAATTTTAAGAAAACAGAATAACTTTCAGTGGTGTGAATATGTGTGTGTTTTTTACTAGAATTCATTTACTTAAAAGACCTTGAGAAAAGAAAATGAAAAACATGAAATCCCAAAATGAAGGAGAATATGACTCTAAATTCTTATTAAAGTCAGACTTGGACTTCAACAAAAGAAAAGTGAAATCTAAGGAGTAGACCAATTTTCTTCTTTTTTAACTTTTTTTTTTAATTTGTAAAGCACGACACGGGATGTTCAGCTTAGGTGGATGAGCTGGAATGTGTTATTCTCCTGCCTCTACCTCCCTAACACTGGGCTTATAAGCATGCCCCAGACTTCCTGATTGCTTACTAAGGACTCTTCCAATTAGACTACAGGCAAGCTACGAGATTTTTGTTACACACACACACACACACACACACACACACACACATACCACACACCCCTCCTTGATTTGACTGATATTTATTAAACAAAAATGAAATTTTCATAATTTTGAATATGTCAATATCACTTTCTGCTGGTAATTTTGATGCCAATATCTTACTTAACTCAGAAACTTTATTCTCCAGCTCATGAATGATAAATAAAAGTGAATAATTCTTTTTAACATTATTGCCATGAAGAAAATTTTATCTCTAAAATAAAATTTTAAAAAAGGCCTGCTCAGAATCCTTGCAAGTATCTCAGAGCAAATTCCCATTATTGTTTCTTTTTTTAAATATTTATTTATTTATTTATTACAACTCCTTCACTTTATGTACAGCTAATTAATTTAACTGTAAAAACTCGTTAGCATCTGTTGCCCTCAACATATTCTATGTTAACCATTACATATTTTTTTTCATTTTAAATTTTATCCAATATCAAACTATAAATTTATGTTTGGAATAAAAAATGTACACAATTTATGCAACTGTAACTTTTGTTGCTATGCTTTGACTTAAATATAATATAGTATTTTCTTTTTTGGAAAATCACTATATTCTGAACTGTAAAAAAAAAAAATCATTGCCTGATTAGAGATTCTGTAGCATATTTCACTGAATAACTAATCAAGGATGTGGAGATAAGACTAGAGAGGAATATAAAGTTACTGCATCATTTACTTTAGGCACCACACACTTTTTGATTTGATAGTCATCTAAATCATGCTTCATAAAGATGGATAGGTAGTGAGTCTTATGTCATGTAGATCCTGGAGGGAAGGCAAGGCCTTGGACATACTTAAAAGATGTATGTCCTGGTCATTCATAATTTATATTTACTTAACAAAAATTTGTTTTCAGTTACTTTCAAAAATCATGAACTCCGTGGCTAGAGAGATGGTTCAGAGGTTAATAGCACTGTCTGCTCTTCCAGAGGTCGGAATTCAATTCCTAGCAACCACATAGTAGCTCATAACCATCTATAATGAGATCTGGTGCCATGCTGTGCAGGCACACAGGTAGTCAGAAAACTGTACACACAGTAAATAAGAATCTTAAATTCTTCTTCTTGGCATTAAAAAAAAATTAAGGTAATTACCATGCACTTTTATTTTTACTACATTTTCAACTTATGTTGCATACATGTGAATGGGAGCACACGGAAGTCTGTAGAAATTTTGAGGAGGGGTTCTCACATCCTACAGTGTGTATCATGGGGATAGGATGCTGGTCATCAGTCTTAGTAGCAAGAACATTATCTACTGAGCCAACTCATTGGCTTTATATGAGTGTGTATATATTTATTTATGTTTATTTTATCAATTTCTTGAATAAACTTTTTTTCAATTTATTTTTATATTGACAGTTTTTACCAAATACAGAAAATAAGATTTGTGATATATTTGTAAATATAGTGAAGAATGACTATAAAAAATTAAATATCTCTAAACTTTAGAGTCAAATGCCTGTATCATTGCATACAATATAATGCTTGTATCTTTATGCTCAAATGTATTTTTCTATATTTTTATATTTGAATATATATAAATATCTGATCTAAGGACTTGAAAATAGAAGCTAAATATATTATGTTAAACTATAGTTGTTCTGTATTCCACCACTTCTGGTGTTTAACCTGTTTACCATTCTGAATGAGACTTAAGCAATCTCCTCCTTGTTGTTTACTTCTTGAGATCTGTAGATTTTGGTATGACTATTCTGTACTATATGGCTAATACCTGCTTGTAAGTGAGTATATACCATGAATATCTTTCTATTTCTGGGTTATCTCACTCAGGATGTTCTTTTCTAGTTCTGTCCACTTTTTTCTGGAAATTTCATGATTTCCTTGTTTTTAATGACTGAGTAGTATACCATTGTGTAAACGTGCCACAATTTCTGCATCCATTCCTCCAGTGAATGACATCTAGGAACCTGCTATAGAGGATTCTCTGAAAGGCTACACCCAACAGGGCATCTAAGAATACACTGAGACTCGCAGCCAAACTTAAGGCAGTGTGCAGGGAGTCTTATGGAAGAAGTGGGGAGTGGGGATAAAAAGACATGGAGGGGACAGG
>REGO01000624.1:117249-165071 GCA_010120015.1 Rhombomys opimus
ACCATTTAATCTTCACATATGGGTACATTTTTAATCCTGCCTATCACTTTCTTTAGTTCACCTGTGCATCAAAATATAACATTGTGTAGCTCTCTGCTTACCACTTCTACTTGGTAATAACAGAAAACAGCCAGATTCATGTTCCTGGTGGAGTACTATCTTATCCAAAGCCATTTCCTTCTCTCAGGGAACCTTACAGGGAGGCACTGTTCGCCCTTGGTGATTCAATAGTGTGCATATGTGTTCTACTGCTATGTGAAGGCACATAATGGATGTCTTTTACTACCAGGCTTAGATTTCTGCCCTTCTCCAAACTGTCCCTGAGTTTTCCATTTGCTTGAGCTTCATTATTTTTCACTCTAATTTCTTGTGGAATTTTAAAAACCTTCAGTTTGTTCCTCTGCCACACACTGTACAGCACAATATTCAGTGAGTGCTGAAATGCTCTCATTCTTTAGCCAACTCAGAATTTCCTATTCTTCTAATATCCATTCATCTGTCAGTCCACTCTGCATATCTGAAAATCTCAACTCACACTTCCAACACTCGTGTCTTAGTTTTAGAAAAACTCACAACCCTAAACTATTCTGGGATTTCTGCTGATGATCAGTGCTATAGTACCTCACATAGCCACAGGCTAACAAAAGCAGGACACAGTACTCCCCAAATATCTACATAGTATTGTTTTTCCTAACTCTTCTTCAAAGTGTTTCATTGGTAAAAGAATACTTTATACTTTTCTTTTTACCTGGTGTTTGGATCACCATTTGATAAAATAAATTTTGGTAGCTGAAAGTCAAAACTTATTGGAATTAAATGTTTTGAACAGTGCTTGTAAGTATATGGCCTTGCAGTCAAATCTGAAATTGCATTTCAAGACAGTTTTTGGCCGAGTACTCAGCAATTTCACACAGTTTTAATTAGATTCTTTTGGAATTCTTTATTTCTCAGACAGATGAAATTTTTTTCCCTTCTGGTCAATTATTAGTGGAATAAGGATTCGTAGAAGAATTTAATTACAAAGCAGGAATATAGTACATATTCAGGTGTCAATTAGAACATTCAATTTGCTTTAATCATAGTGGGTATATTTGGAAGTACACATTTGTTAGGGTATAGATGTCATGATGTTGACATTTTTTTTTTTTTTGTCAACAAAAGAAAGAATGACAAGGTAAAGTGGATTAAGGAAAGAACATTTTCAATAACTGTTGTAACAAGTCAAAGCATAAGCAGCTTTGATTTCCATGGTAGGGAAGCCCATGGCTTGCCCCAATGAGAACTAACAATTGAGAGACCTGCGTTCCATTTACAGTCTGTTCAGGTGGATGATAGTAAGCATATAGGGGCTGAGCTAAAACATGTTATGTGCTATTTGTAGAGCACCTCAGCAGGAGCAATCTATTTCTAAGTCACCCTGAAAGAGCCATCTGCAATGTTTCTATGTGGTGAGCTTTCAGGGACCACAGTGTTTTGTTTTGTTTTGTTTTGTTTTTTAATTCTAAGCAAACAATTTACATTAGGATGAAAGACAAATAAAAATCACTACTTCATTAATATTCATGGATTTAAATCTCATGCTGTCATTAATAAAGTACCATTCACCATTCCTTTTCTCTTTTCCCAAAACAACAAAATTAAGTTTGTGTTCTTACCTTCTGTCCAATTGTCTAATGTCCTCCTGATTTCTATCTAATCCATGACTCTGTTTCAAAGCAGGTTCTGTGGTTGAGAACATGATTCAAGTACACAGAATGCCAGCTGTGTTTCACTAATAGCAACTGGAACCAAGGCCAATAAATTTAAACTCCATTTTCTACATTGTAAACCATTTCCACAAATGTGATTAGTAAAATTAATTTCACAGTATTATAAACCCAATATAATCATATAGTTTTTCAAAACCAATTCTTTAAAAAACACTATGAACAAAAATATTTTTCCTAATAATTATACTTAGGTGGAAGGCTTCTTTATATATATATATGTAAAAACTCATTTAAATCAGTACATCTAACTCATTGCTTTTGGTCATGTCATCTTTCAAGCCTTTGTGGACATGTTTAAACCTGACATTTCCTGTGTGGTGGATTCTTGTTTCTTATTGAGATGGACTGCACCCTTAAGCCATTCAAAAGAAACAGGACTTGACCTACTTCGTATCTTACAAAGATCCTGTAGAAGATATTTTTAAAGAATGATCTCACAGCTATCTAAGCATATAGATTGCTGTCAGACGAACTCTCTGACCTTAGAAAACTGACAACCCTCTAAGAAAAAAATGGCAAAAAAAATACTTTTATCAATTTGACATTAGCAGTTCTATATGAATAAAATAAGATTAAATCTATTTATTAAAGAGTTTAAGAAAAGTATTCTTTGTACCACTCTGGTATTATTAGATAAAAGAATCACAATCTAATGTTGTAATATAGCATTGTCCACATTATCTTCTGGTTAGGAAGCTTCCAGAGTTTCTTGGATCTTACAAATTCAGGATAGATTTTTTTATCTGGCACTTAATACCATCAACAACAGAGTGAAAAACTATATCCTGGGCATACTATTATTACCTAGGCAGATGCTACTGCATTTGTTTTACAGACTTCAACTGCATGACTCATAATTTGTCATCGTAGAAGCTCATTGTCATTCTTTTATTTTGAAATGTGCCTTCTACTTTCAATCAAATGTTGCTATCCCCTTTCTCTACTATTTAATGAAAAAGTAAGATGGAAGAATTCAGAAAACAGACTAGAACAAACTTAAGCTGTTAACACTGGTCATTTTAACATTGCATCTACCTTGTAGAGTTATCAGCACTAAGTGAGACATTTAAAACACAGCGTCTCCTAGCAAGGTCAGAGGCAGTGAACTCCTTCAGTGAATCGGTATTTTCTAGAAAATCAAGGCAATGTTCATGCATGAACTCACAGTGACAGTGACTATATGCGTGCATAACACATGGGCAGCATAGCAATAGTCTCAACATGAACACACAGAGATCATAAACACCCACACATCCATGAGGAAAATTTGCCATGTGATAGCTATCAAGAGAGGGAGAATATGTTTACTATAGAGATGTGGCCTCTGATTGGCTACTCATTCTTACATAGATTTTCTTCAGTCATCCACCAACAGTATCACTACGTGTGCTCACTATGTGGCCTTAAAATCAGAGGATACAAGAAGTTATTGGAAAAAGGTGAGAAAGGGCATTAGAAAGAAAAGGAGGGGAGAGAATAGAGGTATAGATTTGATCAAAACAAATTATATATAAACAGTAAAAAAAAAAATTCAAACAGTAAAAATATTTATATCTAATAACTCAAAACAAACAAACAAATAAAACAAAATGAAACCAAAACCTCACCAAAAAAGAATTTCCAAACCATGATATTTATTTGTGTTTGGTCAACTAGAGTGGCATAGAGCTGTGCTATAGTGCAGTTGATTTATTTTCATATTTATGTGTGTGTGTGTGTGTGTGTGTGTGTGTGTGTGTGTGTTATAAAGAATCCAAAATAATTTAAAGTTTGGTGCCTACAGAAAGGGAGAGGATCTGGGAAGAGTTTCAGGAAGAGATAAATATTAACAAAATATACTTTATAATATGAAAAATATTTAAATAAAATATAAATGAAAAATATATTTTATTTATATTAAATCCATGGTGGTGCTTTATTCATTTCATTCATACTTCACCTATTATTCTACCTCCAACTTAACAATTATCCTTGTTATGTATGCAATCTGAGACAATGAATAGTCTTCAAAATAAATCATTCTTTAAAGCAACTCTCTTGGCTAATTAACTTTTTCATCATCTTTAATTAATTCACTTAGTCGTTCATTTATGTATTTATTTGGGGTTGTATGTGTGTGTCACAGCACATCTATGAAGGTCAAAGAACAATTTGTGGGAATCAGTTCTTTTCTGCTACATGTGTCACATGGACCGAACCTAGGGTGTCATGCTTGGTGACAGCTTTTCTTACCTGCTAAGCCATCTTGTAAGTCCTCAATGTTTTTGAATAATTTGTTATGTGTACACATTTTATGAATTTCATTAAGTAACTGATTGAGACAGACATATCTGAGCAATCAACGGGTTTTTTTCAGTCCTCTCAAATTATTCCACTACCTTCAGTTAATCCCTAAACCACTGTTGTTAAATGTCTTTAATTGATATAATTGACATTTCCCAATACGATTTTGTCCTTCCTCCTCTCCACATTTTATTTGTAAAGGTTCAACATGATTTGATTGCTTTGGAATTAGTTTGTGTTTGACCTGGAATTTGTATAATTATTACACCATCACAGTGTTCTTTTTATATACTGTGATTAAAAACCATGTTAAATCATATCGCTGGCTCCGAATATTTTCTAGTTACCACACAGCATTCCTTATCTGTATCTCCTTTAAATATTCTGGATGATTTCTGGAATTTACTTTCTTAACTCATCTCATGTGAAGGTACTTCATATTTTGAAATTTAACCTTTAAATTAATTTTTCCAAAATTAAAGTTTAGAAATTTTGCAGAATAAACAGACAGCTGACAGAATGTTGAAAATTGTTGCCAGCTATCTGTTTTATAGAAGGTTAATATCTGGAATATATAAAACTAAAAATAATGAATACTCACCAAGAAAATTTTTAAAATGGGGTATAAAACTAAACAGAGAGGTCTCAAAAGATGAAATATAAATGAGAGAATTTAAAATAACTTCAGGAGATTCCAAGATGGTGGCCACCAGTATCTGAAGGGCACAGGATCTGAAACTCAGAAATTGGTGAGTAGAGGGGCAGCTGAAGCCAGAACATCGACATCGAGGCTTTCTGGGGGAGAAGGGACAACCTGGGATATGGGAAAGTTTGGACCCAGGTCTCCTGTGGATGTTTCCGGGGACTGAGAGAGAATATTCAAACCCTGGCACTTGTCCTTTCACCAAGCATAGATATCCCTGCTAGGCAAGGCTGCTAGCAGTAGCCTATGCCCTAAGCACTGATGCTTGGCTGAGACTCCAGTGATTGACCCAAGCTCAAGCCTCCAGGCTCAGTGAGTGAAAAAGCATAGGCAGACCTCCTGTGGGGCTGGAGCAGAGGCAAGACAGAGGCTAGCACAAGCAAAAGCCTTCACACACACTCTGTGACTGAGGCAACAGAGTCATACCTCCCCTGCGGCCAAACAGTGGATACCAATGAGTTGTTGGATCCACTACACTCTCATTTGCCTCTGCAGGCCCAAAAGTGAGAGAAGAGAACAAGGGGAACCCCTGTACTTTCTGATTAGGCCTGCTAGCTAGTGAGTGCTCTTTAAGTGAGTGCTTGCAGAGCACTAGCACCAGGGTCTCTCACTGCTAGCAGCCAATCATCTGATCCTTCCCACCCACACCCCACCTGTGGGCAACACAGGGATCCCTGAGATAGTGTTCTCAATATTGAAGCTCCTGCACTGCAGCTCTCCCAGATTCCAGACAAACAGTTCCTAGAGCCCTGACATATCTAAATACCAGGAATACAGGCTTGTAAGCCACTGAGTTATTCAGGGCACCAGCACATGCACATTGTGCCAACGAACAGCACCAAAACTGGCACCCATAGAGCTTCCCAGCCCCGCAATCATAAACATCACCCTTCAAGCATCAACAAGCTGTAGCACCTTCTTCCTCAAAGCACACTGCCCACACATGCTCATATGCACCAGTGACCTTCCTTCCTTAGCTACAACTGAAACCTCAACACCCACTCTCAAACCAGTGGACCTCTCTCATTTTCCTAAAAATTACTCCAGACACAAGAAATAGATCCAGTCTGAAGTACAGTCTCCAGGAGCAAACAGCCAAGGTTACAGATAAACAAATGGCTAGAGGTCAGCATAAGAACACATCCAACAAAAAATAAGGACATCATGGCTTCACCAGCAACTCCTAAAATAAATGGATATTTCAATTCATAGAAAACATAGGATACAGAAATTGTGGTATTTTTACACAATGGAATACTACTCAACAATCAAAAATGAGGAAATCATGAAATTTGCAGGCAAATGGTGGGATCTAGAAAAGATCATTCTGAGTGAAGTATCCCAGAAGGAGAAAGACAAACATGGTATATACTTGCTTATATAGACCTACAAGATATAATAAACATAATGAAGTCTATACCCCTAAAGGAGATACACAAGAAAGCAGACACGAGGTAAGATGATCAATCCTCACTTAGAAAGACAAATGAGATGTGCATTGGACGTATGACAGGAGTCTACCGCAGAAGGCATCTGAAAGACCCTACCAAGCAGCATTTCAAAACAGATACTAAGTCTCATTACCAAAAATTCGGCAGAAGGGGAGTTAGTATGACAGAGAAAGGATAGGAGCCCCACAAGGACCAAATATATCTGGGCATAGGGTTTTTTTCTGAAACTGTTTCTCCAACCAAGGACCATGTATGGATATAACCTAGAACCTTTACTCGGATGAAGCTCATGGTAGCTCAATAACCAATTGGTTTCCCGTAGTAAGGGGAACAGGGACTATCTCTGACAGGAACTCAATGGCAGGCTCTTTGACTCCCCACCCCCCAAGGGAGGAGCAGTTCTGCTAGGCCACAGAGGAGGACTGATAAAACAGATTCCTGGTAAAACAGGGCCAGACAAAAGGGGAGGAGGCCCTCCCCAATCCGTGGACTTGGAAAGGAGCAGGGAGAAGCTGAGGGAGGGAGGGTGGGAATAAGGGAGTGAGATACAGAGGGGATACAGAGTTAATAAAATGTAACTAATAATAATAAACAATAAAAAAAAATCAGAAGCTGTCCTGTATACCAAAAACAAAAGGCCGGGGAAAGAAATTAGAGAAATGAGACCCTTCAAAATAGCTACTAATAACATAAAGTACCTTGGTGTGACTCTAACAAAGCAAGTGAAAGACCTGTTCAAAAAAACTTAAAGTCTCTGAAGAAAGACATTGAAGAAGATATCGGAAAATGGAAAGATCTCCCATGCTCATGGATCAGGGGATTAACATAGTGAAAATGATCATCCTGCCAAAAGCAATCTACAGATTCAATGTAATTCCCATCAAAATACCAACACAATTATTTACAGACATTGAAAGAACAATTCTCAACTTCATATGGGAAAACATGAAACCCAGAATTGCCAAAATGATCACGTACAATGAATAACAGATCTTCTGGAGGTATCTCCATCACTGATCTCAAGCTGTACTACAGAGCAATAACAACAAAAACTTCATGGTATTAACCTAGAAACAGAATGGTGGATCAAAGCAACTGAATGGAAGTCCAGAAATAAATCCATACACCTATGGGTACTTGTTTTTTGACAAAGAAGCCACAACCATTCAATAGAAAAAAGACAGAATCACAAATGTTGCTGGTCTAACTGGATGTCTACATGCAGAAAAATGCAAATACATCCATATTTATCACCCTGCACACAACTTACATCCAAGTGGATTAAATACCTCAACGTAAAACCAGACACAGTAAATCGGTTAGAAGAAAAAGTGGTGAAGAGCCTTGAACTCATTGGCACAAGAGACAACTTTCTCCTAGCTTGGCAGCCATGTCTGGCCTCAATGGAAGAGGACTCATTTAGTCATGATGGACATGAAGCAGAATAGCACCTGGGGGAGGGGAGCTCCCTTCTCTGAGAAGAAGAGGAGGAGTAATGGGGAAAGAGCATGGGACCTCCAATTGATATATAAAGTGAATAAATAAATAAAACAGAAAAAAACATAGTGTACTGCTTTTGTAGTTAATATCCTTTCATTTCCCCTTAGTTACCTTATCCACTTTACTTCATGAACATAAGCAGTATGTCAGTGATTCAATTTTATACCCACAGCCCAGCAACAACTTGTAATTTTAAGGCAAAGTATGCAGCAGTCTGTTAACATTATCTTATATGTTACATAAAATCTATATTTGTGTGCATAAATATTAATAATAATTTTTAAAATGTATCCTTTTATCTGAAAACAAACCACACATTGGTACATTAACATCTTTCCCTCTGTAACTGACACCTCTTCTTCTTTGTTTCATTTTGCCCAGCCTTCGGTGCTGAATAACTGCATATTTTCTGTCACATTACAGTCCATCCATTAGCCAGCATTGTTTGTTTCACCTAATGCAAATCTAGTTTCATAGCTCATCTAATCAATTCTATTTCTCTGCCTTGTTGAATGATAGAATTCTGTGTTGATATTGTGCTAAAGACTTCTTTTTGGTCTCTTTTGTGATTTTATTTTCTATACATGGTGAAAGACGGTTCCTACAATGCATTGATGAATTCAATCTTGTTCCTTCTCTTTGTGCACTCCACATTAGCTCTACTGTCATCTTTGTAAGTCCTCAACACCAAGCAGTACCCATTTCCTTACTATACACTTCTCATGGACTGCTTTTCTCCTAGTTTTCTGTTCTCCTATTTATTTCCGTAACTGATACTCCATGTTCTTCTTTTGTGTCCTAGTTAAAGTGTTTTGCATTTTATCATTGAAGTAGTAAATGTTATCACATTCTTATGAATACCTTATTAGCATACATTATTTATAAAAAGCTATGTATTTCTCTCAACAAATCTATTCTGGCTAATTTAGAAGAACTTTAATTACTATAACAAATATGTCTGTGGGAATCATATATGGCTAATCAAATTACAGAAATAGAAAATCACAAGTGAAATGGAGGCAGATGTAAGTTCTGTCCACCACAGATGTAAATCCTATCCACAGATTTAATTACTACTGACTTTCATCATATTTTAATATCATTTACTTTACAATAGAAGACAAAGGAAAGCCCTGACTTCATATGCTAACACATGAATATTTTTAATGACAAAACCATTACAAATATTTTTTGATCTGTTATAGTAGTCACTCAAAAATTCAGTCATTTAAACTTTATGATATGCTTCCTTAAAATCTTTTCATTTGGGGTTATTAATGAAAAGTGTGCAATTACCTTAAACAGGAGACAAAATTTGTAGCAAGAATTTGTTAATTTTTTTCTCTGTGTAGCCATGGCTGACTTTGAACTTCTTCTATAGACCAGGCTGGCCTTAAACACACATTCAAACACACACACACACACACACACACACACACACACACACAATGACAATAAGTCGAAAATTTTATTTTTAAGAAATGGCTATGAAATACAGAGATTTCATTTAATATGAAAATACTTGTCTAGCATGAACAAATCACAGTGTTCAATTAAAATTGGGCTGCATTAACTGAAAAGATTGCTATAAAATGAACTTCAACAAATCACATTAAACAATTCTGGTGTTTTGGTCATTCCATAAGCTATCCTACTCTCTATCCCCTGAATAGAAAAACTATTATGGCTTAATAAAAGGAATCAAAATTTCTATAATACTCTTATATATGTATGAAATATTAAAAGTAATGAGTTTGTTTATATATTGCCCCTGGCTTCACAATTTAAGTAAATTAATTACATAGTATTAATCAACATGATATATGCATAGTATTGAGTTACATCCTATGATTTCACTGATGGCTGTCACAGACAATACCATACATGTCTTTATTCTGATTCTAATATATTTTTTAAGATCAAATGTCCATCAAGATCAAATTCTGAGCTATTGTTTGGATAAAAACTGGCTGAATGTTGTTAGAGTTCTGATTACCAATTGATGGTAATGTTGAGAATGATTAAATCATGAATGGGCTCATAACATGTATGTTCTAATCTACTAGCAACTTCTTGTTTACTAGAAAATAGAGCCTATTTGAAGGAAAAGGTCATTATCCTATCTTGGAAGGGCATATTTTGTGCCCTCACCCATCCCTGTTATGCTTCCTGAGCTGAACAGCTTTGCTCCAACACATTCTATTTCTATTGCATACATTTTCACTGCAGTGCAGACATAATGTAGCAAACTGACAATAGACTGAAACCACAAAACAAACCATCATACTTCTTTAAACTTGTTTGCAGGTATAACCTCATGGTAAGAGAAAAGGAAAGAAAAGGAATGGTAAGGAAAGGAAAGGAAAAACTGGCTAAGAAACTATCCTAGTATGTAAATTGCCAGTATGATCCATTAATGGATCTTGGTTGTCAACTAGGACTCTATAACAAACTAATGCATTTGTGGTAAAATCCTTGAGGGAATTTGCATGGGTGATTAGTAATTGGAACAGTGCACTAGAGTGTAAATTATTCCATGAAAGTAGAGTGTAATAAAAACAAAAATTAATTGTTCATAAGGCACAATTCTTGTATTGTGTATTTCTTTCCTTTCCTCTTCTCCTATTTCTTCATTTCTTCTCCTCCTCTTTGTCCTCTTCTTTCTCATCTTCCTCCTCCTCTCCTACTCTCTTCCTCCTCTTTCTCTCCTCTTCCTTCTTCTCTTCCTCCTCTTCCTTCTTTTTTTCTGCTCCTGCTACTAACAAATACAAGAATCTGGATTTTTCATTACTTAACTTAGAAATCACACCAGTGATTATTCAGTGAGCTTCTTTCCTTTGTTTTTATATTTCTGGAGGACCTTAAATAATACAATGGGCTTTTGTTTTTCCTCATGTACCCATTCAATTTTAACCTACCACAAATCTAACTATATCAGTAAATCATTAGCTAAAATCCAACATGCTTATTCTCTTCTAGAAAAAAAAAATCAAAATTTGGGTGATTTAATTATTTTACTTCATCTTCTGCCTTATTATTAGTTGATATTAATTTGTCAGATCTGGCTAAAATGTGCTCACATACAAAACTCATCTCACTATTATCAACCAGCATTTTCTTTAGCTATTTTCGTTGCATTTAAGGATATGATAAAATACTAGTAGTCTCTAATTCTTCCTTTGTGTTATGTAAAACTTCAAAAATCATCGCTAAGTCTAACCATCCAAACAGTGCAATCTCTGAGGAACAAAGATAGAACATGCTTTGGTGACTGGAAGGGGCAAAAAAAAAAAAAAAAAAAAAAAGATTCCTTCACACATGGATTCCCTGCTGAAATTACTACACATTTTCTGAAGTTATTACAACAGATCCTAAAATAACTGATAACATCCCATTCCTCAAAATATATAAGCGAGGCTTTAGTCATCATTGTGAGTTTTAAAAGTGTATGCTTTTTATCATTTATCAACAACTTTTTATAGTTACATTGTATTTTAAAATAAACTAGAGTAAAATTATGGCCTAGTTAGGGCAAAATAAAAAAGTCATTGCACTTAGTTTCTAAGAGCAGAGGATTGCTCATTATAATTACTAGTGATTCATTCTCCAAGACTGAGAAAGTTCTGAAGTTATGTATTTTTTTTTTTGAGGCAGAATTTTTCATATAAAATACCACAAACTTTAGAGTACAAATTTTTCTCATTATGTTGGAATGTATGCAAAATATCCAAATCTCACATTGTATATTGAAACAATGGAATGAGAAAAGAAGTAAAAATGTAGTCTGCATACTAAGTCCTTTATTGTTTTATTACAGTTAGAAACTCATGTTTATTCAGTGGTAATTTGCTTTAAAGCTTACAGAACAGAGAACTAAACTAATTCCCTTTGGGTTGTTTGTTTTACAGTAATTAAATATTGGTATTTTAGCTCTGCAATAGTTACATATTACCAATTCACCTTTAAAATGAAATTGCTTCTCCATGTAATTTTTCAAAGTATGAAAAACATAGCTAAATGATTAAAATCTTAAATAAAAATTACTTTATCAGAATTAGCTATATTGACATTGACCTCTATGTTTTCACAGGAATGGCAACACCATGGTTGTGTAAGCTTAGCTCTCTCAGCTGACTTATTTTAATCCTAAATCCATTTTATTAAAAGCATCTACAAAAATGTATTTCTCTCTTTCTCTCTCTTGTCTGCTTCAGAATGAAAACTGATTTACATTTATTTTGTTTCTAATGTAATACTTAGATGTTTTCTAGTCCCATTCTAGCCATTGGAAAATGGCCTGGCATAAGAATGAACAAATGACTAGGCAACTTGTATTAAAACAGTGAGTTAGCATATTTTGTTAATCTTGGCTTTTACTCATACTAAGCATAAACATTTCTGCAAACTGATGAAATGTGATGATGATAACTTTCCTTTCTTAACTCTGCCTTTGATACTCTCAAACTGTCCTAAATGTTCTGTGTAGCTAGAACAATCCTGAGGAACAAGAACAGCATTGAAGCCATCACAATACTTGATTTCAAAATATATATCAGATTATCTACATATTAACTGTATGACATTGACATATAAACAAATGCAAAGAATTCAATATTTAATGCACAAAACTTAACAGAATATGTAATCCAACAATAACCTCTTTGAGATAGACTCTTCTAATTCTCTACAAGTTGGCAAAACTCCTATTAGAGAAAGATCACTGCCATATACAAGACAGCAGTGCCCCTTATGTGTCTATACTTGAAGAAATGAGGTGATTTAACAAGTGAGAAATTATCACAACCATGTTTAGGGGACACTGCAGAATAACCAAAATTCATATATGTCTATTAGTGGATTAATTTGCAAATTCATACTACTGTGTTAGCCATAAAACATGACATTGCATCACCTACCAGAAAATGAATGAAATTCCAGATTAATCATACTTAGTACAATAATATAGGAATAAAAAATAAATCCAGGAATGTCTTAGCTAGCTATATGTTGCTGTGGTAAACACCATGATCAACGACACCTTGCCATGAAAGAGTCATAGTTAGCTTAAAATCCCTGCCTGCACCATCATTGAGTGAAGCCAAATAAGGAACTAAAGAAGTGAAGGAACCTTTGAATAGGTTCTGAAGCATAGAGCATGGGGGAATGCTGCTTATTGGCTCTCTCTTCATGGCTTGTTCTTCTTGTCTTTTTATACAACCAAAGACCACCACCTGTCTAGCAATTTCATCATCCAGGCTAGGCTGTGCTTTCCCCTGGAGATATTAATAATAATAATAATAATAATAATAATAATAAAGCTGTACAGACTTGTCCACAGGTCAGTCTAATGGGCCCATTTTCTCAACTGAAGTTCCCTCTGCTAAGATGATCCTGCTGTATGTCAAGTTTACAATAAGAAAACAGAGCAGCATAATAGATTTCAGGTAAATTATCTCATCTGCATTAATAAGTAGACAAAAAAGGTCTTTATTTGATGTAAGACTTTTAGGGAGAACAGATGGGGACCAGGGAGGGGAGTAATAAGGAAGAATGGGTAGTAGAAAAACTTGATATAATGTGAGCATAAGAGATGCATTTCTCTAAACTATAATGAAATCCATTAGTGGGTACTATTAAAGTAACTTGATCATTGAAAAAATTAAATCATTAGCCTGGTATAATTCTTATTTTAGTGCTTCAAGAAATTTTTATATTAATAAGAAAAAACTACTTTGATGTGACATATTTTAATGCATTTATTTCAGCAAAACCCATTAGAATCTATCTCTTAAGATGTAGGAAATATGTGAAATAATCATTATTTTGTGCTTAATTTAATAAATAATATTTTACCATGGGCCCTGGGAGCCCAGGAGAATGATAAGCCAACCCAGGACCATTCATGGAGAGGACCTAAAACCCCTGCTCAGATGTAGCCCATAGACTCAGTCTCCAAGTGGGTTCCCTAGTAAGGGGAGCAGGGGCTGTCTTGGGCAGGAACTCAGTGGCAGGCTCTCTGATCATCTCCTCCCCCCTCCACCGGAAAAAGGTTTTTCAAGCAAATGGACCCATAAAACAAGCTGAGGTAGCTATTCTAATATCTAATAAACTAGACTTTCAACGAAAATTAATCAGAAAAGATAAGAAGGGACACTTCATTCTCATCAAAGGAAAAATCCACCATGAGAACATCACAATCCTTAACATCTATGCCCCAAATACAAGAGCACCTACATTCATAAATGAACATTATTAAAGCTCAAATCACACATAGATTCCTGACATCTTTTTTTATATTTATTTTTTTAATATTAGTTACAGTTTGTTAAATTTGTATCCCTGCTGTATCCTGCTCCCTCATCTTAATAGCAGGAGATTTCAACACTCCACACTGATCAAGGGACAGATCATCTACACACAAGCTAAATAGGGAAATAATGACACTTACAGAGGTCCTAAATCAAATGGACCAAGTAGATGTCTATAGAACCTTTCACTCAAATGCAAAGGAGTATACCTTCTTCTCAGCACCCCATGGAACCTTCTCCAAAATTGACAATGTAGTTGGGCATAAAGCAAGCCCCAACAGATATAAGAAGATTGAAATAAACCATTGTTTCTTATCAGACCACTGTGGCCTAAAACTAGACCTCAACAACAACAGAAATAGCAAAAAGCCTACACATGCATGGAAACTAAACAACTCTCCACTCAATGACAGCTTGGTCAGGGAAGAAATAAAAATAGAAATTGAAGACTTCCTAAAATTCAATCAAATTGAAGACACAACCTACCCAAATTTTTGTGACACAATGAAAGCAGTGCTAAGAGGAAAATTCATAGCACTTACTGCCTTCAGAAAGAAGTTTGAGATATCTCATACAAGCAAGTTAACAGCACACCTGAAAGCCTAAGGAGGCAGGGGAGAAGAAGCAGACTCATCCAAGAGGAGTAGACAATTGGAAATAATCAAACTCAGGGATGAAATCAATAAATCAGAAACAAATAAAACAATAAAACTCAATGAAACTAAAAGCGGGTTCTTTATCAACAAGATAGACAAACCCTTAGCCAAACTAACAAAAAGCCAGAGAAAAACTATCCAAATCAAAATAATCAGAAATGAAAAGGGGGACATAATGACAGAGAAAGAGGAAATTCAAAGAATCATTAGGTCTTACTTCAAATTTTTATACTCCCAAAAATTTGAAAATCTAAATGAAATGGACAATTTTATTGATAGACTCCATTTACCAAAGCTAAACCAAGATTTGGGAAATAGATTAAACAGTTCTATATCCCACAAGGAATAGAAGCAGTTATCAAAAGTGTCCCTTCCAAAAAAAAAAAAAAAAAAAAAAAAAAAAGGGCCAAAAAAAAAAAAAAAAAAAAAAAAAAAAAAGGGACTTCCAAAAAAAAAAAAAAAAAAAAAAAAAATCTGGGCCAGATGGTTTCAGCGCAGAATTCTAGCAGACTTTTAAACAAAAGCTGATACTAATACTTTTCAAACTATTCCATAACACAGAAACCGAGGAACATTACCTTTTGGTAAAATGTTCTTGTGGAATGTATACAATTTACCCCTGTTCATTCAAATGCTGATTTCTCTACCCCTATGTGGTTTCAATTGGACATTGCATTGTGATGTTTATTCTAAGCATCACCTGTCTCAAGTTTGTGTAAACAAGCCACCATTTGTTCCCTGTATTGCCAATAAAACAACCAGCCAATGCTGTGCAATGGAGAAAATGGGGTTGGACATCCTGGTCTGGAGGGGAGGAGAAAGAAGAAAATGGAAGGAATAAGAAAGCAGAGATCAGCAGGAGGGACTTGGAACCAAGAGGAGAGATGAACCAGACCTAAGATGTGACTAAATGCAAGTATAATGTCAGAAAATCTGAATGGGAAGAAACTATGCAGGCTTGGAGCTTTAGGATGGAGGAATTATTGTCCAGCACTGTGCTCTGGGATAATTAAATAAATCCTAGTCTCTGTGTGGTGATTTGGGTATACAGCTAGTTTAGGAAAAACTGCTTCTTAACTAAAAGATAAGTCAATAAGAAATATTAATAACCCGCAAAAAAAGGTGCCCAACCTGTGACAGAATTTACAGTAATCTATCAAGAACTTACATAGAAAGTAAAATTACACAGCATTTTTTTTTTAGTTCTGTCCTTAAAAACAAACCAAAGGCAGTTTCTAAACTAGAAGCTCACAGATCCCTGAGCAGACAGACCCCCTGCAGAGCAACAAGGCCTTCAGGATGCTACATAAAAACAAAAATTGATACATACAAATTCGAGAGAGGAAGTTTCTTTAGGTAGAGAGAGAGAAAAAAAAGGAAGCTTCTCAAAGCCAGACTTTGCTAGCCAAAGCAGAAAGCAAAATCCCTTTGAGAAGGGGTTCTTAATGGTCTGAGAAGCAAACATTTGTGGGTCCAGTAACTTCCCAGAGTCAGGAAAAGGTCAGAATCCAGTGAGCTAGGCAGAAAAAATACCTCTCCCTGGAAACAGGAGCCAGAGACAAACTAAGACTTAAGCATCTGAACTGGTAAGGTCTGAAAAGGAAGCTGGAGCTAAGAAAGTAAAATCCTTAGGAAAAAGTTTTAAGATTAGAAAAGATAATTTTTATATATTGAAAATGGCGGAAGGCACAATGACACAATGTTTCTGGATACCATTTGTGTTTGCTTCTCTTGCATACAAATAATTTTTTTCACTGATGATTTGTGTGTTGTATATCCTCTTTGGAAAGACTCAGGATAACACACACTTAGAGAAAGAAGAGACTGAGAAAGTTCATGCTAAATTAAAGGCCATAGAACAGAAGTTCGAGGAATATTTGAATCAAAATAGAGAGCCTTCAAAGCAATCCAATATGCTACTTACAATAACAACAAAAGAGGGGATTCCAGATGGGAAAGGTCCACAGAGGCTTGTAGATACTGCAAAATGGCAGCTCATTCAGATGCTATAGGCCAACTTGGTCATATTGGGTACTGTATGTGAATTCTTAATGTTCAGTTACTAGATAAAGGTCTATGTGCTAAAGTAGAAATGCAGATCCCTTTTAGTGTTGTCTTGGAACAAGGCCATACAGTGGCTGGTATGCTCCATTTTAAAGTTTGGAGAACTAAAATACATGCACCATGCCATAGATTCATATTCTATTCAGAACTGCAGTGGGCTTTTGCCTTATATTCTGGAGAGCATGATCCTAAGGTTACACATTTGTTAGATATGGTGAGTGTTTTGGAGATGCCCTTGCAAATTGGAACTGACGGTGCTTCATGCATGTATATCCATTAGAACTCATCAATATTTTAGACATTGTAACATGAAATCTGTTACAGATATAATTTATAATACTACAGGTAAAACAATTTTGAAAATATCTGGCACAGTGGTCTTTTCTGAGACTAATTCACCAACCAAGGACCATGCATGGATATAACCTAGAACCCCTGATCAGATGTAGCCCATGGCAGCTCAGCATCCAAGTAAGGAGAACAGGAACTGGCTCTGACATGAACTCAGTGGTGGGCTCTTTGACCTCCCCTTCCCTGAGAGAGGAGCAGCCTTGCTAGGCCACAGAGGAGGACATTGCAGCCAGTTCTGATGAGACCTGATAAACTAGGGTCAGATGGAGGGGAGGAGGAACTCCCCTATCAGTAGACTTAGAGAGGGACAGGGAGGAGATGAGGGAGGGAGGTTGGGATTGGGAAAGAATGAGGGAAGGGGCTATAGCTGGGATACAAAGTAAATAAACTGTAATTAATATAAAAAATAAAATTTATAATAATAAAAAGAAAATATCTAATGGTATTTTTTTAAATGGTCATAAAAGAGAAGGGAGAAATAGTTCCCCAAAATAAATTAAATAATGATTTATCAATTTTAAAATGTTTAAATGAGATAAGTAGTACACCTTCTAAGACAGAGTGGGATTTAGGAAGGAATGCTGAATTAGACCAGCATATAAATGTCCTAATTCCAGAATGGAGAACAGGGAATATGTTACTCTAAGGAAGAGGTTTTGTGCATATTCATACAGGAGAAGAAAAATTATGGGTTCCATCAAAACTAAAAAAAATCAAATATGACAGAGGAAGACCACCTGAAGATCTTGGCCACACACAAGAAGAGAGAAATCAAGAAAACTAAACAAACAGGTAAAATAAAGTGCTAATCACTTCACATGAGAACAACTCTTAAACTTACTGAGACATAAAAATGTCTCCAGCCAGAACTTCAACAATACATGGCCAATATATCCTTGGCTACAATATCCTAAAAATTTATTATGCCATTCTTTTAATTGGCATAGATAAAATTGGCTTACAGTTTAGTTTCACCCTGAACATCTCATACATTTATAATTTTAGGACTGTATAACGCTTGTGAGAAATTACATTTGCAGAACAAAAGGACCAGACACCAGAGAAGGTGGATCAAACCTTACAGAATTCATCTTTCCAGCATACTGAGACATTGACACATCTGTTCCAGCATCTTGCATGTTCCAACCTCTGCTTGTTCCGGCCTCAACTGCTTCAACTGCTATTTCTCATCAAAGCATCCTCCCAAGAGAGCTTTGAAGAAAGCTACTAATCTCAATTGGTCCAGCACTTTAGAATGTTACAAAAAGGACTTTTATTAAGCCTGAAAAATTTCAACATTCAAAAACTGGATCACAAATGTTAATGCTTATTTAATTAACCATTTTTACAACTTCCTCTGGGCCCCCTAACAAGATTTCTACATGTTCAAAGATTCACCTAGAGAAAATTCACGAGAACAATGTCCAATTTCCTTTAAAGGAGGTAGGGTAGGTTTTTGGCTGTTTTCAGAAGCTATGAATGTTTATATTCATTGAGAGATGGTTATAAATTATTAATGGTCTTATTCAGAAAGAAAACTAGGTTAGACTCAGGGATTTCTTGCTTTTCCTTTTTCTTTTCTCTTTCTTTCTTAGATAATGAGAAAAGGGGTTGAAAAGAAAGAAAGGGAATATGGGGATATTTGTTAGGAATAATAAGATAAAAGGTAGATTATTGAATCTACTCAACTTAAGGTTTTATTTGTTATTCTCAAATAAGGTTATTTTCAACTCTGGTATAAGATTTTGTATATTGATGTAAAAATAAGTATTTTTAATACATTGGCAAATTTGAGTATATTGATACAATTTCAAGGTTACTTCCAATACTTTTAAATTGCTATTACAAACTTTTTATGGTATTAGGCAATGTAAGTTAATTGTTACTTAATCAACTCATAGTCATGGCACACTAGTCTAATTTATCACAGGAGTATACATCCTACATTTAACAGCTAGATATGATTATGTAGACAGGTCAATTACATAAAGATAGGTAAGTCTTTAAAAACTTCAGAGATCTACAGAATATGACATTTAAAATGTTTTATTACATTAAAGATTCTTTGACAATGAGACAGGTCATCTCCTGGCAGCACCGAGCCTACCTCAAAAAGATGATGAGCATTGAAAAACCTCCATATGGAAATGGCTTCAAATGTGGCAAACGAGCCATCCAGGGAAAAAGAAAATGCCCTCGTTTCACAACAGACAGAATTCTGCCAAAATTGGGCACCTTTAAATTCAGGACAAGTCGACTGCCGAACTCTGCCAAGACAGGGTAAGCAAGTCTTAAATAGTCTGTGCTAGAAAGAGCCTAGAATTCATTGGCACAGGAGACAAGTTCCTGAAAAGAACACCAAAAGCACAGGCTCTAAGATCAATAATAAATAAATGAGACCTTACAAAACTGAAAATCTGTAAATCAAAGGACACTGTCATCAGAACAAAACAAAACGACAGCCTACACATTGGGAAAGGATCTTCACCAATATCTGATAGAGGGCTAATATGAGACTCATACTTCAACCAAGGACTATTCATAGAGATAACCTAGAACCCCTGCACAGATGTAGCCCATGGCAGTTCAGTGTCCAAGTGGGTTACATAGTAATGGGAAGAGGGACTGCCTCTGACATCATCTGATTAGCCTGCTCTTTGATCACCTCCCCCTGAGGGGGGAGCAGCCTTACCAGGCCACAGAAGATAACAATGTAGCCACTTCTGATGAGAACTGATAGTCTAAGATCAGAAACAAGGAGAGGAAGACCTCCCCTATCAGTGGACTTGGGGAGGGGCATGCATGCAGAAAGGGGAGGAAGGGTGGGGCCCGGAGGGGAGGAGGGAGGGGCTTATGGGGGGATACAAAATGAATAAAGTGTAATTACTACTACTACTACTACTACTAATAATAATAATAAGTTAAATCATTGAGCACAAAAAAAGAAACCATACAAAAAAATGGGGTACAGAGCTGAACAGAGAATTCTTAATAGAGGAATATCAAATAGCAGAGAAACACTTAAAGAAATGCTCAACATCCTTCGTCATCAGGAAAATGCAAATCAAAACAACCCTGAGATTTCAGCTTACACCCATCAGAATGGCTAACATCAAACACTCAAGTGACAGGACATGCTGGAGAGGTTGTAGAGAAAGGGGAACCCTCCTCCATTGCTGGTGGATATGTAAATTTGTACAATGACTTTGGAAAGCAATCTGGTGCTTTTTCAGAAAATTAGGAATAGTGCATTCTGAAGATCCAGCTGTACCACTCCTATGCACATATCCAAACTATGCTCAAGTACACAAAAAGAACATTTGCTCAGCCATGTTCATACCAGCTCTGTCCATAATAGCCAGAAACTGGAAACCAACTAGATATCCCTCTACGGAGGAGTGGATATAGAAATTGTGGTACATTTACATAATGGAATAGTACTCAGCTCTGAAAAACAGGAAATCATGATATTTTCAGGCAAATAGTGGGAACTAGAAAAGATCATCTTGAGTGAGTTATCCCGGAAGCGGAAAGACACACATGGAGGATTAAAATATTAAAATCCATACTCCTATAGTAGCTAAACAACAAGGAAGACCCTAGGGAAGCTGTTCATTCGGAAAGACAAATAGGACGGGACATTGGAAGAAGGAAAAGATAAGGAACTGGACAGGAGCCTACACAGATGGCCTCTTAATGTTCGAGGTATCAAAGCAGGTGCTGAGACTCATAGCCAAACTTTGAGCAGAGTGCAGGGAATCTTAGGAAAGAAGGGGGAGATGGAAAGACATGGAGGGGACAAGAGCTCAAAAAGGAGACCAATAGAGCCAAAAAAGCTGAGCCCTGAAGAGAGTGGTAATGCATGGAGAGGACCTAAAACCCCAGCTCAGATATAGCCCATAGACTCAGACTCCAGGTGTTGGCCCCAGTAAGGGGGGCATGGAATTTCTCTGGCATGAATTCATTGTCAGGCTCTCTGATCTCTTCCCCCTGAGTAGTGCAGCCTTGCCAGGACTCAGAGGAAGACAATGCAACCAGTCCTGATGAGATCTGATAGACTAGGGTCAAATAGAAGGGAAAGAGAACCTCTTCTATCAGTGGACTAGAGGAGGAGCATAGGGGAAGAAGAGGGAGGGTGTGTAGGTTTGGGAGGAGGCAAGGGAGGGGTTCACAGCCAAGATATGAATTGAATAAATTGTAATAAATTATAGTAATTAAAAGGATAAAATAAAAATGCTAATACAAAAGAATATTTTATCTTAGTTAATGCTATTAATTTGTACAGTTATTATTCATAAATAATTTTAAATGTGTTTATTTGAAGAAAGGATAAAGAAAACATTCATAATAACTAAAATCCTAATTACTGTTCATGCATAATGATATTTAGAGGTTTAGGATTATCTTGCTTTAATCTATAGGTAAGGAAAATAGTCATACGGGCAGAACCAAAGACATCTCAAAATCAAGTTGAGATATTGTCCTTTCAAAATACTTTCTGCACATATCCTCAGTAAGATGAGTTTGAGGAGCTTTTGTCTTATTCATGGTATTTCAACTAAGAAATACAGAAACTATTTCTGATAAGTATTGTTTAGTGTCAAGTTGGCTATATTGAGACACAATTAGACACAATTAAGGAATGACACCTGTTGATCCATGAAAGCATTTCCAGACAGTATTGACTAAAGATAGACAGTGATACTGAATGTGTGCAGTGTCCTTTAGATTCCACAGGTCAGAGGTATAAAGTAATAAAAGGAAAATGCCCTTGAACCTGGATACTGTATCTATCTGTTCCTACTTTGCTTATTGTCAGCCATGAGGTTAAGAAACTCTTTCTCTATATGTTCCCAACACCATGATGTTTCTCCAAA
Source organism: Rhombomys opimus (assembly GCA_010120015.1). NCBI lineage: Eukaryota > Metazoa > Chordata > Mammalia > Rodentia > Muridae > Rhombomys > Rhombomys opimus. The sequence goes on from REGO01000624.1 coordinate 139,212, forward strand.
ATTCTTTGAATTGTTCTCTTTGTTTCCAGTTTATTGATTTCAGCCTTGAGTTTGATTATTTCCAGCCATCTATTCCTCTTGGGTGTGTCTGCCTTCCCCCTGCCCCCAAGGCATTCAGCTGTGCCATTAAGTTGCTTGTATGAGATATCTTCAATCTCTTTATGAAGGCACTTAGTGCTATTAACTTTTCTCTTAGCACTACTTTCATTGGGCTCGTAAGTCTGGGTATGTTGGAACTTCATTTTCATTGAATTTTAGGATGTCCTTAATTTCTTTCTTTATCTTTTCTTGACTCAGTTTTCATTGAGTAGAGAATGTGTAGAATTTTTGTTATTTTTGCTGTTGCTGAGATCCAACTTTAGTCCATTGTGGTCTGATAGGATACAAGATATTATTTTAATCTTCTTTTTCAGTTGAGGCTTTCTTTGGGACCTACTCTAAGGTCAATTTTGGAAGAGGTTCTGTGAGGTGCTGAGAATGAGGTGTATTCTTTTCTATTTGGGTCAAAAGTTCTGTAGATGACTGTTTGGTCCTTTTAATTTATGACATCTGTTAGTGTCATTATTTTTTTGGTTTAATTTCTGCTGCATTGACCTGTCCTTTGGTAACAGTGGTGTGTTAACTCTTCCATCATTGATGTGTGGGGATCAATATGTGGTTTAAGATTTATTAATTTTTCCTTTACAAGTGTGTGTGTGCCCTTGTATTTAGGGTGTGGATGTTCAGAATTGAGATATTATCTTGGTGGAATTTTCCTTTGATGAATATGAAGTGTTGTTACTTATTTCTTTTGATTAATTTTGATTGAACGTCATTTTATTAAATATCAGAATGGCTATTCCAGTTTGCTTCTTGAGTCCACTTACTTGTAAAACAGTCTACCAGCCCTTTACTCTCAGGTAATGTCTATCTTTGTGGCTGAGGTGTGTTTCTTGTATGTAGCAGAATTTTGGCTCCGGTTTATGCATCAAATCTGTTACTCTGTGTCTTTTTATTGGACAGTTGAGTCCATTGATCTTCAGAAAGATTAATGATCACTGACTGTTAGTTCCTCTTATTTTGATATTGGTTGTGGTAGTTTGTGTGCTTATCAACTTTGGTTTTGCTTTGGTGAAGTTATTTATATCCTGTGCTTTTTGGGGGGTGGGGTATAGTAACCTTTTCAGGTGGGAGTATAACTTCTAGAATCTTCTGTAGGGATGGGTTTGTATTGCATAAATATTGTTTACATTTGCTTCTGTTGTGGAATAACTTGTTCTCTCCTTCTATGGTGATTGAGCATTTTGCTGGGTATAGTGTTCAGGACTGGCATCTGTGATATCTTAGGGTTTGCAAGACATCTACCCAGATTTTTCTGCATTTTCTGGTCTCTGCTGAGAGGTCAGGTATGAGTCTGATAGGTTTGCCATTACATTCTAGTTGGCCATTTTCCCTTGCCACTTTTAATATTTTATCTTTTTTTCTGTACATTTAGTGTTTTGATTATTATGTGATAGGAGGATTTTCCTTTCTGGTCCAATCTATTTGGTGTTCTATAGGCCTCTTGTATGCCTATAGGCATTCTTTTCTTTAGATTGCAGAAATTTTCTTCTGTGATTTTGTTGAAAATATTTTCTGGGCTCTGGAGACAGGAATCTTCTTTTTCCTCTATTCTATTATTATTAGGTTTCTTTTTTTCTTGGTGTCCTCTGGTTTTCTCAGATGTTTTTGTGTCAGGATTTTTTTTTTTTTAGATTTAACACTTTCTTTAATGAAAGCGTCGATATCTTCCATTTTTCTTTTACACCTGAATTTTTTTCCTCTTTTTCTTATATTCTGTTGGTGATACTTACCTCTGTACTTTCTGTTTTCTTGTTTAAGTTCTCTCTCTCCAGGATTTCCTCAGTTTGTGCTTTATTGTTTCCATTTCCATTTTAAGGTAACCATTTTATTGATTTGCTTCATCTGTTTATTTTCCTGTATTTCTTTAAGTGATTTATTCATTTCCTCTCTACAAGCCTCACTAATGGCCGCAGTCTCTTTGACTGTATCTTCCTGTATTTCTTTTCATTATTATTTTTATTATAATTTTTATAGTTTATTCACTTTGTATCCCAGTCGTAATCCCCTCCCTCATTTCCTTGCAGTCCCACCCTCCCTCCCTCTTTCTCCCATATTCCTCTCCTTTAGTCCACTAAAGGATTTTCCCTCCACCCCTATTATCTGACCGTAGTCTATCAGGTCCCATCAGGAATGCCTAGATCCTATTTCTCTGTGGGCTGGCTAAGCTGCCCCACCAGGCAGAAGTGATCAAGGAGCAGGCAACCAAGTTCATGTCAGAGACTATCTCTTCTCCCCTTACTAGGGAACCACATGGTACCTGAGCTGTCTATGGGCTACCTCTGAACAGGGGGTCTATGTTCTCTGTATGCATGTTTTTTGGTTGATGAATCAGTCTCTGCAGTCCCCACTGGGCCCAGCTTTTTTGGCTTTGTTGGTCTCCTTGTGGGGCTCCTATCCCTTCTGTGTCCCTCTGTCTCCCTTCTTCCATAAGACTCCCTGCCCTGTGTCCAAAGTTTGGCTGTGAGTCTTTGCATCTGCTTTGACTCCTTGCTGGATGGAGTCTTTTAGAGGACATCTGTGGTAGGTTCACATCCTGTTCCCTCTCGTGTACCACTTCCAGTGTCTGTCCTGTTTCCCTTCTGAATGGGAATAAAGCACATTCCCTAGGGTTCTCCTGGTTGTTTACCTTCTTTAGGTCTCTATTTCTTATCATATTTTATTTGTTTCCTCTGTTAATATCTTCATAAGCATATTTTTAATGCCATTTTCTTGTGTTTCAGTTGTGTTAGTGTATTCAGGGCTGTTTCCCTTGATATCCCAAACATTCTGGAGATGCCGTACAGCTTAGGGAAGCAGTTGAATGCATTCAATAAGGCTTAACTGCAAAGAAGACATTTCTGAGGGCAGTGCGACCTGTGGGTGCCCAGTACAAGAAGTCTCAGAGAGGAAAACTATTTGTAATTGGCTTATAGACCATTCTGTGATATCTTGACAAAGAATATGTCAATATGTTGTCTTTTTGTCCTTGTCCAAAAAAAATGTGCCCCGGGGGTAAATTGAAGAGGTTTGTATTAATGGTGCTGGCAAAATAAATTTTAATTCAGCCTAATATTGAATATGTCATGGTCATGCGATTATTAGTGGTCACTCTTAAGCAGACGAAGCTGAGCAATGAAAAATAAAATGTACAGATTGAGTAGGAAGGGAGCAGTAGAAGATGAAATAGAGTTAAGGACAGAGTTCAAGTAATAAAAAATTTAAAAAGTCCAATGCTGAATGAAATAAAGTGAGTGGTGACCTCAAGGAAAGACCTCACCCAGAAAAACTTCCAATATGTGAAGGGGAGTTAAAGAAAAGCTTAAGCAGTGATGCAAAGCGTCAACAACAGAGAGTTGGTGCGAATGTAATTGAACAAAGAGGCAGACAAGTTCCAGCCCTTGCAAGCAGCAGAACTTGGCACCATAGGCCTCATGTTTCTGGCTTTAGAGCAAGGATACAAGAAAGGGGTTGTGGAATCTCCCCATGTGACTAAGGCAAGTTGCTGCTGAAGCCAGAAATGTGTGAGCATGTCCTCAAATAAAGACTCAGAGGGGCCATTCCCTGAAAGTGGGAAGGAGAAGCATGGGATTCCTTAGATACTTCAGGATGATGGAGATGCCAGAGTCACAAGATACCTGTCAGGGAAAACTGCAATCTGGGTATGAAATCAAGAGAAAAAAGTGTGCTGCCATCAATAAAGCTGAAAGGGGTTGGAGCATTTTGACATCAGGCAGAGTGATAAGGAGTTCTGTGTTTGCCCACCTGGTTTTCACAATTTCTTTGGTCCAGTATTTTCTCAGTATGCTCATTTTCCCCCCTCCATTTTGTGTAGTTATATTTATTCTGTGCAAATATATGTTAGGAGTGTGTGATCTGTTTTGTTTTGTTTTTGTTTTTTTTTGTTTTCGATTTTTATTTCATAATGAATTAAATAAGAGATTATTTTGAATCTTTAAAGAGTCCTTTAATTTTGTACTTTTAAACAGTGTTAAGACTATAGTAGATTCTGTTGACTTTTGAAGGCACACTGAAGACATTATGCATTATAATATTACTACAAACCCATGGGTGCCAGGGAGTAAAATTTGGTTGCTTAAATAAAAATAACCCAATAGTCTTATATATTTCACATCAGAGAGAGAGATGGAGAATTTCGATTTTCCCAACTGCTTTTTGGTCCAGTATACACTGTTTTTCCTTTTTGGAATTGTAATATATATCCTGTGCTGCTGTATATTAGAAGTATGTGATTTGCTTTTTCATTTTGATTTCATAGGGGAATACATTTAGGAGATTGCATGATTCTCAGAAGAAACTTTGAACTTTGGACTTTTAAACATGCTTGAGACTGAAATAGATTATGGGGGCTCTTGGAGTTGGAATAAATGAATTTTGTGTTATGATATGAACAAAAGCTTATGGGGGCTCGGGAGGAGTAAGTGGTGGTTTGAATAAAATGGTCCCCATAAACCCATAGGGAGTGGAAGGATTGAGAGGTATATCCTTTTTGAAGTAGGTGTAACACTGTTGGAATAAGTTTGGCTCTCAGTTTATTTCTTGTTTCCTCCTGACCCAGATGTAGAACTCTTGTTTCCTTCTCCAGCACTAGGTCTTCCTGCATGTTGCCATGCTTTCTGCCATGATGGTAATGGACTAAATTGCTGAAACTGTGAACCAGCCCCAAGTAAATATTTTCCTTTATAAGAGCTGTTGTAGTCATGATGTCATTTCACAGCAATAAAACCCTAAGATCCTTGGTAATCAGATATTGGCACTATTTGAAAGGGATGAATAGGTATGGTCTTGTTAAAGCAAGTATGTCTCTGGGAGACTTTAACATTTCAAAAGCCCAGTCACTAAGGCTTTCTCTTCATGTTTTCTGATTAGCTAGATATAGGACTCTCAGCTCCTTTCAAGCACTATGTCTGCTAGAATGCTACCATGTGCCTTACCATAATAATTGAACCGAATAGAAGACCCAGAAATAAACCTACACACTTATGGACACCTGATTTTTTGACAAAGATGCCAAAACCATTCAATTAAAAAAAGATAACATCGTCAACAAATGGTGCTGATCTAACTGGATGTCTACATGTAGAAAAATGCAAATAGATCCATACTCATCACCCTGCACAAAACTAAAGTCTAAGTGGCTCAAAGACCTCAACATAAAACCAGAAACACTAAACCTGTTAGAAGAAAAAGTGGGGAAGAGTCTGGAACTCTGGAACTCATTGGCACAGGAGACAGCTTCCTGAACAGAACACTAACAGCACAGCAACAATCAATAAAAGGGACCTCATTAAACTGAAAAGCTTCTGTAAAGCAAAGGACACTGTCATCAGAACAAAACGACTACTTACAGATTGGGAAAGGATCTTCACCAACTCTATATCTGACAGAGGGCTAATACCCAGTATATATTAAGAAATAAAGAAGTTTAAAAGCAACAAATTAAGTAATCCAATTAAAAAGGGGAAACAGAACTAAACAGAGAATTCTCGATAGAGGAATATCGAATGGCAGAGAAACACTTAAAGAAATGCTCAACATCATTAGCCATCAGAGAAATGAAAATCAAAACAACCCTGAGATTTGATGAGATTATACTCATCAAAATGGCTAAGATCAAAAACTCAAGTGACAGCACATGCTGGAGAGTTTGTAGAGAAAGGGGAACCCCCCTCCACTGATGGTGGGAATGTAAACTTGTACAAACACTTTGGAAAGCAATATGGCACTTTCTCAGACAATTAGGAATAGTGCTTCCTCAAGATCCAGCTATACCACTCCTAGTCATATATCAAAAAGAGGCTCATGTACACAATAAGGACATATGCTCAACCATGTTTGTATCAGCTTTATTTGTAATAGCCAGAAGCTGGAAACAATCCATATGCCCCTCAGCTGAGGAATGGATACAGAAAGTATGGTACATCTACAGAATGGAATACTACTCAGCAATAGAAAAACAAGGAAATCATGAAATTTGCAGGTAAATGGTGGGAACTGGAAAAGATCATCCTGAGTGAGCTCTCCCAGAAGCAGAAAGACACACACGGTATATACTCACTTATAGAGACATATAATATAGGATAAACCAACTAAAATGTGTACACCTTAAGAAACTAATCAAGAGTGAGAACTCTGGCTAAAATTCTCAGTCCCCATCCAGAAAGACAAATAGGATGGACATCCAAGGAAAGAGAAAACAGGGAACAAGTTAGGAGCTTGCTATAGAGGGCCTCTGAAAGGGTCCTCCTTGCAGACTATCAAAGCATATGGTGAGACTCACGGCCAACCTTTGGGCAGATTGTGGGGAATCTTATGAAAGAAGTGGGAAATAAATAGTAAGATCTGGAGAGGACAGAAGCCCCACAAGGAGAGCAACAGAACCAAAAAATCTGAGCACAGGGGTCTTTTCTGAGACTTATACTCCAACCATGTAACATGCATGGAGATAACCTAGAACCCCTGCACAGATGTAGCCCATGGCAGTTCAGTGTCCAAGTGGATTCCATAGTAATGGTAAAAGGGACTGTCTCTGACATGAACAGATTGGCCTGCTCTTTGATCACTTCCCCCTAATGGGGGAGCAGCCTTACCAGGCCACAGAGGAAGACAATGCAGCCACTCCTGATAAGACCTAACAGACTAGGAGCAGAAGGAAGGAAAAGAAGACTTCCCCTACCAGTGGACTTGGGAAGGGGCATGCATGGAGAAGGAGAAAGGGAGGAATGGGGAGGGGAGGAGGAAGGAAACTACAGGGGAAGTACAAAGTTAATAATGTGTAATTAATTAAAAAATTTAAAAAATATTTGACTAAAAACGGAAACTATAAGCAAGTCCCAATTAAATCCTTCTTTTATCTGTGTTGTCATGGTCATCATGTCTCTTCACAGCAATAGAACCCTGGCTAAGACAACCCTTATGTAAAGATTTCAGTAAATTGCTTTAAAAATTATTCTACATTATACTACCATTCACAATAGCCACAAATAATACAAAGTATCTTGATGTAACTCTAAGCAAGTCAAAGACCTGTATGACAAGAACTTCATGTCTGTGAAGAAGGAAATCAAAGAAGATCTCAAAAGATGGGAAGATCTCCTATGTTCATCGATCAGTAGGATTAACATAGTAAAAATGGCCATTCTATCAAAAGCAATCTACAGATTCAGGGCATTCCCCATAAAAATACCAACACAATTATTTACATACCTTGAAAGAACAATTCTCAACTTCATATGGAAAAACAAAACTGAAACAGAATAGCAAAAACATTCCTATACAATAAAATATCTTCTGGAGGTATCTCCATCCCTGATTTCAAGTGATACTACAGAGTAATAGTAATAAAAACTGCATGGTACTGGCATAGAGTTAGACAGGTTGATCAGTAGAATCAAATCAAAGACCCAGAAATAAACCCACCCTCTTATGGACACTTGATTTTTGTCATCAGAGTCAAATCATGCAATGAAAAAAGAAAGCATCTCCATCAAATGGTGCTGGTCTAGCTGGATGTCCACATGTAGAAAAATGCAAATATATCCTTTTTAACACCATGCGTAAAATAAAATTTAAAAATTTATTTTAATAAAGTAAAGTCTCTAATATTTCAGTCATAAGCCCTACTCTGATAACTAGGCTAATCCCATCAACTTGGGGATATACTCAATATGAGAATAGACTATTTCAAAAATTTATTTGAGGACTCTATCCTGCTGTGTCCTCTGCCACTTGTATGCTTCTGCATTAATAAGAAGTAACAAATGACTACATTTATGAACAGAAGTAGACTTCATAATATTGATAATGTTTGTGAGTCAAGGCTCCCAAACTCTACAGTTGTGAAGAAACAATTTCTGTTCTTTATAAATTACCTAGCCTGACATATTTTACTATAATAGCATTAAGTGAAATGAAATAAATATAATACATAACTGAAAATTATTTGTGAAAATATATTTATGTGGAGACATAATATTTTGTTTCAAATTGTGAACACCTTCATACAAAACCATTCAGTATCTAAGTATATAATTAGCTTGTACAGAACTGCCCTTAAGTTGACAATTGTCTTGGTATACACTGAGAATGTTTGTTTTGTCTTTATTCTGTTTTATTATCCACCAATCAAAACAATGTCAGATTCAGCAACAGGATATTAATAATCACTAGAACACTTATGTACATGTGACATTTTTATTTTAAAAAACAGACCTTTTGTTTTTTACTACATTCAGAAAGAGCCACTAAAATCTAGGGCATATCCTAGAAGTTGAAGGCTCAGAATATTAATATTTCATGGAGGAATATTCATTTCCTGAATCGAAGATTAAAGGAACAGTAGCTTACAATCTATGCTGATGCATAGTTCTGGGCAACAATAAAGAGAGTCATTAAACTGGATGCAATGTGTAAGTTGATACCCTCAATGACTTATCTTCATAATAAGCAATAATAAAAGCTTCATGCAGATCCTCCCAAACACCCAATATCATCATTTGCATCTCTAGTGTCTACTCATATGGATGAACATTAATATCTGACCTTGTACTACAGAGTTTTCTATTTTAATTTCCTCTTTTGCAAAGTCCACCAAATGTTAAACTTTGGAAATGAGAATGAATGTTATAAGCTACACCCAGAGAAATTCTCTATATAGAAATAAAAGAGTAAGAAGAAGATATGAGGAAAGTAGGAAAATAAGGTATAAAAGAAAGAAATGTACACACAAAAATGATGATAATTATGAGTCTGCAATAGCTTCTTGATAAAACTAGACATTGAAATAGAACTTTGCTCTCCTCATTAATTTTAAAGTATATTGAACAATGCTGGCTTCAGCTGCTTCAAAATTCTAGCTACCTTAAAAAATTTACCTATCTATCTGGAACAATCTGTTGAGCAATCTGTTCATTGTTTCAGAGAGTAAGGATGAAATTTATGCTCTACTGAAAGGAGAAATAAAAACAAACACACAACAGGAAAAAAAGAATTTCTGATAAGCATAATTGTTATGAAAGTAGAATGCATTGTAAATAGAACTCTTAGTAGAATATGGGTTATGTAAGTTTTACTTTGAATTCTCAGGAAACTTTTGAAAGAAAGTGGCTTCCAACAAATGACTGAGTTAAAAGAGATCACCAGAGAAGGACATTTAAGAAGAAAGAGTTAATAATGATAGTAATTTAAATACCCGTGGTACTTTGTAATTGATTTTTAAAACTAAGTATATAGTTATATTTCTATTTGATAGTTTTTCATATGCTGAAAAGAGAAGTGCCTGTGTTTATAAATATAAAATATAAACAAAACATTCTCAAAGAAATGATTACTGTGTAGGTCATTTGGTAATGATGTAAATGTCCACATTATTTTCTTTTGTTATTGATTTTTAAAAGAAATTTAAGTTTTTGTAATAAGTTTTAATTGAAATAGATTCATTATTTTTCTACCTTGCTTCCTTTGGTTAACTCCCTGAGATACTCCCTTCAAATACTTCATATAAATCCCCGCTTTCAGGTTACTGGACTATTTTTCTTTATTATTATTGTTACAAATATGTCTATGTGCACAATCATAGTACATACATACACACACACACACACACACACACACAAATTCTGAGTTTCTTTTTTGTTTTTAGGTCTATATGATTTCAGAGCTAACCAATAAGGAATGTTATCAATGATTCTTTCTGCAGTTATTCATTTCCTGTTTTTTTGTTTGTTTGTTTTTTTAAGAGTGCGACCCTGAAAATTTTTCCCCTTACACATAAATATGCCCACTCAATACTATTGCATTGCTACTGTCTTGTTTAGGAAAGATTATTTCAAAGCAGTTTTTCTGATATTATGGCTCTTATGCTCTTTCTGTTTATTCTCTGGTAATGTTCCCTGAGCCTTAGATGAAGGATCTGTGAAGTAGATGTTTCTGTTGTGTCTGATCTCTCCATGATCTGTTCTCTGCATTGTGTCCTGTTGTGGTTTTATACACTGGTCTCCATTTGCTGTAAAGACACTGTGGTTTGATGAAAGGTAACAGTGAAACTTATCTGTAGGTACAAGGATAATATTTAAAATGTAGTAAAGAATTATGCTTCTCTGGAAAAGTAGCAGTAGATATTTTTCTCTAATGTTCATGACCTCACAAACACTAGGAAGATGACTAGGTTTCCATTTGTCACATAATTTCCTTCCCTTTGAAATAGCTGTTTCAACTGTCATTTATTCTCAGCACCTTCAAGTGTCTTAAGTCTCTTGACTCACTGCTGTTCACTGCAAGAATCTTATCTCATTAAGGCTAGACAGAGTAGCCCTTGCCTATTGATACAATTACAGATGTTTATAAAGCAATTTGAAAACATGGCAACTTAACTAAAGAGCAGTAGTAAGTTTGCTTCTGAAACCTATGATTTTGCCAGCTGTGTAAGTTTTATGTAGTCTTCTGTACCAAGAAACAGTGTCTCTCCCATAGAGAAAGTGTCATATCCAATCATAGAGTGCTTTGTTACACCCATTAACAGTGGTAGCACCATTCTCCAAGTGGACACACCTTGCCTGGCATGGTAATACTGATATCCATAGAATTGACAATTGGGTAAGATCACTGAAGCCTTTTTGTCCAGACTGCATACAACCTCCCAGAACTCTGAAAGTTATCCAGCATGCAGGGGAACCTCCATGTCAGTTCAATCTTCTCTGTTCTATATGTTTTTTTTTTAAATATCATCACATTGTGGAGCTTTTATTTTTTTCCTTTTTTTAAATCCACACATGCAGATACTAATACGTTAGTACCCATGATGCACAGATGTGAAACCTTTTCTTTAGATTCTGACTTTGCTTTCCATGTGTTAAGAGTCAATTCAGTCCTATCTACTGTATTGAAAATATGAGAGAAGCTTTGAGTTCCAAAGGCTTGCCAGGGGTTGGATGGCATACAGTCTTATCATCTGTGAGCACAATGTTGACTAATGCGATTCCTGTCACTAAATATAAAGTAATGATGCCTGAAACTATATAGGATACATGATGGCCTATTGCTCTATGATATGCAAAAAAAAGGCTAAAAATAAATTTTGAGAATTAAGAATTTGTTTAAAAAAGAGAATAAAATGATGACTTGTTTTTTTCTCAAAATAATTTTAAATGTGTTTACAGATAATCTGTAATCATTAAGACAATGTTGCATTCACATTTTTATCAAAGAATAATAGTAACAGTTAAGAGATGCCAGGTGAACACTCTGTCAAGCTCTACCATAGTTTTACAATAACAGCAACATACCTTGGGATATGGCTTACTCTGTTCTATATCTTGAAACCATAGTTTGTTTTTGTCTTGAGCAGTAAGATTTTATCAAAATTTCCATAGTCCACTTAAATTCATCTTTTAGTTTTGACAGCTAGTTTGAAGGTATTTGTAGGTATTTTAGAGTGAACATGCACATCTAAATATGTTTTTTTTTCTCTTCCTATGAAGTGCAGTGGCCACCATGCCAAGCAGTTTGAAAAAAAAAAACACAAAAACTCGTATGTTGGATACAGTTTCTGCTGTTTCTCAGATGCCCTTGTGCATATCCTGAGTTGGATATTCCCCTTGCTGATTTATCCAAGCAAAACAGATTTGGAAAAAATTTTTTCAGAGCAGTTCCCTCTAAATTCCTGACATTCTCCATTTTCCACTGGCTTCCTAACTTTCTCAGTTACAGAGTTTACATAGAAAATTACATATGGGAAGGAATATAATTGTTCATATTTTTCATGCTGCATAGAAATTACATGAGCTAAATTCTTGGTGTTTTCCCATTCAATAACACTGATTACTTCAGGATTGTTCCTGTGTAAAACCCTAGGAATCACTGATCATGTACTTGTCTTGATGGAAATATGACAAAGTTCCTGGAAATTTACTTAGAGAATGTGCATCATTTAGGTAAGCATTGGGTAATGAAACTCATAACCATCTCAAAATAACTAGGTACTTTCTTTCATCACTTGTAATGAGATTATGTTTTGGGATAGCGAGACCAGTGAGAGTCATTAAAGATAATGACTTCCATCAAATTTTGCATTAAAAAAACCCTTGCAGTGAAAATGCTTTTGAATTTAAAAAAAAAAATCACTAACAGTAAACACATTATTTTCATGCACTGAAAATAAACAAACAAAAAAGTACAAAAGAAATATTTAGAAGTTAGGATGTCTGAGGGCAGAAATGTTGTTGGAACCTTTCGCTTCAAGATTCCATAAGCAACGGTAGGTGTATCTCTTTTGTATTCAAACCTGCTTGATCTATAGAGGCAGTTACATGACAACCACAACTACACAGTGATATCCTGGCTTTAAAATTTTTCCAATTGGAATAAAGTATTTCATCATTTATCAAAATTATCAGTATAAATTTAATTTATTTGGTCAACATTTTAACCAGCACTAAGAGATCATTCACTAAATAATATAATTGATATTGAAAAGGTAGAACAAAATGTCTATCAATTTTGAAATCCAAAAGTTTTCATACATGGGACATGAACAAAAAATAATATTAACTTTATCATTTTATCTCATGAAATTACAGGTAAAGAGCTTTATAAAATGTCACTTGCCTAATAAGTATATCCATATATGTGTGTGCTCACACACATATATGCATATACATATATGCATATACTTATTACTTATTTTTTATTATATATATATATATACAGAGAGATGTCTTATAAATGTATACAGAGAGAGATGTCCATTTATATGCATATACATACAGATTAAAGTATTCAAACGATAGACTTGTAAAACAAAAGCATTAGTTATTTATGAAGAATTAAAATTCTGTTTCTGTACAAGAAGGCATCAAATTGAGAATGAATCTATAAGCATGATCTAATCACTAAATTATAAAATATTTAATAAATGGTCTGCCTGAAGACCAAGTAGGCCACTTTTCAGTGGTCTTCTTCCCTCTCTAGATTTCCGTAGACAAACAATACCATCTCCAAACATAAACTATGCCTGCCAGAAGACCAGGTATGTACTTGTGCCCCAACTCTCTCACTATTTTCCCCACCTGAAAACTACTTCTGCCCAATCATAGGTGTCACCTGCCAGAAGATAAGGTAGATGAGCCACATGCAGACCTTGTTACATTCTCTTGTTTCCCTAGGCCAGACAACTCTATTCAACAAAAGTCTCTGCTTTCCTAAAGGCCAGCTTCCAACAGACCCAATCCTCAGTTGTTTCTCCTTTATTCATTACTGTGTCCCAGTCCCCACCTGCAGTAGACACCCCTAACCAAACATAGGCTATGCCTGTCAAAAGACCAGACCACAACTCAGGTTAAGACTCTGTTGTGTACCAGAGGACACACCAATCACCAGAATTCAGGCCTCCAACTCAGGTAGAGATTTCCTGCTCGACAAGTTACCACACTTGCTACCAAAAGTCCAGCCCTCAAATCAGGTGGAAAACTCCTGCTCAACCACAGATCACATAGGCCAAAACTGCAGAGAGGAAACAGAAACCAAAGAACAAAGCAATTATCAAACAAAGAAAAACACTGAGCACCTGGCCTAACAATCTTACCAAACCCAGAAGCATAAATATCTGTGTAAAACTAAAATCTGCAACAGCCAGGGCAATATGTGATCCACCAGAGCCCAGCTATCCTACCACATCAAGCCCTGAATATTTAAACTCAGGTGAAGTACAAGGGGGAAAAAGTATTAAAATCAGCTTTAGGGAGGTGATAGAGGCCCTTGAAGAAGAAGTGAATAAATCTCTTAAGGAATTCCAGGAAAAGATGAAGAAAAAGTAGGAGGAGACAAGTAAATCCCTGAAGACAATCAAGGACCCTGTCAAAAGAACAGAAGGAAAGCCTACAGACAGGAAAAAGGCCTTCACAAACTCTACATCTGACAGAGGGCTAATATTCAGAACTCAAGAAATTAAACACCAATAAATGAAATAATCCAATTACAAAATGGGGTTCAGAGATAAACGGAGAATTCTCAACATAGAAATATCAAATGGCAGAGAAACACTTAAATGTTCAATGTTCTTAGTCATCCTAGAAATACAAATAAAAAAGGCTCTGAGGTTCCATCTTACATCCATTACAATACCTAAGATCACAAACTCAAGTGACAACACATGCTAAACAGGATGTGGGGTAAGGGTAACCCTCCTCCACTGTACAGTGTAGACTCATGATATATACTCACTTATAAGTGGAAATTAGCCATATGATATAGGATAAACATACTATAGACCTAAAGAAGCAAAACAACAATGAGGATTCTAGGGAAGATGCTTCATTCTCATTCAGAAGGCAAACAGGATAGACACCAGAAGTGACAGAAGAGAGTGAACAAGATGGCAACTTACCATAGATGTCCTCTGAAAGACTCTACCCAGCAGGGGATCGAAGCAGATACATAACCAAATTTTGGGCAGAGCTCAGGGATTCTTATGGAAGAATTCAGGATACAAGTAAACAGAGGGGACACGATATCTACACGGAGACCAAAAAAGCCAAAAGAACTAGGCCTAGGGGGCAGTTCAGAGACCAATATTCCAACTAAGGACCATGCATGGAGAGGACCTAGAATTCTTGCAAAGATGAAGATCATATGTAGCTTAGTCTCCATGTGGGTTCCCTAATAAGGGGAACAGGGCCTGTATCTGACATGAACTTGGGTGCCTGCTCTTTGATCACTTCCCCCTGGAGGGGTGACCTTGCCGGGCCTCAGAGAAAGAGAATCCAAATAATCCTGATGGGATCTGATAGGTAGATAGTAAGGGAGGAGGACTTCCCCTTTCAGTGAATTAGGGGAAGAGGGGGGGGGAAAAGGGAGAAAATGTTAGACCAGGATGAGAAGAGGAAAGGGGGTACAATTGGGATGTAAAGAGAATACATTGTAAGAAAATTTTAAAAAATAAGAACAATTTAAAAAGAAAAAAAAATTAAACCACTGTAATCCTTATGTGCCTACTCTGCTTCCCAAGTGTTGGAAATACCTCTGTGTCCCTCCCATTAGCCTTCAGCACCTGTTAGTTGTAACTACAATTTAGAAAACAACTAACTTCTAGACATTCACCTATCCTGGTAGGATTAAAGGCACAGGCTATCACTATCCTGCTCAAATATTTTTTTAGCTCCAAATTGCTACAACTCTTAGAGATTTAGAACAAAAATTTGAACTGTAGTAACTCTTTTTTAAAACTTTTTTATTATTTATTATTTATTACAATTTATTCACTTTGTATCCCAGCTGTGGCATACTCCTTCCTCTTATCCCTATCCCACCCTCCCTCCCTCTTCTCTCCTTATTCCCCTAGTCCACTGATAGGTGAGGTCTTTCTCCCCATATATCTGACTCTAGTCTACCAGGTCTCATCAAGACTGGTTCGATTGTCTTCCTCTGTGGCCTGGCAAGGCTGTACTGCCCCTCCCTGCCGGGGAGATGATTAGAGAGCCTGTCACTGAGTTCATACTTGAAGTATTTAAAATCTCTTACCTGTCTTTTTAATCTCGAACAACAAAAATAACCATGTTTTTTAAGAATAAAACTCAAAAGTTGATGTTCAAGATAATTTTGGCTGTGTAGTAATCTATAGTCTAACAAGTCTAACATTCTAACATGGAATTAAAACATGTAGTTTAAGAAAACCCATTTTTCTTTTCATGCCAGTAAGGTAAGTGTGGCTTTGGTAAATTATCATTTGATATTATTGTTATTATTTACTTTTATTTTTTTCATGCCTGAGCAAATCAAAGGCATTTGTTATTCTTCATAAGTTAGTTTGGATTGAATGAACAAGCTGTCTAGTGAATTATTGCCTCTCCTTATTCAGGAGATTTATTCTATTAGAATCTAATATTTATCAATTTTGATGGTATCTACAATTTTGTTGTTGTTGTTTGTTTTGTTTTTGTTCTTTGCATTCCTCCCCCTCCTATGGGAACAAAGGCAAAACCTTTTCCCAACGTAACACATATCCTAGTTTCCATTCTGAGGTTTACAAGTCTTTAAAATATACAGGCTGATTTAATTGAAAAGGTTTTTTTTTTTTTTTTTTTTTTTTTTCCCCACTACTCATTGTTTCTCCACAGCTGTTGTTTCTTTCTCATTAGCATTTTAAAAAATAAAGTTAATAAAACACTACATAATCTTTCTTTGAGGGTCTTTTTACTCCTTTTTTGTTTATTAATCATATCTTTTAAAATGTGATTATATCTTTCTAGAACTGATTGCCCTGTAATAGTGTGTGGCTTAAGTGTAATATGTTTTAAGTTGTAATGTGCAAAAAAAAAAAAAAACCTGTTTCATTTTACTAGAGACATTGCTGGAATATCGTTAGTCTTATTTTGTACTTGTACCCCTATAATATCCATAAATTCCGATAAATTTGTAATTACAGAATCAGCCTTTTCAGAACTTAAGCAGTTGCCCATTAAAATCCTGAAAATGTATTTATGGTATGGTGTACATAAATTAATTTGCTAAGCTCTTCAAAATGAATCATCTATTTTCCAAATTTCATTTTTTTTGATATGTTAGCATTATTTCTTGCAGGTGGTGAAGTTTATATAAAGAAAAAGTAGGACATTTCCTTATAATTTACTTGGATTGTTGCCAACTAATAGAAAAATCTTTCTTCAAATCTTTGCTGTTAATATCATGCTTCTTATAAAATTATGAAATTAAGGAGCTTCCAGCACATTTCCTACTAAGAGCTGCTCAATCTCATCATTACCTTGTACTATAGGGGCTGGAATACCCATACGGGGTCTGATATGTGCTTTATAAAATGAATGGTTTCTGTTTCTGATCTCTTGTTGTTGAATAAATACTAAAGTTATTTCTGAGTCACCCTGAATGGACTCAATAGTTTTCATATGCAGAACAACACTTTCTGCTTATTGGGAGTCAGTATCTATATCAAGACTTAAAAAAATGCTCAACATCCTTAGCCATCAGGGAGATGCAAATCAAAACAACCCTGAGATTTCACCTGACACACATCAGAATGGCTAAGATCAAAAACTCAAGTGACACCATATGCTGGAGAGTTTTTGGAGAAAGGGGAACCCTCTTCCATTGCTGGTAGGAATGTAAACTTGTACAACCACTCTGGAAATCTATCTGGCACTTTCTCAGACAATTAGGAATAGTGCTTCCTCAAGATCCAGGTATCCCACTCCTAGGCATATATCCAAAAGATGCTCAAGTACACAATAAGGACATTTGCTCAACCATGAGCCAGAACCTGGAAACAACCCAGATGTCCATCAACAGAAGAATGGATACAGAAATTGTGGTACATTTACACATGGTATATACTTACTTATAAATGGATAATAGACCTATAAAACAGCATAAACATACTAAAATCTGTACACCTAAAGAAGCTAAACAAGAAGGAGGACCCAGGGTAAGAAGATCAATCCTTACTTAGAAAGACAAATGGAATGGACTTTGGAAGTAGGAGAAAACCAGAAGCAGGATAGAAGCCTACCATAGAGGGCCTCTGAAAGACTCTACATAGCAGTGTATCAAAACAGATGCTGAGATTCGTAACCAAACTTTGGGCAGAGTGCAAGGAATCATATGAAAGAAGAGAGACTAAGACCTGGGGAAACAGGAGCTCCACAAGCACCAAATATATCTGGGCACAGGGGCTTGTCTGAGACTAATTCTCCAACCAGGGACCATGCATGGATATAACCTAGTACCCCTTCTCAGATGTACCCGATGGCAGCTCAGTATCCAAGTGTGTACCCTAGTAAGGGAAACAGGGACTGTCTCTGGCATGAACTCTATGCCTAGCTCCTTGGCCTCCCCAGCCCCCTGTGGAAGGAGCAGCCTAGCTAGGCCACAGAGGGGGACATTGCAGCCAGTCCTGGTGAGACCTGATAAGCTAGAGTCAGATGGAAGGGGAGGAGGACCTCCCCTATAAGTGGATTTAGAGAGGGGAAAGGACGAAATGAGGGAGGGAGGGTAGCATTGGGAGGGAATAAGGGAGGGGCTACAGCTTGGACACAAAGTAAATAAACTGTAATTAATATAAAAATTAAAATTATATCAAAAAAGAGATTCAGGAAAATTATATAGTACCATAAGAATTGCATAAAATTCTAATTTTCGAACTGAATCATAAATAAGGGCTCTCTCTGAGCAAGTTTATTTACTTTTCATGATATACCCTGCCTTTTCTGGTTTATTTTTACCAGTATAGACTGTAGGGGTTCCAGAAATTATTGTCAGTTTTACTGTATGAGGGAGAATCCAATTAGTTCTTTTTATAAGCAGAAATGTCTTGCATTAGAGCTATTTGTTGTTAATCTCTCAAAAAAATTACTGTAGGATCTTTGCCAGTGTTCATTTTCTACCCATAATGAGGCTCTTTCAGCATTAGTAAAGGTTACCAAGATTTCTGCTGTGCCTATTCTAGTTAATTGACGGAATCTCATTTTTCCTTTCAGAATCAATTCAGAAACCTTTTCTACAGAGGTCTTTAATTTTTACTTTTTCGTGAGCTAAAAATATTCATTTTGAGATATATCTTCTCTCCACATAAGAATTCCTGTGGAAGAATGAGAGGAAGACAAAATAATCAAAATGCAATTTAACTTTGGATCCAAATGATCCACATGTGTGTCTGTACTTTTTTTTTCCTACCAGAAAAAATTCTCCCTCAGCCTCAGCTGGTAATTTTCTTAGACTATTTCAGTACTTATCACCCTGTAATGTTTGAAATAAATTACTTAGCCCATGATTAGTTAATATATTTTGGGCAGTGGCCAATTAATATCTCCTAGAAATTTTTGAAAATCAAAAATTGATCTCTCTTGATTTGTATTTTCAGTGAACAAATTTTCCATAAGCCTGTCTTATATAATAGATAACTAAGAGAATATTTGTATATTTCAGGAACAATTTCTAATCCCCAGGAAGGCAAAATTCTCCTTACTTCATTAAACATATTTTTCTAAGGTATCTACGTCTAAATCAGCCATCTCTATTTCCATCTCTTGTAGTTTATTGGTTATGCTTACCTCTGTAGTTCCTGTTTTCTTTCCTAAATTCTTCCTCTCCATGATTTCCTCCGTTTGTGTTTTCTTGAACTTTTCCAATTCTATCTTCAGATCTTGAACTGTTTTGTTGATTTCCTTCACCTGTCTGATTGTATTTTCCTGTTTTTCCTTTAGTTCCTTCAGCTGTTTGTTTGAACATTCCTCTGTTTCTTTTATTTATTTAAGTGATTTAATCATTTCCTCTCTGAAGGTCACAAACTCTTTGGCTGCATCTTCCCATATTTCTTTCTTTTTTTTTTTTTCTGATCAAGTCTCCCTTTAATGATCTTTAGGTTACAGCTTATAAGGGGTAAGAATGCGCAATTCGGGGGGAGGAACAGGTTTCAGTAAAAAATCTCAGAGCAGGACATTCTCAAGGAAGTTCTCAAAGTGGGAGTAAAGTTCTCATACTATACCTTGCCAAATCTAAATGGTTGAGCACACATCTAAAGAACAAAGAACACCTGTGGTCCAGGGGTGAAAAATCACCATGCTGTGCTAAGCATACTATGCTTCATGGATTCCAAGCAGGCTAGAATTAAGCAGCCATTTTATGGCTCCACACAGGTCCTCCTTTTTCAAGGCTGTGATCCCAAGGGAACCGTGCCTGTCTTAGGTTGGTATCCTGGATCTTTAACCCTTGCTGGCTGGTCATTGGATACATCAGCAGCTATTGGCTGAGTTCCTGTTTTAGGATAGAAGGGCGGCCAAAAAGGATTCTCTTATCTATCACTGGCTAACCAGTTCAGCTCACTGGAATAGTCAGTATTCTGTAAGGAAGGTCTCAAAGAGGCCTTCATCTGCCATTTCCAGCCCGTGGTAATGGACCTGTATGGGTTTTGCCTTAATGGCATACTTAGCAATGTGCATGAATTCCCTTCTTCTTAGACTTGTCCCAGACTAGTCAGTAGCCACTTGGATTCTTCTGTGTGAAGGGCCATGATTGTTGGCTGCTGCTTGAACAACTTTTCCTCTTCCAGAGCTTGGGGACTCTGGGAGACGGTACTTTGCAGTCATAGTAATAGTTAAGATATTTGGAATAAAGCTAATATTTTTTACTAGACGTACTTAAGGATAAGTGAACAGAAACTGAATCTGGATCCATCATTAATATGTAACCAGGAATAATGAGATGACTCTAGTAAAAATTTTCAAAGTGGGGATTTCATTAATATTTCAAAATCCTTACTCTGTAGAACATCCTTAGACTTTGTCCTCTGCTGCTTTGAAGAACCAGAGATACCCGGCCCTTTGCTGCATGAGAAAGCCCCCAAAGCTCTGGGATTTACTTCCACATCAATAATAACTGAATGTTGTTAAAGTTACATTGTGTTACGTCATTTGAGTTAATTTTGACTACACTTTGGCTTTGGAGAGGGATTGTTTAGTTGACACTGGCCCATATTTCTTTACAGAGAGCCATAATCTGTTTGTCTTTTTCTTACTACCTTTCTTTATGGATGGCCATAATCTGTTTGACTTTATCTTCCTTTAATTCTTTAAGTGTTTTATTTGTTTCTTCTATTATCCTCTTTATCAGCATAGATGTAAGATCATCTTGAATTTCATTTATGCTGGGGTGTCCAGGGCTGTTTGCCCCTGAATGACTGGGTTCAGGAGATGCCATATTCTCTGCCTTTTGTTGGTTGAGCTTTTATGCTGGCCTCTACCCACTGGGCTATCTTAGGTATTGGCTGTTAGTTCTGGAGCTTCCTGGAATCCTGTGGTGGGGACAATCCCCCTGGAAGGAAAATGATTTTTCCTGAAGGAGGCTTCCTCTGCTTTTTGTGTATGGTCACTGAATGGCTGATGTTTCTCAGGAATTGCCACTGCTCGCCTCAGGCATATAGACCTGAGTGGTAACTGTGGTCTTTGTTAGTCGTTGGGGGGAGGGGGATCTCCTCTCACCTGTAGAAGTCCTGGATACAGCTGCCCTGCTGGTTGGTTTCTCGCTCTGAATTTAGTGAGCTTCTGCTGTTGTTACACTGTTTTTCAGGCACAACCCTCTTGAAGGACCTGTTGGTTCCCTAGCTGTGGGGTTTCCTCCTAACAGGGATTCTCAGTCTTTGGTGCACTGGGGTCCACAGTTCTGTCTGGGACTGTGAGTTGGGCATAAAGCAGGTCTCTGAGCTGGCAGCTGAGTGCTCTGCTCTGGCCGAGAGTTGAGGACCTTGTTCTGGCCCGGAGGCTGTGTGCCCTGTTCTTGGCTGGTGGCTGAGGGCCCTGCGCTGGTCTTGGGGTTGTTCATCCCACTCTGGGCCTGCAACTGTGGGCCCCTGCTCTGGGATGGCAGTTGAGGGTCCTGTGCTGGAATGGGGGCTGTGAGCCTGTCGGTCCCTGGAACATTTTCCAGGGATTGATTCGATGACCTGAGGTAGGTCTGGATTGATTCCCACACTGTGGGATTTCGTCTCACCTGGAATCACAGTCGCTGGTGTTTTAGGGCCCAGAGTTCAGTCTCCTGGTCGCTGTGCCAGCACTGCTGTTCTGTTCCTCAGACACAGTGTCCTCCCGCCTCCATCTTGAATCTCTTTAAATAAAATCTTAAACATTTGATTTTAACAGTAAAGATTCAGGAGCCAAATGCTGGGGTGACAGTCTAATAGTTCAGAGAGGCAGAAAAAGCACTAGCTGAATTTCCCACTCACCCAACATCCGGGAGGAAAATGCTCCTTCTTCATTCTGTGTTAAAAACCTTCAAATTAAATAATCCTCTTTTCTACTTTCTGTATATCTTTCTATCCATCCTCCCGATTTCCTCTTACTCTCTATGTGTTTTTTTTCTATGTTCACTCCCTGTCAACTACTTGTTTGCTCCACTTTTTTCACCTATGTTTGACTTTATTTAATACTTTTCACAGAAATCCATTAGGTTAAAGGTGTATGCTAGAGCTGAGCCACACCACAACTACCTGTTAACAGCAAATAGAAAGTTCTTGAAGGTGTGTGCTAGAGCTGAGCCATACCACAACTAGATACTGGTTTCTCTAGTACACAATCTCAGGGTTCACACTGTGATGAAATACCCTGTAACAGGTAAGAATGGAGTGATCCATTATTTATAAAATTCAGATCCACCTGTTTATGGGAAGCCACACCCCATTCAGCTGTATATTCCCACATCAATCATTAATCAGAAACTGCCCTATAAACTTGCTTACATTCAAACTGAAGGAGGCATTCTTTCAGTTAAGGTAGTACCTACAAAATAACTAACTTGTGTTAGCTTGATACAATTTTAAAATAATAATAAATAAAATTAAATCAATGAAGATAGATCCTTGGCTAGTAAAATCATGAGATTTTCATATGGCTAAAGCTTGCTAAGGTCTTGTGCACACTATTTCAATTGTTGTAAATTCATTTGTGGCTCTGCCCTGTTATGTCTAGAAAACACTGTCTCCTTGTCATTATCTTACAACAATGACTAGCTTGACATAAGATACTATTGGTGCAATGGTATGAGAGTAACCAATAATTTTTGTAGGGATCAAAATTCTACTCTATGAAACAAAACCCATGCCTGTCATTATCACAAGTGTCAAGAATCTGTGCCTAGATAGAACATAGGCATTAAAATGATTGCTGATAATTTATTGTTATATGCATAGATCATAATATCTCTTATCAGTTATCAGAAAAGTTTCTACCGGCAATAATTTGCAGTTAACACAAAGACATCCTCACAAGCATGCCCAGAACTGATCAACATTCAGAGAACAAAGGAAATCAGGCAATCATATCAACCCTCTCCCTGAAAAATAAGGAATCTTTGTAAGAAAACCAGTAGAAATATTGTAAGAACTGAAGCATGTTTTCATGATTCAGATATAAAAATAATATTTTTATACAGGATCTCTCACATATCCAAAGTAGGCCTTGAAGTCTCCTTGTAGACAAGGATGATTTAAAATGTTTGCTCTTCCTTGTTGTTTAGCTTCTTTATGTCTGTAGATATTTGTGTGATTATCATATATTATACGGCTAATATCCACTTGTAAGTGAGTATATACATCATGTGTGTCTTTCTGCTTCTGGGATACCTCACCCAAGATGATCTTTTCTGATTCCATCAATTTGCCAGCAAATTTCATGATTTCCTCGTTATTAATAGCTGAATAGTATTCCATTGTGTAAATGTGCCACAATTTCTGTTGAGGGACATCTAGATTGTTTCCTGATTCTAGCTATTACAGATACAGTTTCTATGAACCTAGTTGAGCAAATGCTTAAATTTCATTCAGAATGGCAAATAGAATACACACCAGAAGCGATTGAAGAGAAAGAACAAGACAGGAGCCTACCATAGAGGTCCTCTGAAAGGCTTCACCCAACAGAGGATAGAAGCAGATGCTAAGACTCACAACCAAACTTTGGGCAGAGTGCAGGGAGTCTTTTGGAAGAAGTGGGGCTGGGTGAGGAGATAGAAGGACCCGGACAGGACAGGAGCTCTACAAAGAGAAGAGCCCAGGAGCCACTGCAAAGACTGATGCAACAACCAAGGACCATGCATGGAGAGGACCTAGACCCTCTGCTCAGATGCAGCCAAGAGGAAGTTCGTCTTCATATGGCTCCCAAATAAGGAAAGCAGGGGTTGCCTTTGTCATGAACTCAGTTGCCTGCTCTTATATCACTTCCCCCTTGGGAAGTGCCAGACCACAAAGGAAGAGGATCAATGCAGTACTGATAAGACTTGATAAGCTAGCAGTGAAGGAGATAAGGTAACAGTGGAGAAGAACTCCCCCTTTTAGTAGACAAGGGGAAGGAGAGGGGGATGGAGGTGTGAGGGAGGAAGGGTGGTACCGGAGGAGATGAAGGAGGAGGCTTCAATCGGGATAAATAATGAATAAATTGTAAACAATAAAATATTAAAAATAAATAAAATAAAATATTTGATCTTGACTTCATATCCCAAGTGAAAGAATTAGAGATGTGTGCTACCGTACTTGTTTTGTGTGGTGGTAGGGGTCAAACCTGGGAGTTTGTGCATGCTAATCAAGCATTCTTTCAAAGAAGTCTAACCAAAAAAGTTAAATGAAATAATTCCTAGTGATATTCTTCTATTCTCATAGACTGGAGCCTAGCATGGTCATCACCAGAGGGGTTACAGCCCTTCAACCAGCAACTGATGGAAGCAGACACGGAGACCCATAGTCAAACAACAGGTTGAGCCAGGAGAACCCTTCAGAAGAAGGGAAAGAAGAATTGTAGGAGCCAAAGAAACGGGTGTAGTATAACATGGGAACAAGAACCACAAAATAAAATAAGCAGCTCGTAAGGGCTCTCAGAAACTAAAGGAAGAAACTTGGTATTTGTATGGGTCTGGGCTGCGTCTTCTACATATACCTTATGGCTTTGTAGTTGAGTGTTCTTGTGGAACTCCCAAAAATAGGAGTAGGTGGTGTTTCTTATTCTTTTGCCTGAGTTCCTGAGGATCCTTTATCTCCTACTGGGTTGCTAAGTTCATCCATGATAGGAGAGTGTTTGTACCCAGTCTTAATGTATCTTTTTAGGCCATGTTTGGTGGAAAACCCTGGGAGGTTTGATCTTTTTCTTTTTCCTTTTTTAAAAGGGAAACAGAGAAGTTGATCTGGGGTAGAGGGAAGATGGGAGGGAGGAACAGAAAGGAATGGAGGGAAGGGAAACTTTGGTAAAGATGTAAGAAAGAAGAATAAAGTTTATTGAAAAGACAAAATCATGTGACCTAAATAAACTATTATATGAAAAGCTGGAAGAATATGTTTCAAGCCTTGAAGCAACTGAGATAAAGCTTGTTATAAAAGGAAGGGGCATGGGGCAGTATGTGAAGGTAAAGCGGAATGAAGGGAAGAGTCACAGAAGAAACAGGATTGAAGCTGCAGACGAAACCCAGGGCATTAGCTCGGAACTGAAGTTCAGATGCTGTATTATACGATATAAAATGTTGAGCAACATGTGGCATAGTAGGCAAGTTATGGCCTGGACTGTAATTAGCGGTGTTCATGTGGAAGGAAGTAGGAAGGACCTAAAGTACTGAGCAGGTGTTCATCCCTGTGGTAGATATAGAATAAAGATTTAGAACGGGGATAATTTTACAAAGAATGAAACTAGGGACATGGCTCTTTTCAATAAAATGTCTGACCTGAATTCAGACCTCCAGAATCCACATGAAATGCCATGCTGACCATGTGTGTCTATATTCCCAGGTTCAGGAGGAGAGCAAGAACTGGTAGGTCCCACCAGTCCTAACTGAATCTGTAAGTTTCAGGTTAAATGTCTCAAAAAATAAATATAGAAAACAATATTGGGCCTCCATCCTAAGCACACAGGTACACTCACATACACACACACACACACACACACACACACACACACAACTTTCAAATTACCTTTAAAAATTTAAAAGGAGGGGCATAGGAGAAAAAGAGGGAGGGAGGGTAGGATTGGGAGGGAATGGGGAAGGGGGCTACAGTTGGGATAAACTGTAATTAAAAAAAACTTAAAAGGAAAAAGATAAATTTTTGTGATATGCAGAGAAGGGCAATTCTGGTTTGATTTAGTGTTCATTTCACAGTAGCTTAGTGGTAGAAGAATGGACTCTTTTTATAACATATCTTCTGTGCTGTCTGACGTCCACTTGCTGCCCATCTCTGCCTTCTTGCTCTCCTTCAAGTACAGATCTGCCAAGTCTGTACATTCCTACACCCAG
>REGO01000624.1:165081-181179 GCA_010120015.1 Rhombomys opimus
AAAAAAAAAAAACAATGAAAAGATTTCCATTTTTATCAAGGGAATTTTCTTTTCCTTTTTTTCTTTTCTCTTCCTAGTTAATAACCTCATCTGAACAAAGAAAGATATTTGGAGTGAGAGGAGATTGATCCACAAGAGGCTGTCAACAAATACATTATAAAAAGCGCAAGAAGCAAACACTATCTCTGCTATCAAAAACCTCAGCTGTCTTTTCACTCTACTTACATGTATGTGGAGGGAAGCTTGCCACACACAATAATTTCAGAAAGGCTGGAGTTTAGAAATTTGTTGCCAAGGTGAGGTAAGTACAGTCAGTAATTCATTGATTGTCTCCTGTGTCCCTCTGATACCCAGTTCACTTCCCCTCTGAGCAGCATTAATCTTAGTTCTTTTGGAGAGCTGCCTCATCCTAGCGCACATAATCAGAAGAGCAGCAGGTGAAAAGTCTAGCCTGCAGGCGGTCACAGTTTTTCTATGCTTCCAAACACATTCCTCATTCACAACACAGCCTGGATGAAGATGTGGTTTGGGGACAGGGAAGGAAAAGAAAAAGAAACACTTATAAAAGAACTCACAGAAGGAAAGAAAAGGGTTCCCATCAGAGTAAAAATGTGTTTAAGTACCAGTGTGTTTAAAATGTCTTGGGCAAAAGGGAGCGTCAGGGCAGGCATAATAACAAGATGTTCCAATGCTGAGTGGCCAAGCTTTACCTCAGTGGAGCTGTGAAAAAAAGAAAGTCTAAACAATGTCTAATTGCTATAGTGGTAACTAAGAAGCAAGTTGATGACAATGTTCATGGCATTCTAGAAGCTGCAGTAACCACTAGCATGCTCACTCTCAGCAGCAGAGGGGACAAAAAAAAGAACAACAACTGTAGGCCATATCTACTGAATCCAATGGCAAGTAAAATAAACAAAAACCACCCCCAAACAAAAACAAAAATCCCAAAACTTTTTTAGAGATGTGTGTGAATGTGAATATATGTGTGTGTGGTACATGCATGAATGTGTATGCAATAGTAATTATGAAAAGGGGGTAATGAATTTGAAAGAAAGAGAGTGAGAAATATAGGAAAGGGTTTGGGTGGGAGGAAATTATGTAATTATATTATATTTTCCTTTTCTAATGAGCCCTTAATTGATGGGTTTGAGGAGAACACTTCCCACTATATAAATTTTTCTGCCTTAAATAATGTTTTTAGTGTTGCACTGATCAAGTAATTAGAGGCACCCAGAGAAGAATGGGTTCTGATCTTTTTTTTTTTTTTTTTTTTGCACTAATTCTGAGTCCCACAAAGTAAACTAAAGTCTAGGGAACTCATACACTAGTTGGGATATATGCAACAGTTATTGGCAAGTGGGCTTTAAGTCAGAGAGAGCCATTGATAGAGCAATGGGTGTAGACAAGGGGATAGTGAAACTAAGTGGCCTTCGATATTTATTCTATTTCAACTGCACCATCTTTTCTTTTATTGTTCATAACCTTTCTTGAAGAATCATTTGTATTTTCTTTTTTTACTTTACTATTGGATTTCTTTGTTACTGTAAAATCCGTGTACTATATTACATTATGCTGTGTCAAGATGAGAAGAAATAAAGAAAATGCCTAAATTAAAGTGCTAGGTCTTAGAAATTGAAATATCATTAATAGTGTAAATAATGATAGTATTTGGTAGTGGTTGGTACTCTCTGTGACACAGAGACTATGTCCTGGACCTTAGAACTAATCATTCTGGGCACTGTAGCACTTGATGTTGAAACACATATATCAAATGAGAACTATAATTATCTCCATTATGAAAACAGAGAGGCTAGCTTTCAGAGGTAATCACAGGGTGCTTCTGAGTAGAGAAATCATCATTCATACCAAAGTATTTGCACTGTCATAGAGACAGTTCTGTAAACTGAGAACAATCCTTCTGCATTATCACTTTGATACTAACCTATGAAGAGAAAGTACATGGAGAATAAGTCTAGAAGATACTTGCAAGCAAATTTAACTATTTCTATTGATATCGTTTAAGCTAAAGAATATAATTACACAAGAAATACTACTAAATTTGATAACCAGATTAATATTCACATCTAGATTTTCACTATTTTAAGCATGTTGTTTTCTTACTATTTTGTATATTCATTTAGTGTTTTTACAACTGTATTTTGCTTTATTATTACTTTGTTCCTACCATATGAGTTAGGCAACATTACCAAAATTACACTGATAAGAAAACTAAGTACTCAAAATTAGAATATTAAAGAATTTTAAAGAAAAAGTGGGGAGGAGATGAAGGAGGGAGGATGGGATTGGGAGGGGTGAGGGAGGGGGTCACAGCTGGGATACAAAGTAATAACCTGTGATTAATATAAAAAAATAAAAATTATAAAAAATATTTCTCACATAGGCTAATTCCTGATAATATTAAAGAAACAACTGCTACTAAAATGTGATGCTTCATCTGCATATTTTCATAATAGTTCTTGTTTTCTAGCTTACATATAAGTGCTTTGTAAAATATTACTGTGCTTTTTAGACTTTTAAGGACCTTGAGATAGTAAATAAACCTTCATTTTGTCTTTCTGTATTTATTTTAGAACTTTAAAAGTACTGTTTACTTTATTACAGGGTCAACAAATATTTGTAAACTATGCAAATTAATAAATGTGTAGCAAATCCCTCTGTAGCAAAGTGACTAACTAATTGGAATTAAAAATATCAGAGCTCTAAAATTGAAAAAAGAAAAGAAAAAGTGTCATTATTTAGAAACCTGTAAATCTGATGTTCTTCTCTGTTCATTATTTTCTACAAATTAAGATACCTCTAATGAATGCTAGTCAAAAGCTTATAATTTATCCATTCTTCCATTAAAAACAGATATGAATGGTATCCCTGTCTTTTCCTGTAGTAGAAGAGCTCTGATTTAACTCATTATGGTCTAGTATTATGGCAATTCTACAATTTTCTTTTAAGTCTGACACAGGCTGTTTTACCACTAGAGTTTATTCTTTATTTAGTCTCACCATAATTTGGTAGATACATTGAGACCATAAGAATGCATTGTATTCAACTCTGAAAAGAAATTCTCTAGTATCATAGGGCCTCCTGTGGGTTCTGTGGCAGCTAGCACAGGCCTTTTCCCAAATATTCTTGTCTCCTAGCTTCTACTTTTTCAGTTAATACTCCTACAAAAAAATCACCCTGTGAAGAAATGTCATATCAATTAATACAGTAAAATGGTATTTATTATGCAAATAACATTGAGAGAGTTCCACAAAACATATCAAGCCTGCATACATTGAGACTTCTGTTGTTACACAACAAAATAAACCCTAAGTAATCAGAAGGAACTATAGTGCTATCACCATCTATGGGACCAGCGTGGAGATATTTCTTCCACAGAAAACCATTCTGTGTAAACTATGATTCTGTCCTTAGTGAGAGATCATAAAACTGTAAATCTGTCCATAGTTTATGTTATTTTGGTTTGGTTTTCATTGTTTTTGAATTAGTCTATATATGTAGGGCAGTCATAATATTCCTGTCTCATCATTTTCAGGCTTGGAATCTTTACAAGTATATATCATTACACCTGGTCTAAGTGACTCCTAACTCTATGCAAGGTATAATATATACCATTTTAAACCATTATGTTTGTGGTAATCTGATTACAACAATAGATAACAAATAGATGTTGTCTTTTTCCATTGTATGGTTTTGGCTTCTTTGTCAAGTCATCCAATTAAAAAATGGGGTACAGAGCTAAACAAAGAATTCTCTATAGAGGAATATTGAAAGGCAGAGAAACAATTAAAGAAATGTTCAACGTCCTTAATCATCAGGGAAATATAAATCAAAATGACCCTGAGATTTCACCTTACACAGATCAGAATGGCTAAAATAAAAAACTCAAGTAAAAGATATTTTGGTTCTGTTGTTATGCTAGTAGAACCAAAATATCTGGGCACAGAAGTATTTTCTGAGACTGATACTCCAACCAAGGACCATTCATGGATATAACCTAGAACTCCTACTCAGATGTAGCCCATGGCAGCTCAGTATCCAAGTGTGTTCCCTAGTAAGGGGAACAGGAAATGTCTCTGACCTGAACTCAGGGGCTAACTCTTTGACCGCCTCCCCTGGATGAGGGAGCAGTCTTTTCAGGCCACAGAGGTAGATAATGCAGCCAGTTCAGATGAGACCAGATAAGCTAGGGTCAGGTGGAAGGGGAGGAGGACCTCCCCTATCTGTGGACATGGAGAGGGGCATAGGAGGAGATGAAGGAGGAAGGGTGAGATTGGGAGGAGTAGAAGGAGGGGGCGATTGGGGATTGCAAAGTGAATAAATTGTAATTAATATAAGAATAAAAATTTAATTAAAAAATCTCAAGCAACAATACATGCTGGAGAGGATGTGGAGAACGGGGAACCCTCCTCTGTTGCTGATGGGAAAGTAACCTTGTACAACCACTTTGGAAATCAATCTGGCGCTTTCTCAGATAATTAGGAATAGTGCTTCCTCAAGGTCCAGCTATACCACTGCTAGGCATATATCCAACTGAAGGACACAGCAAGGTCATTTGCTCAACCGTGTCATAGCAACTTTATTTGTAATAGGCAGAACCTGGAAACAACCCAGTTGTCCCTCAATGGAGGAATGGATACAGAAATTGTGGTACATTTACACAATGGTATACTACTCAGCAATTAAAAACAAGGAAATCATGAAATTTGCAGGCAAATGGTAAGAACTGTAAAGATCATCCTGAGTGAGGTATCCCAGAAGCAAAAAGACACACAGGGTATAGTCTCACTCATAAGTGGATATTACACACATAATATAGGATAAACCTCCTAAAATCTGTACACTTAAAGAAGCTAAGCAAGAAGGAGGATCCTGGGTAAGATGATCGATCCTCACTCAGAAAGGTAAATGAGATGGACATCGGGAGAGGGAGAAAACAGGGAACAGGGCAGGAGCCTACCACATAGGGCCACTGAAAGACATTACTCAGGAGGGTATCAAAGCAGATGCTGAGGCTCACAGCTGAACTTTGGGGCGAGTACAGGGAATCTCATGAAAGAAAGGGGAGATATAAAGACCTGGAGGGCACAGAAGCTCCACAAGGAGAATAATAGGACCAATGAATCTGGGCCCAGGGGTCTTTTCTGAGACTGAAACTCCAACCAAGGACCGTGCAAGGAGAAAACATGGAACCCCTGAACAGATGTAGCCCATAGTAAGGGGAAGAGGGACAGTCTCTGACACAAACTCAGTGGCTGGCCATTTGATCACCTCCGCTTGAGGGGGGAACAGACTTACCAGCCACAGAGGAAGACAATGCAGCCAGTCCTTATGAGTCCTAATAGGTGAGGGTCAGATGGAAGGGGAGGAGAACCTTTCCTATAGGTGGACTTGGAGAGCTACATGAGATAAGATGAGGGAGGGAGAGTGGGATTGGACACAAAGTGAACAAAATGTAATTAGCATAAAAAATTAAAATTAAAAAAAATAGATTACAAATATAGGTGTAACTCAGGAAAACCAATTCCAGTTTTTCTGGTATACTTGAACTGTTAATTACTTTTAGGAATTAACTCATTTATGCCTGAGTAAACAACCATTAGCTTTCGAAAAGTTGTTTTAAGTGACAAAATGATAGTATAGTAGATATTTTACAAACCTTAGAGCTGTTGATTTATACACATATAAAATAAAAAGTATGATACATATTGTGGGTTAAAAGTAATTGATCGGCTCAAGATACAGGATTCATTCTATACCCTACAATTTCCAGTGAAACAGAACATTCTCCTTCCACAATTCTGACCACAGCACTGTGTGAGAGTTTAGGTAACCACTTCTAGGTTCTTACTGTCTCTACTCTTTCTTTCAGAAACCATTCTTTAGTGGTGTGCTTTCTGTCTCCTGGAGCACCTCCTACACTAGCAACCTTGAAGATTCAAAGTTGAAGATCCAAAGTTAATTAAATTACTGTACACACAGCCAAATTCCAGGCAAACCTTTGTCCATAGAAGAGATAAACGGCTCTATACTATCTAAATGGTTTACTCATGTAAAATTGAATCTATTTCTGTGTTTCTCATAAATTATTTTACAAGTTGAACAAAATAGGATTATACTTTGCTATGGAGTCTGAGGCCTACCTTCCTAAGGATTTTTTTTTTTTAAGACAGGTGTTCTTATCCTAAATAAAGACATTCCAGGGCTTTAAAACTGGCAAGAGATTTCATACTTACTTTTTTTCCAAATAAATGCTCTAAGAAGATAGGCTGGAAGACTAGAGTAAGGAAGAGTCTGTCTAAAATTTATTCTAGTTAATGGGATACATTAAGATTTCTGGACCTCCCCTATCAGTGGACTTGGACAGGGGCATGGGAGGAAATGAGGGTGGGAGAATAGGATTGTGAAGGAATGAGGGAGAGGGCTACAACTGGGATACAAAGTGAATTAAGTGTAATTAATATAAAAATAAAACATTATTTTAAAAAATTTAAAAGATTTCTCGCTCTGGTGTTGGGTTTATTAAACATGCACAAAGGGCTGTTCAGACTCCTTGGTTTGCTGCACCTGCTAGAACAAAAATTTCTCACAGCTTTTTCTCAGTGTGAAGGAACTGCAGAAGGAAGAGCTTCTGCTCTTACTACAGTGGTCTGGCAATATGAAAACTGCACTCTGTCTTCTCTTTGGTCATGCTCCCAGCTTTGGTTCTAGATGAAGTTACATGGATAATTTTTGTCTCTATTTGGGAACATTGTGACATTGATACCTGCTGAATGACTACATTTGGCCACTCAACTGACTGGCTGGATTCTAGACACAGATGGAGCTTTGTTACATAATGATGAAATAATGAAATAGTTTCAATTTCATATCTAAAGATAGGACTTTCCTAGCCTCATTGGGATATGCAGCCAGTTTTCTTCAGAAAGTCTTCTGTTCTTTGGTCATGTTACATTGATTCTTTATTACTGCACATACTCCTAAGTTGATGCTCTAGAAAGAAGGTAAGTGAATGCCTTTCTTTTTTCAATTTTTATTTTTTATTAATTACAGTTTATTCACTTTTTATCCCCCATCTAGCTCCCTCTCAACTCTCCTCCCAATGCTACCCTCCCTCCCCCTTTTCCACCCAGGTTCCTTCCCAACTCCACTGATAGGGGAGGTCCTCCTCTCCTTCCTTCAGATCCTAGTCTACCAGACCTCATCAGGAGTGGCTGAATTGTCTTCATCTGTGGGCTGGTAAGGCTGCTCCCCCCTCAGGGGGAGGTGATCAAAGAGCAAGCCACTGAGTTCATGTTAGAGACAGTCCCTGTTTCCATTATGATGGAACCCACTTGGACACTGAACTGCCATGGGCTATGTCTGTGCAGGGGTTCTAGGTTATCTCCATGAAGGGTCTTTGGTTGGAGTATCAGTCTCAGAAAAGACCCCTGTGCCCAGACTTTTTGTTTTTGTTGTTCTCCTTGTGGAGCTCCTGTTTCTCCAGGTCTTACTATCTCCCCCTTTTTCAAAAGATTCCCTGCACTTTGCCTAAAGTTTAGCTATAAGTCTTAGCATCTGCTCTGGTACTCTCCAGAAAAGAGCCTTTCAGAGGTCCTCTGTGGTAGGCTCCTGTCCTGTTCCCTGTTTTCTCCCTCTTCTGATGTCCATCCTCTTTGCCTTTCTGAATGGGGATTGGACTTCTTAGCCAGAGTCCTCCTTCTTGATTAATTTCTTTAAGTGTACAGATTTTAATATGTTTATCCTATATTATATATCTAATAAGCAATTAAGAGTGAGTATATATCCTGTGTGTCTTTCTGCTTCTAGGATACCACATTTAGGATGATCTTTTCCTTTTCCCACCATTTGCCTGCAAATTTCATGGTTTCATGAGTAATATTCCATTGTGTAGATGTACCACAATTTCTGTATCCATTCCTTAACTGAGGGACATCTGGATTGTTTCCAGCTTCTGGCTAATACAAATAAAGTTGCTACAAACATGGTTGAGCAAATATCCTTGTTGTACATTTGAGCATCTTTTGGATATATTCCTAAGAGTGGTATATGCCTAGGAATGGTATAGCTGGATCTTGAGGAAGCACTGTTCTTAATTGTCTGAGAAAGTACCAGATTGACTTCCAAACTAGTTGTACCAGTTTACAGTCCCACTAGCAATGGAGGAGGGTTCCTCCAGCATGTGTTGGAGGAACCCAACCTCTCCAGCATGTGTTGTCACTTGAGTTATTCATTTTAGGCATTCTGATGGGTATAAGGTGAAATCTCAGGGTCAGTTTGATTTGCATCTCCCTGATGGCTAAGGATGTTGAGCATCTCTTTAAGTGTTTCTCTCCCATTCTCTCCCATTTTTTTTAAACAAAAAGTTCCCGAACCCTTAAACATCTAATGAAATCCAAGTATCTTATATCTTGGAAGATAACTTTGATTGGACCTTCTGTCCATGGCATTGCTACAACCCATTCCATGCCATGTTTTCAGAGAGACTGTGATGACAGACTGTTACTGAAGAGCTCACACATCTTTTCAATAATGAAATGGTCTCAGGTATGTCAGCATGAGAATCCCTACTGCAGAGGATACCCGTAGACAAGGAAGCCACCTACTCAGGGACAAACACCTTCACCGTCTCCTCTTTTATACCTGACATGTATGATAACTTTAAATTCTGTCCCATAAAATATTTATTTTATCACCAAAGAGTACATTTTGCAGGGACATTTTTAAAAATGGATGCCCTGCATGGCTACTTCATACAGACTTGCTGTCAGAAGGTCAGGGCCCTCAGAAGGTGCCTCGTTTTGAGAAGCATGGCCTCTTTGTGTTCTCTATAGTTGTCCTTCAAAGTGGACATATTTACAACTGTCTGCTTCACCTACATCTCTGAACTAGAGCACGTAGATCCAGATCATGGTTGTTGTAGAAAGGGTTTGAAGAAACCCATAGCAGTTACATTTTTAACTTTCAGTTAGTGTTTGGAAGCTGAAGCCCCTCACTGTTGAAGGGCTTTCTTGAGATTAGAGAACGTCTTTGGACTTGATTAGTCATGTAGAATGTGTAGGAGCACACACAGCAGTATGTATCCTTAATTACCTTTCTTTCCTTCCATTCTATATTCCTCTAGAGAGAATTCCCTGTTTAGCTCCATACCCCATTTTTTAATTGGGTTACTTGATTTATTGCAATTTAACTTCTTTAGTTCTTTATATATGCTGGATATCAGCCCTCTGTCAGATATAGGGTTGTTGAAGATCCTTTCCCAGTCTATAGGCTGTCATTTTGTTCTGACGACAGTGTCTTTTGCTTTACAGAAGCTTTTCAGTTTCATGAGGTCCCATTTATTGATTGTTGCTCTTGGAGCCTGTGTTGTTGGTGTTCTGTTCTGGAAGTTATCTCCTGTGCCAATGAGTTCTAGGCTCTTTCCCACTTTTTCTTCTAACCGATTTAGAGTATCTTGTTTTATGTTGAAGTCTTTGATCCACTTGTATTTTAGTTTTGTTCAGGGTGATAAATATAGATCTATTTTCATTTTTCTGCATGTAGACATCGAGTTGGACCAGCACCATTTGTTGAAGTGCACAGAGGTATTTTCTGAGACTGACACTTGTGTTTTTGATCTTAGCCATTCTGATGGGTGTAAGGTGAAATCTCTTAATTACTTAAAACATCCATATGTAGTAGAAACACCTAAGGGCATAAACTTTTTATCTTTCCTTCTAAATAAAGTTTTATAACTTGAAGTTCAAATTGATCTAAGATAAGAATTGCTATCAAGTATAAGAATTGATTTCCCCTTCAATCCATTTTGTCTTTAATTCTAAACATTTCATTTTCAAGACTGTCTAATGTGGCAGTTGATCATACAGTATCATTTGAGGATGCTTCCAGTCCCTTTGACAACACCAACTTGCCATTTGGATTCAGTTTTCATTAATGTGAATGTTTCAGCTTAGCAAGATAATTAGAATGGAATGTAGTTACAAGAGTTGATACTGTGAAATGTATGTGTACCGTATACATGTATCATGGTTAAAAACAATAAAACCAACATTTTGACAGATCTTGTGGTCTCGTAGTGATCTAAAATTGTTATCACCCTATACATACTACAAGAACTTAGTAGAGTGCTTCTTCAAGTAGAGGGGCAGGAGGTTTTGGAAATCACTTAGAAATATCACATCAGCATGATATTGACTTTGCTGAATGAACAAGATCAATAAAACAGCTCATACTGAAGAGAATGTGGAGTAAGAGGAAAACTCAACAATTGCTGATGGGACTGTAACCTTGTGTAGCCACTATGGTTATCATTGTGGGGTTTCCTCAGGGAGCTGGGAATACATCTACTTCAAGAGCCTGATACATTTAACTCTTGGGCATATATCCAAAGGATTTTTAATCACACTATAGAGTCATTTGTTCAACCATGTTCATTGCTGCTCTTTTAACAAAAGACACAATCTGGAAATAGCCTAGGTGTCCATCATAGATGAATGGATATAGAACATGTTGAACATTTACACAGTGGAATATTATTAGCCATTAGAAAGTGGAATCATGAAATTTTCAAGAAAATGTTTGGAGCTAGGAAAAGTCGTTCTGAGTGAGGTAACATATTGCTCATATTTGCATGTTAGATTTAGGTCTTCTATAAGCAAGCTATAATACATATAACCATAGAGGTTAGGTATAGAGTAAGGGGCTGGTGGAAGATATGGATTGGCTCTCCTAGGAAGGAGAAATTGAATAGATAGTTATGGGTGGACGTGGGAGCGTCATGACTGAAGAATAAGTGTTGGGAGGGATAGAGATGAAGGGAGAGAGCTAAAATTAATGACCAAATTGAGAAGTCTTATGGAAGCCTAATATAATAGAAACCTCCTAAAAGAAATATATAATATGTATTAAAAGGACCTAAATAAAATAAATAATGGGGAATTTGGAACAGTAGATGAGCAAAATAAAATGAAATCAATAAAATCTTTGGAGATCCTTTGTCTCATAATGTTTGGTCAGGGCAATAGTTACATGTCTTTTGTTTATAAAATATCACTTCTAGTTTTGAATTTTTATGGGATTCATGTGTATATGAATGTGTATGTGCATATGTATATGTGACTGTCTTTATATGGTTCTTGTGTTTTCACTTTGGCTACTTTTCTTCTGTTTGTTTTAGTTCATCATCATCATCATCACCATTATTATTATTATTATTATTGTTATTATTATTATTAAGATATCTGTTTTCTAATGAAAGGCATAATGTATGTCAATTAGGAAGGGTAGGATTTCAGGAGGATCTTGGAAGTGTTGGGACCTTTCATTACAGAGGAAGCTCATTAAGACTCAGGAAGTCCTTAAATGATTCTTCGTAAGAGTCAGATAATAAATAATTTAAAGGCCTCAGGAAATCCTTTCTTAAATTTCAGAGATGTGATGATAGAGGCAGCTCCTGATGCCCTCAGATATTTATAAGGAGACTAAGCTGCCAATTGTCCACAACTGAGCAGAGGGACTAGGTTCTCCCCATGCATGGTCATCCTTTGGTGCATCGGTTTCTGCAGGATGCCCTGGGCTCAGATCTTTTAGTTTTGTTGGTCTTCTTGTGAGGCTTCTGTCCCTTCCATGTCCCTTTAATCCTACCCCTCTCTTCCTCCATAAGACTCCCTGTGCTCTGGCCAAAATTTGGCTCTGAGTCTCAGCATCTGTTTCCACCCCCTGTTGTGTGAATCCTTTCAGAGGACTCTCTACAGTAGACTCCCATCCTCTTTCCTCTCTTCCATCTCTTCTGGCTTTTATCCTGTTTGCCATTCTGAATGAGATTTAAGCATCCTCCCTAGAGTCCTCTTTAGTGTTCAGCTTCTTTAGGTCTGTAGATGGTTGTCCTATATTATATGACTAATATCCATTTATTAGTGAATATATACCATGCCTGCCTTTCTGTTTCTGGGTTACCTCATTCAGGATAGTCTCTTCCAGTTCCATCTGTTTGCCTGAAGATTTCATGATGTCCTTGTTTTTAATAGCTGAGTAGTATTCTATTGTATCGATGTACCATAATTACTGTATCCATTCCTCTGTTGAAGGACATCTAGATTGTTTCTAGATTCTGGCCATTACAAATAAAGCTGCTATGAACATAGTTGATCAAATGTCCTTATTGAATGGTGAGGCATCTCTTGGGCATATGCCCAGGAGTGGTTCTTGAAGTATTGCTATTCCCAATTTTCTGAGAAAGTGCCAGATTGATTTAAAAGTGGTTGTACAAGTTTGTACTCCCAGCAGCAATGGAGAAGGGTTCCTCTTTCTCCAAATCCTCTCCAGCATGTGTTGTCACTTGAGTTTTTGATCTTAGCCATTCTGATAGGTGTAAGAGCAGGGGCTGCCTCTATCATGAAATCAGTTGATTGCTCTCTGGTCACTCTCCTCTGATGATGCAGCCTTCCCAGGCTATGAAGGAATAAGATCCAAGCAGTCTTGATGAGACTTAAAAAGCTGTGGAAATATGGCAATAGTGGAGAACTCCCCCTTTCAGTGGACTAGGAAAAGGGGATGAATGGAAGAGGGAGAGAGTATGGGACTGGGGGAATTGAGGGAGGGAGCTTCAATTAGGATATATAATGGATTAATTGTGAAGAAAAAATTTAAAAAAAAATTCAGAGACATACAAGATCCTTCCTTTTTCATGGTCAAATGATCTGTAGAGACTGCCATGAAGATTCATTCCCATGTATCAAGCTGCTTGAAGATTATGCTGTCTAGAGCACCAGAGTTCCAGCTGTGATCTGAAAGGTTCTGCCCTGCAGACTATCAAAGCAGATGCTGAGACTTATGGCCAATTGTTGGGCAGAGTGCATGGAATTTTGTGTAAGAAGTGGGAAATAGTAAGATCTAGAGAGGATAAGAACTCCACAAGGAGAGCAACAGAACCAGAAAATTTGAACACAGGGGTCTTCCCAGAGATTCATACTCTAGCCAAGTACCAGGCATGGAGATAACCTAGAACCCCTGCACAGATGTAGCCCATGGCAGTTTAGTGTCCAAGTGGGTTACATAGTAATGGGAAGAGGGACTGCCTCTGACATAATCTGATTGGCCTGTTCTTTGATCACCTCCCTTTGAGGGAGGAGCAGCCTTACCAGGCCACAGAAGATGACAATGCAGCCACTCCTGATGAGATCTGATAGACTAAGATCAGAAGGAAGGAGGAGGACCTCCCCTATGGAGGTGGATTTGGGGAAGGGCATGCATGAAGAAGGAGGTGGGAGGGTGGGATCGGGAGGGGAGGAGGGAGGGACTTATGGGGAGATACAAAGTGAATAAGAATAAAGTGTAATTAATAAAAAATAAATAAAAAAAGAGTCATCAACCATGGTGTGCTCTGATTTTGATCATACATCTGCATAACGGTCATTCCTGTTATTCTCATAAATATTTCTTCCAGTAATCCTGAACCAGAAAGACATACATGCTGTATACTCACTTATAAGGAGATATTAACAATATAATACAGGAAAAACATACTACAGTCCATAGACCTAAAGAAGCTAAATAACAAGGAGACCATAGGGAGGATGCTTAATTGTTATTCAGAAGGGTAAACAGAATAGACACCAGAAGCAGTTCAAGAGAGGGAATAGGAAAGGAGTCTACCATAGAGGTTCTCTGAAAGACTCCACCCACCAGGGATCAAATAATTTCATTTTGACAATGAAATGAAGCAAAATAATATCTGATCATTCTTAATGTTTGGCAGAATAATAAATTCTTTATACTAGATTTTAAATGTTGAGTAATAATTGTGCTTATAGAAATATACTCAGCTTGAAATGTGTAAAAAATCTACTTAACTTGCTTTTAAAACATTATAACACAAGTAAATTTAAAATAGTTACATGTAAATATTCTGTTCTTGGAAAAAAATCTAGATTGTAGGAGGAGCTTACCAGGTGCCACAGTATAAATATAATTTGAATGCATACCCTAGAGTTGACCAGGCTAGAAGATTAATCTAGAGTATGGCAGCTGTTCTGAAGAGTTTTATGTCAACTTGACACAACTAAAGTCATCTGAGAGCAAGAACTTCAATTAAGAAAATGCCTCCATAAGAATATGCTGCATGTAATGCACATCTGTAGGGCAATTTCTTAATTAGTGATCGATAGTGAAGGACCTAGCCCATTGTGGATGGTGTCATCCAAGGCCTAGGGATCCTGGGTTCTCTAAAAAAGTAGGCTAGGCAAACTATATAAAGAATTTCAGTGAACAGCATTACCCAATGGCCACAGTACCAGCCTCTGCCTCCAGGTTCTGGCTTTATTTGAGTTCATGTCCTAAGTTTCCTGATAATGTACAGTGATATGGAAATTTAAGTCAAATAAACCCTCTCCTTCCCAACTTGCTTTAGTCAGGGTGTTTTATTGAAGCTATAGTAAACCCTAACTAATACAGCAGTACTGAGAGGTGGTGGAATTGGGATATCAAATAGGCTTCTCACAGGGCAACTTGCCATTGCAATTGACACAGCTTTGTCAGAACCTGTGAGTTCCTTAAGAGTGAATTTACATAAGAGTGAGCCTTGTTGCCAAAGTCAATCTTTGTAATATATTTCTCTAGCATGCCATCTTGCCATTGTGACATCTTTAATTTTTGTCATTACCACAAAACAAAACAAATGCCTATTTCTCTACCTGCTCTTGGACTTACAAAAAACATGATTTTTTAAAACTAAAATATGCTTTATTATCCCAATATGAAATGACCTGATACACAAAAAAGAATGGAATTAAGGAAATTCCATTCAGGAATTAAGGAAATTCCATTTAGGAATTAAGGAAATTAGGAATTAAGAAAAATTACTGTAGAAGACTATAAGACTGACCTTCCTTATCCCTTAGCATCTACCTGCTTCAGTGTGCAAAATAAAGTGGATTTTCCCTGAGCTATGATTGCCATTGGAAGTCTTTGATTATTACAGCTATTGGAATGCCTCTAAATGTTAACATGTGGTCATTTCCAGTTTATAAGGCATTTTTCATATGCTCATTGATATTTTGGAGGAAAATTAAAAAAAAAAACTCTTATCAAGTTAATAAGACTGCAACAGTTTAAATGTTTACTGTGGAAGCGCTGTCTTTCACACTTCTTTCTCACTTATTCACTCCGACATTCATTCCATATTTTGTTTTTTCTAGATAATGCTTCTCCCCATTCCTTATTTTTTACCATCACATTTTTATATTACCTGATATGCTTAGGTATTTCATTCTCTTCAGTATTGGAACTTCGGAACTCTATAACATTAGTCATGCATTCTAAGATGCTGTTTCCAACATTATAATTTCATATGTGCTTGTACTTGCAAGATATTCTCTAAAAAGGGTTAAACTTGAATCAGCAGCAGTAGGCTGTAGAATAAAATTAAACCTTACAGTAACACAGCTTCATATCATTGAAACTCATGGTCTGTCTTCAGCAGATACCTAACATTGCTTTAACTTCATTGCACTCATTTTTGTGTAACTTCCTTTCTTGTTCATCCTTTTATAAACATCTATTTCAATAACACTCTGATTCTATTAGGATCAATCCTACAAAATTATATTTCAGACAA
Organism: Rhombomys opimus; assembly: GCA_010120015.1. Taxonomy (NCBI): domain Eukaryota; kingdom Metazoa; phylum Chordata; class Mammalia; order Rodentia; family Muridae; genus Rhombomys; species Rhombomys opimus. Next base: position 180,713 of record REGO01000624.1, read on the forward strand.
CATTAAAATGTTCCACATAATAAAGCAAAATTCAATTAGGTGTTCCATATTAAAATAATTTCACTATTCATTTCAATATTCTACCTGATCATAAACCTTTTCTGATGTTCTCAATATATATTTGAGTGCCTTCAAAAATAAAAATCTATGATCTTATATTTCATAGGTTAGAAATGAAAAAACATATATATGGTGGGCTAAGATTAAGGCACTGACGCCATCTGTTACTTTTTGTTGTTGTTGTTGTGTGTCCCCAGCAGAGGATTAGTTTCTTCGTTTGCTAAGGTCATTAGCAAAACAGTACTTGTAGTTGTGAAAATGAGTTCTCATTTTTTTGATAGTTGCCAGATAATGATAATTCCTAGGTATTGAAAACCACAAAGATCACTTACTCTTGATCCTTTCTCTCTTTCTTCAGAGCCACAAACAATGGGTCAACATCTCAAATTTCTTTTTTTTTTTTTTTT
>REGO01000624.1:181189-202898 GCA_010120015.1 Rhombomys opimus
TTTTTTTTTTTTTGCTGACATATCATAAACAATTTGTCTTATTTTATATTTTAATATATTATCATTGTGTCAGAGCCATGTGCCAGGAAATATATAAGGACAGGACACAGAAAACAACTTTATGGAGTGTGTTATCTTTTAACCTTTATGTTGGTTTTATTGATCAAGCTCTAGTGGACAAGCCTGTTCTGCAATCCCCTTAGCCTACTGAACTACTCCTCAGGTCTGTCTGTGCTTTTAAGTTCTCTTATAATTAAATTGAGGCAACTTTGAAAATATAAAGCAATCTATCACAATATCTGTAGTAATAATAACACTGGTAAAGTCTTTCTGTCAGGTAAGATACTATAATTGTAATTTATGGGGCTAAAAACAAACTTTAATGTAGACAACTGCAAGACGTGTATACTTCAAGACTTTACAGAGGACAAAGACTTATCAAAAAAAACCTGCATTCTTCTCTCTTCTATCCCTCTTCACACAGAGCTTGCTACTCCTTTTTCTCTGAAATAAACTAAATTCCCTATTAATTCTTATGTACATTTTATAATATATTTCTTCTTAGGCACTCATCATAGGTTAATGAATTTATAGACAGACTTCTCTACTAAATTAGGAGCCTATTTTCTGGTCATATCTTTATTACTCAACCAGAAATGTCAGTCAGTACAATCTAACATGAACTTATTAGCTTTGACAACACCTTCTTCTCCTATATTCTCCTAGTGAATGGAAACTCATTGCTAAAAGCCAAATCCTTGGGATATTATATTCACTCATTTTTCATAACATGCAATTGCATGTGTTAGCCACCCTGTATTATGGCTGTACTCTAGTTGGGCCTTATAGTTGTTGCAGAGATTGAATCATTTGAAGTGGGCTTTCAGTCTTGTAAATAACACAATTTTGGAACTTAGAGTAAAAAGTCCTTAAATATGTCACATGACAAGTAATAATTATCATGTGTAAAATGATTTGAGAAATATAGTACATAATTGTAATATTTGTAATAGAATATAAACTGAAGACAGACAAGTATAAAAATGGACAGTAAAATAGATACATGCATAAAAGATTATGAACATTGGTATTGGTATATAACAAAATTTTTAAATCCTGAAGTTTTTAAACTTCATATTTTATGGGCTTAAAATAGCTAGTTTCAATTAAAAAGTGTATAACTAAATAACATGTGTCTATATGTAATGAATTTAGAAAAATAGTATTATAAACATACATTGAACTTAATCAGAAACATTAATATTTACATTTTTGTGCTATCGCTGCAAAATCAAAAAACGTAAACATGGAAAGGAAACCATGAAAGATACCATGTATGGAAGGTCAGTTATATACCAAGCATTTAGCTAACTAATCAAATACTAAGTTTTCTCAACTAAGTTTCCTTATTACTTTGATAATTTTAGGATATGAAAGTATAATCAATTTATTTCCTCTCATATTATTAAAAATTAGAGCTGTTATTAGTTGATAAATAATATCATTATGATAATTTAGAGCAAATATTCACTATACTCAGTTTTCTAACTCGGGACTTAAAAAATGCCTGTGGATTTACTTCTTTTTTAAATTTTTAAAATTTATTTATTATTATTTTTTATTTTTATTTTTTATATTAACTACAATTTATTTACTTTGTATCCCAGCTGTACCCCCCTCCTTCATTCACTCCCAATCTCACCCTCCCTCCCTCAAATCCTCCCTGCCCATCTCTAAGTCTACTGATAGGGGAGTAGACTTCCCCTTACATCTGGCCCTAGCTTATCAGGTCTCACCAGGACTGGCTGCAATGTCCTCCTCTGTGGCTTAGCTAGGCTGCTCCTCCCGTGGAGGGTGGGGAGGTCAAAGAGCTAGCCACAGAGCTCATGCCAGAGACAGTCCCTTTTCCCCTTTTCTAGGATACCCACTTGGATACTGAGCTGCCATGGGGTATGTCCAAGCAAGGGTTCTAGGTTATATCCATGCATGGTCCCTGGTTGGAGAATCAGTCTCAGACAAGCCCCTGTGCCCAGATATATTTGGGCTTTGGAGCTCCTGTTCTCTCCCGGTCTTACTAACTTTCTCTTCTTTCATATGATTACCTGAACTCTGACCAAAGTTTGGCCATGAGCCTCAGCATCTGCTTTGACACACTGCTATGTAGAGTCTTTCAGAGGCTCTTTATGGTAGGCTCCTATTCTGCTTCTCATTTTCTCCTACTTCCAATGTCCATCCCATTTGTCTTTCTAAGTTAGGATTGATCTTCTTACCCTGGGTCCTCTTTCTAGTTTAGCTTCTTTAGGTGTACAGATTTTAGTATGTTTATCCTATCTTATAGGTCTAGTATCCACTTATAAGTGAATATATACCATGTGTGTCTTTCTGCTTCTGGGACAGCTCACTCAGGATGATCTTTTCAACGTCCCACCATTTGTTTGCAAATTTCATGATTTCCTTGCTTTTAATTGCTGAGTAGTATTCCATTGTGTAAAGGTACCACTATTTCTGTATCCATTCCTCTGTTGAGGGACATCTGGGGTGTTTCCAGGTTGTGGCTATTATAAATAAATCTGCTACAAACATGGTGAACAAATTTCCTTGTTGTGTAATTGAGCATATTTTGGGTATATGCCTAGGAGTGGTATAGCTGGATCTTGAGGAAGCACTATTCGTAATTGTCTGAGATAGCGCCAGATTAATTTCCAAAGTGGTTGTACAAGCTTACATTCCCACCAGGAATGGAAGAGGGTTCCTCTTTCTTCACAACCTCTTCAGCATGTGTTTTCACTTGTGTTTTTGATCTTAGCCATTCTGATAGGTGTGAGGGGAATATTCAAGGTCATTTTGATTTGAATCTCTCTGCTGGCTAAGGACATTGAGCATTTATTTAAGTGTTTTTCTTCTATTCTACAGTCCTCTGCAGAGAGTTCTCTGTTTAGCTCCGTACCCCATTTTTTAAAATTTTTTATTAATTACACTTTATTCATTTTGTATCCCCCCATAGGTCCCTCCCTCCTCCCCTCCCGATCCCACCCTCCCTCCCCTTTCTGCATGCATGCCACTCCCCAAGTCCACTGATAGGGGAGGTTCTCCTCTCCTTTCTGATCTTAGTCTATCAGTTCACATCAAAAGTGGCTGCATTGTCCTCTACTGTGGCCTGGTAAGGCTGCTCCCCCCCCAGTGGGAGGTGATCAAAGAGCAGGCCAGTCAGATTATGTCAAAGGCAGTCCCTCTTCCCATTACTATGTAACCCACTTGGACACTGAACTGCCATGGGCTACATCTGTGCAGGGGTTCTAGGTTATCTCCATGAATAGCCCTTGGTTGGAGTATGAGTCTCTGGGAAGTTCCCTGTGTTCAAATTTCCTTGTTCTGTTGCTCTCCTTGTGGAGACCCTGTCCTCTCCAGCTCTTACTATTTCTCACTTCTTACATAAAATTCCATTCACTCTGCCCAGCAGTTGCCCATCAGGCTCAGCATCTGCTTTTTAATTGGATTACTTGATTTGTTGCTTTTCAACTTTTTAAGTTCTTTATATATACTGGATATTAGCCTTCTGTCAGATATAGGGTTGGTCAAGATCCTTTCCCAGTATGTAGGCTGTTATTTTGTTTTGACAACAGTGTCCTTTTCTTTACAGAAGCTTTTCAGTTTCATGAGGTCCCATTTATTGATTGTTGATCTTAGAGCCTATGCTGTTGGTGTTCTGTTCAGGAAGTTGTCTCTTGAGCCAAAGTGTTCTAGGGTCTTCCCTAATTTTTCTTCTAACTGATTTAATATGTATGGTTTTATGTTGAGATCTTTGATTCATTTGGACTTTATTTTTGTTCAGTGTGATAAATATGGATCCACTTTCATTTTTCTACATGTAGACATCCAGTTGGACCAGTACCATTTTTTGAAAATTCTGTCTTTTTTCCATTGAATGGTTTTGGCTTCTTTGTCAAAAATCAAGTATCCACAGATGTGTGTGTTTATTTCTGCATCTTCTATTCAGTTCCATTGATCCATTATTCTGTTTTTATGCCAATACCATGCAGTTCTTATTACTATTGCTTTGTAATACAGCTTTAGATCAGGGATGGAGATATGTCCAGAGATCTGTTGTTGTACACGATTATTTTGAAAATTCTGGTTTTTCTTTTTGTTTGTTTTCCATATGAATTTGAGAATTGTTCTTTCAAGTTCTGTAAAGAATTGTGTTGGTATTTTGATGGGAATTGGATTGAATCTGTAGATTGCTTTTGGCAGAATGGCCATTTTCACTATGTTAATCCTACCAATCCATGAGCACAGGAGATCTTTCCATCTTCTGATATCTTCTTCAGTTTTTTTCTTCAGAGACTTGAAGTTTTTATCAAACAGGTCTTTCACTTGCTTGGTCAGAGTCACAACAAAGTACTTTATATTATTAGTGGCTATTGTGAAGGGTGTTGTTTCACTAATTTCATTCTTGGCCCTTTTTTCTTTGGTATACAGGAGAACTTCTGATTTTTTTGAGTTGATTTTGCATCCAGTCACTTTGCTGAAGGTGTTTATCAGCTGAAGAAGTTCTCTGGTTGAATATTTTGGGTTGCTCATTTATACTCTCCTATCATCTGTGACTAGTGATACTTTGACTTCTTCCTTTCCAATTTGTATCCCTTGATCTCCTTTACTTGTCTTATTGCTCTAGCTAGAACATCAAGTTCTATGTTGAAGAGACATGGAGACAATGGGCAGCCCTGACTTGTTCCTGATTTCAGTGGGATTGGTTGGAGTTTCTCCCCACTGAGTTTGATGTTGGCTATAGGATTGCTGTATATTGCCTTTACTATGTTTAGGTGTGTGCCTTGTATCCCTGATCTCTTCAAGACTTTGAACATGAATGGGTGTTGGATATTTTGAAATGCTTTTTCAGCTGGAGATGATTATGTTTTTTTTTCCTTCAGTTTGTTTACATGGTAGATTACATTGATGGAATTCTGCGTGATGAAATTCTGTATATAGAACCTTACCTGCCTGGGGTGAAGCCTACTTGCTCATGGTGGATGATATCTTTTATGTGTTCTTGAATTCGGTTTGCAAGTATTTTATTGAGTATTTTTGCATCAATGTTCATAAGAGAGATATGTCTGCAGTTCTCATTTTTGTTTGGGTCTTTGTGTGGTTTAAGTATCAAGATGATTGTGGCTTCATAGAATGAGTTTGGTAATGTTCCTTCTGTTTCTATTTTGTGGAATAGTTTGGAGAGAATTGGACTTAGCTCTCCTCTGAAGGTCTGGTAGAATTCCGTGTTGAAACCACTGGCCCTGGGCTTTTATTTTATTTTTTATTTTTTTTGGAAGGGAGAGTTTTGATGACTGCATCTATTTCTTTTGGGGATATGGGACTACTGAATCTTTCTACCTGATCTTGATGTAATTTTTGTTGATGGAATTTATCAAGAAAATTGTCCATTTCCTTTATATTTTCAAATTTTGTGGCATATAGGCTTTTGTAGTATGACCTAATGATTGTTTGGATTTCCTCAATGTCTGTAGTTATGTCCCCCTTTTCATTTCTGATTTTGCTGATTTTGATAGTTTCTCTCTGCCTTTTAGTTTGGCTACGGGTTTGTCTATCTCGTTGATTTTCTTAAAGAACCAACTCTTGGTTTCATTGATTCTTTGAATTGTTTTATTTGTTCCTAATTGATTGATTTCTGCTCTGAGCTTGAATATTTCCAGCTGTCTACTTCTCTTGGGTGTGTCTGCTTCTTTATTTTCTAGTGCTTTCAGGTAAGCTATTAAATTTCTTGTATGTGATGTTTTGAATTTCTTCTTGAAGACACTTAGGGCTATGAGCTTTCCTCTTAAACTGCTTTCACTGTGTCCCATAGTTTGGTATGTTGTGCCTTCATTTTCATTGAATTCTAGGAAGTCTTTAATTTCTTTCTTAATTTGTTCCCTAACCATTTGTCATTGAGTAGCGAGTTGTTCAGTTTCCATGTATGTGCAGGCTTTTTGTTGTTTCTGTTGTTGTTGGGGTCCAGTTTCAGAGTATGATGGGCAGATAAGATACAAGGGATTGGTTCAATCTTGTATCTGCTGATGCTTGCTTTGTGACCAACTATATGGTCTATTAATAGAAGGTTCTTCCATGAGGTGCTGAAAAGAAGGCATACTTTTTAGTTTTGTAGACATATCTTAGGTCCATTTGATCTAGGGCCTCTGTAAGAGAATTTATTTCCCTCTTTTGCTTCTGACCAGATGATCTGTCCCTTGGTGAGAATGGAGTGTTGAAGTCTCCCACTATTAAGGTGTTGGGATCAAAGTGTGGTTTTAGTTTTAATAATGTTTCATTTACAAATTTAGGTCGTCTTGTAGAAACAATAAATAACCAAATTTGCAAAATGTTTCATATGAGAAAAATAGTTTCATGTTTTTCATAACTGGGTTGTAAAAATGCAATACATGCAATTCTTTTGAGTTTTAAACATTGTGAAAAGCAAAGAAAAATATACTTTTTATTTTGACTTTTAATTTTATTTATATATTTATTTATTACAATTTATTCACTTTGTATCACTGCTGCAGCCCCCTCCATCATTTCCTTCCAGCTACTCCCACCCTCTCTTCTCCTCCTAGGTCCTTTTCCTAGAAAAATAAAATTTTAATAAATTAATGAAACAATTATTTCACATTTGTGACATCATTATTAAAATCAATCTCTCCATCATAGTGTGCCAAGGGATCAAAGATGGCAGCAATGGGAGGACACTGTTTCTGACCAGCAGCACAGCAGGGATGGCATGTTGACCAACAGATGGAACTCTGGGCTCTAAAACACCAATGATTGTGTTTCCCAGGTGAGAGGAAACCCCACGGTGTGGGAATCAGTCGGGTTCAGGTCACCCAGCTAAAATCCAGAGGAGTTCCCAGGTCCCAGCAGGTGCCCAGTCACCAGCCTAGAGCCACGTGTGTGTGTTCTGATCACCATCCCAGAATGAACTGTGGACCCCCAAACACCAGAGACTGGGTTTCTCTGTCTGGAGAAAACCCACAGTGAGACAAATAACATGTCCAACCTCAGGGCACCCAGCTCCAGAAAAGTTCTCAGGATAAGTTCTCAGGTTCCTGCAGGCACCCAGGTGCCCAGTCACCAGTGAGGGGGAGCCACGCTGCCTGCATGCTCTACTCACCATCCCAGATGGACCCCAAAACAACAAAGACTGGGTCTTCCTGTTGGGAGGAAACCCCACATTGGGAGAAACATCAGATCCAACCTCAGGACACCCAGCTCCAGAAAAGTTTCTGGGTTCTCACAGACTCCAGGCTCTAGCCTCTGGCTGCATATATGAGTGCTGTGCTTAGCTGCCACTGATTACCGCTAGGGTACTGGGGCACAGAGCTCCAACCTCAGACCTACAGAAGCCTGAGAGAGAATGGTTCAGCACCCACATATTGCTCCAAGATGCAACCAGTTATTCCTACCTACACTGACGAAACCATAGGGCTCACTGGTTCAAAAGGTCTGTGCCCAGCAAACACAACTTAAGAGCAGCAACAGCAGCTCACTAAACTGAGAACAAGAAACACAGAAGCAGGGCAGCTGTCTCCAGGACTTCTCCTGGTGAGAGGAGAGCAGTTACCACACAGGTCGATACACCTAATGTTAACTGTGGCAATTCCTGAGAAGCACTGCCATTTGATTGACCATACCCAAAAAGGTGAGGAGGCCTGCTTCAGAGGCCAAGGGGAATATCTCATCCCCCCCCCCACCAGGATTCCAGCAGGCAAAAGAAATTAACAGCCAGTAACTGAGACAGCCAGATGGGTAGAAGCCAGAGTAAGCACAACCAACAAAAGGCAAAGCAATATGGCATACCCAGAACCCAGTTATCCAGGGGCAAGGAGCCCTGGATACTGTAACATAAGTGACATTTAAGATGACCTTATATCTAGGTTTATGAAGAAGATAATGGAGGACACAAATAAAATGTGTAAATAATTAGAGGAAGATAAATTCAAACAAATTATGGCCATCCATAAAGAATACAGGAAGTTGCAGCGAAACAGTTTGAGGCTTTCATAGAGAAAATGATTAAATCACTTAAAGAAATAAAAGAAACAGAGGTTGTTCAAACAAACAGGTGAAGGAATTGAAGGAAAAACAAGAAAATACAGTCAGGCAGATGAAGGAAATCAACAAAATGGTTCAAGATCTGAACATAGAAATTGACAAATTAAGGAAAACGCAAATGAAGGAAATCATGGAGAGGTAGAACTTAGAAAAAAAAACAGGAATCACAGAGGTAAGCATAACCAACAGACTACAAGAGATGGAAGAAAGAATCTCAGGTGTGGAAGATACAGTGGAAGAAATTGATATATCCATCAAATAAAATAATAAATCTAAAAATTCCTGACACCAACCATCCATGACATCCAAGATAACATAAAAAGACAAAACCTAAGAATAACAGGAATAGAGGAAAAAGGAGATTCCCTCCTCCAAGGCCCAGAAAATATTTTCAACGAAATAACAGAAGAAAATTTCTCCAACTTAAAGGAGAGGCCTATAAGCAAACAAGAGGCCTACAGAACACCTAATATATTAGGCCAGAAAAAAAAATCATCCCTCCACATAATAATTAAAAGAGCAAGTATACAGAACAAAGAAAAAAATACTAAAAGCTACAAAGGGGAAAGGCCATACAATGGCCAACTCATCAGAACCACACTTGACTACTCAACAGAGACTATGAAAAACAAGAAGGGCCTGGATGGATATCATGCAGAACCTAAGAGAACACAGATGTCAGTCCAGGCTACTATACCCAGCAAAACTCTCAGTCATCATAGATGGAGAAAACAAGATATTCAACAACAAAAACAAATTTCAACAACATGTACACACAAAACCAGCATTACAGGAGATACTAGAAGAAAAAAAAATACATCCCATCATTGTTTGCCAGTTCGTAGACTAGGGCAATAAAGATGTCCATCATTATTATAACTGTCTAATCAATGCTAATGCAGATTTGGAACATAAAAATCTCGATTCTCCAATCATTTGATATGTTAGTCTGATGAAAATTTGCATTTGTAAAGGCAGTATACAGCAAGCCTATAGCCAACAACAAACTAAACAGAGAGAAACTTAAAGCAAACCCACTGAAGTCAGGGACAATGCAAGGCTGCCCACTCTCTCCATATCTCTTCAACATAGTTCTGGAAGTACTTGGTAGAGCAATAAGGCAATTGAAGGAGATAAAGGGGATACAAATTGGAAAGGAAGAGGTCAAAGTGTCACTATTCGCAGATGATATGATAGTATACCTGAGTGACGCCAAAAATTCTACCAGAGAACTCCTAAGGCTGATAAACACCTTCAGCAAAGTGGCAGGTTACAAAATTAACTCAAAAAACTTAGTAGCCCTTCTGTATACAAAAGACAAAAAGGCTGAGAAAGAAATTGAAGAAACAACACCCTTCACAATAACCACAAATGACATAAAGTACCTTGGTGTAACCCTAACCAAGCAAGTCAAAGACTTGTATGCAAAAAAATTCAAGTCTCTGAAGAAAGAATTAGAAGAAGATATTAGAAGGTGGAAAGATCTCCCATGCTCATGGCTTGGCAGGATTAACATAGTAAAAATGGCCATCTTACCAAAAGCAATCTACAGATTCAATGCAATTCCCCTCAAATTACCAACACAATTCTTTACAGACCTGGAAAGAAAAAATTCTCAACTTCATATGAAATAACAAGAAACCCAGAATTGCTAAAATAATCCTCTACGATAAAAAATCTTATGGAGGTATTTCCATCTCTGATATCAATCTGTACTATAGAGCAACAATACTAAAAATTGCATGGTACTGGCATAGAAACAGACTGGTGGATCAATGGAACCGAACAGAAAACCCAGAAATAAACCCACACACTTATGGACACCTGATCTTTGACAAAGATGCCAAAACCATACAATGGAAAAAAGACAGCATGTTCAACAAATGCTGCTGGTATAACTGAATGTCTACATGTAGAAAAATGAAAATAGATCCATACTTATGACCCTGCACAAAACTGAAGTCCAAGTGGATCGAAGATTTCAACATAAAACCAGAAACATTCAATCAGTTAGAAGAAAAAGTGGGGAAGACCCTAGAACTCATTGGTACAGGAGACAACTTCCTGAACATCAACAGCACAGGCTCTAAGAGCAACAATCAATAAATGGGACCTCATGAAACTGAAAAGTTTCTGCAAAGCAAAGGACACCATCCTCAAAACAAAACGACTGCCTACAGATTGGGAAAGTATCTTCACCAACCCTCTATCTGACAGAGAGCTAATATCCAGTATATATAAAGAACTAAAGAAGTTGAAAAGCAACAAATCAAGTAATCCAATTAAAAAATGGGGAACAGAGCTAAACAGAGAATTCCTGATAGAGGAATATCAAATGGAAGAGAAACACTTAAAGAAATGTTCAATGTCCTTAGTCATCAGGGAGATGCAAATCAAAATGACCCTGAGATTTCACCTTACACACATCAGAATGGCCAAGATTAAAGCCTCAAGTGACAACACATGTTGGAGAGGTTGTGGAGAAAGGGAAACCCTGCTCCACTACTGGTGGGAATGTAAACTGGTTCAGCTACTCTCTAAAGCAATCTGGTGATTTCTCAGACAACAGGGAATAATGCTTCCTCAAGACCCAGCTATACCACTCCTAGGCATATATCCAAAAGAGGTTCAAGTACAGAATAAGGACATTTGCTCAACCATGTTTGTAACAGCTTTATTTTTAATAGCCAGAAGCTGGAAACAACCCAGATGCCCCTCAACTGAAGAATGTATACAGAAATTGTGGTACATCTACACAATGGAATATTGCTCAGCAATGAAAAACAAGGAAATCATGAAATTTGCAGGTAAATGGTGTGATCTGGAAAGGATCATCTTGAGTGAGCTATCCCAGAAGCAGAAATACACACACGGTATATACTCACTCATATAGACATATAATATAAGATAAATCTACTAAAATCTGTACACCTAAAGAAAGAAATCAAGAGAGAGACTCTGGCTAAAATGCTCAATCTCCCCTCTGAAAGCCAAAGAGGATGGACACCAGAAGAAGAAGAAAACATGAAACAAGTTAGGAGCCTCCCACTGAGGGCCCCTGAAAGGCTCTGTCCTGCAGACTATCAAAGCAGATGTTGAGACTTATGGCCAAACTTTGGGCAGAATGCAGGGAATCTTATGAAAGAAGTAGGTAATAGTAGATCTGGAGAAGACAAGAGGTCCACAAGGAGAGCAACAGAACCAAAAAATTTGAGCACAGGGGTCTTTCCTGAGACTCATACTTCAACCAAGTACCATGCATGGAGATAACCCAGAATCCCTCCACAGATGTAGCCCATGGCAGTTCAGTGTCAAAGTGGGTTCCATAGTAATGGGAACAGGGACTGCTTCTGACATGAACTAATTGGCCTGCTCTTTGATCACCTCCCCCTGAGGAGGGAGCAGCCTTACCAGTTCACAGAGGAAGATAATGCAGCCACTCCTGATGAGACCTAACAGACTAGGACCAGAAGGAAGAAAAAGAAATCCTCCCCTACCAGTGGACTTGGGGAGGGGAGTTTGTGGAAAAGAGAAAGGAAGGGAGGGGTTGGAAGGGGAGGAGGGAGGGAACTAGAGGGGGGATACAAAGTAAATAAAGTACAATTTAAAAAATTTGCATTTGGAAATTCTCAATTACTGAATTGCTAATTATTTTCAGAAGGGGTTTTTCTCTATGATAACATATGATTATACATTTTATTACCTATACATAAAGTATAATCAGTGACCTTATAATTACTGCTATATCATTATATGGTAAAGTAGGTTTGGACATTCTTTATAAGTTTGATAAAGTTTAATAGAACATCATGGCAATCACACCAGAGCTCAGCTGTTAAGCCTTACACTATACTGTTAATGGCAACGAGATTGAAGGTGACAACTTGCCTTTTCACTGCAGTCATGAATTTAACATGACTCTTTCCCAGTCCTTTATCACTATAATTAATTAGGTCCTCCCCATATCAGCATATTTAGTTGAAGAGCAATGATGTCAAATTAGAATAATGTAATGAGTTCTAGAAACACACACTTTAGAATATAACTACCTCTGTGTATTTCAGAGTTTAGAGTGATTTTTAAATAATGAGCCACTGGAAATCTGATAGTAATTAAATATATTTTATGTTAAATATTGTATAAATGTATGAGGTTATGTGTGATGGTTTGAATAAGAATGCTTAGGGAAAGCACTATTTGAAAGGATTAGGAGGTCTGGCCTTGTTAAGGAAAGTGTGTTATTGGGAGTAGACTTTGAGGTTTAAAAAGCCAGACTGGATAGCTTTTTCTTCCTGCTGCCTGCAGATCTGTATGTAGAACTCTCAGCTCCTTCCCCAGCATGATGTTTGCCTGTGTACTACAAAGCTTCTTACCATGAGAATGATGGGTTAAATATCTAAATGTAAGCCAGCCCCAATTAAATACCTTGTTGCCATGGTCGTGTTCTCTTTTTTCCAGAAAAATAACATTGCTTGAAACTAAGACACTATGTTACTTAAACTCTCATGGTGTTGTAGACTATGTGTTTTGCATATGTACAGAAAAAGCTGAAGAGGTGTAAATAAAATTGATACATGAAGGCCTCTTCCATGATAATACCTACTCCTTAAGTGGTCAGGTATGTTTAATAACACACATATACAGGATAATTTAATAAAGCCAATTTTGTTTTTAAATACTAACCTTCCTTTTAGAGTAAACAGAAAATATTCTGATCTTTTTGGTTCATAATGAAGAGCACTAGGCTTTGTAGCATAACAATAAGAGCTCCAATCTAGCTATCCTAGCAGCTAGTGAAAGGCTTTCAAAGTTACTTCATATTTGATCATTATGTTACATATATGCGTCTTTCTGTCTCCAACTCTGCTTTACAAATCTCATTAAAAGTCAAGATTCTTTCCACAAAGGATTTATATATAAGTTTGGATGAAAGAAGTAATAGTATACCTCTTCACAGAGCTGAAGTTAAAAAGAGTCTCCAAATGAATTAGAACCCATTCAAAACTCTTTTGATTAAAAAACTTCTATATACCTTTCAAACTTTCAAGTTACATATTTCAAGTCAGATTTCTCCTGTTGAATCACAATCTTAACTCTCTGTGTGCCCCCTCTACCATGTTCCCAATTTTCAGTCATTACCTCTATTTATTCTACCTCCTTTTCTGAGTGCTTCCTCACTTGAGCCCTCCCTGTTACTTATCTTCTTTGGGTCTGTGCCTAGTAGTATGCTTATGTTGAACTATATAGCAAAAATCCACTTATAAGTGAGTACATACCATGTGTATGTTCTCTCTGAGTCTGTGTTACCTCAGGAAACAGAAGGAAAAAGAATTACATGTAAGAGGCTGTCATGCAAAGTGAAAATAAGCTAGACTGAGAAAGACAAATAATATAGAGTTTTACACTTAAAATCTAAAAACTAGGATTGAAACAAAAGGGAGAATGAAGATTGCAAAGAGGTGGGAATGAGAGAATTGTAAGTTTTAGTTATATGAGGAATTAATTCTATGGATTTACTGAACCTCACAGTGAACACAGTTAATTAAATGAATAACTTAAAATTTTCTATAAAGTGACTGTAAATTATAACAACACATAAGATATGTGCCACATGGGAATACTCTAGAATAATAGAAGCATTTATTGGTTTGGTTATGTTATTCACTGAATAATACACAGGCACACTAAATCTTCATATGTGATAATCACATACAAAAATATATATGTTCATATTTGGAAAAAAGGTATTTTTTCAAGTTATTATATAATACAGGCACATCACAAATTTATTTGGGGGAAATATATTTATAGAGAAACCTGATGAATGATACTCATGGTAGTTGAGAAAATCCTACAGAGATAACACATGAAGTAGGGAGTTTGTCACATGAAATAAAAACATACCAATTGTGATAGGACACACTTTTAATTCCAGAATGCTAGAGAGAGAGTAGGAAAAAATTCTATAAATTCAAGGTCAGCCTGTTTTACATGCTAATGCCATGTCAGCCAAGGATCCACAATAAAACTCTGTTTCAGGAGATAATAGGGGCCGGGGGTGGGGAGTGGGAGGTGTGGATGGGGGTGGGAAGAAAGGGTAGGAGACAGAGAGACAAAAAGACAGGGAGAGGGACAGGACAGACACAGGGAGAAAGAGCAATGAAAAGCAAAAAGGAGGAGGAGGAAGAGGAAAAAGAAGAGAAGGAAAAGGTGGACGTAGCAGTAAAAGCAACCAACCAACTCAACTGAAAAGTAAATATTAAACAGGAACTCTTATGTCAGGTACTGAACATCAAATTGTTTCTTTACCACTTTTCTTCTTTCTCAAATACCATACGTTAAACTTACATAGGAATTTCTGTCCTAGTATTCATTTCAAAATTGCACTTTAAAAAATAACTGGTAATTATAATTAAGAGCTTTCATTTTATTAAATTAGTTACATGATAATAATATTTTTTAAGGTTGTCATAACTATCTGTATTATTTCCTAAGAAAAAGAACATGCAATTACTATTTGTTCATTAAATGATACTTCAATTGTGTTTAGAGGACTGTGGAGGAACTGATACGGAATTTTCCACTGGGTCAGGATGTCTCAGTCAATGAGGAACTTCTAGTTGTCTCTGCTGTTTTTCTTGTGGGAAACCCAGTTTCCAAAAACAAACAAACAAAAAGTGCCTAAAACAGTAAATAGGAAAAATGAAGAGCATTTGTGGTTATTGGCTATGAAGCCTGAGAGTTTCCTCCCATATTGTCCCTGAAGAAGTTTTTATAAGAAAACACTGAGTGATGTCAAGATCATATCCTTCAAGGTGCAATTATAATAAACCTTAAGTTTTATATTAATTCTGTTGTATATATGCCTCACAATACCAAAACAATTTGATGAAAGTCCAGTTCATTAATAGCAAAAGAATTCTTATCAAAAGGCTGAATAATCAAAATTTGAAGCTGTTCAAAATTTGAAGTTGTTCAAAGTCAAAGCAATGCAGAAGGCACATGATTATAGATTGGGGCCAGATGAGAGATCAGTAGATAGTAAATATATATATAGATAGATTACAGATAATAGATATATTTAAATTTACATGTATGGACAATTAGTATTATTATTTCAGGAACACAAAGGTACTCTGTATTTTATCCAACTAATTTTGTCCAGGAAACAACCATCAATAATCACTTGAGAAATCTAACTGGAGTAGTGTGATGATCTAGCATTGTGGTGTAGGAAATAGAACTGAGCAATTTTCCAATCTGCTCTCCCTTTCTAATATACTTCTTTGATTATTTGGTCTTTAATGAAGATTTCAATTCTTTAACTAGTGAAATCAATAATCTTTTAAAACTTTGACTTTATTTCACTCAAATCAGACCATCAAATAACTCTGGGTGGTTGATCATAAAATAATGGAATATCAGTGAATGATTCTTGAGTTTGGTAATGGATTAGCAGATACATTGTGGCTAACAATGTGAAGGAACGGGCTAGAGAGAAGGATCAGAGGTGAGAAACTTGCTGCTTTTGCAGAAGACCTGGGTTCTGTCCCTGGCAGCCATATGGTGCCTCACAATTTCTTTCAACTCAAACTCCAAAAGGTTTGTGGTTTTCGGACCTCTCCTAGCTCTCCTAGCATGCACATGGTTCATGTTCATATATGCTGGTACAATGCTCATAAATATAAAAATAGCAATATCTCAGTCAGATGCCACATGCTACCAAATAAAGTCCTTATTTTATTTTACCAATCTAAGCTATCTAAGTGATACAGGTTCTTGCAAACTCTTGGTGAGATTCTTCAGAGCTTGAAGTTTAGACCCTATTGCTGAAGATACGAGAATCTTCATATTATTTTAAAAATTGCCACATTAATGGCTTTGTTAAGAGTATTAACCATGTCAGAGACAGTCCCTGTTCCTATTACAATGGAACCCACTTGGATATTGAACTGCCATGGGCTACATCTGTGCAGGGGTATTAGGTTATCTCCATGCATAGTCTTTGGTTAGAGTATCAGTCTCAGGAAAGACCCCTGTGCTCAGATTTTTTGGTTCTGTTGCTCTGCTTGTGGAGTTCCTGTCCTCTCCAGATCATACTGTTTTCCACTTCTTTCCTAAAATTCCCTGCACTCTGTCCAAAGGTTGCCCATAAGTCTTAACATCTGCATTGATAATCTGCAGGGCAGAGCCTTTCAGAGCTCCTCTGTGTCAGGCTCCTGACTTGTTTCCTCTTTTCTCCTTCTTCTTTTTTTTTATGTCTGTACATTTTATTTTATTTTATTTATTTATTTATCCATTTATTTATTTATTTTTATCAGTTATATTTTATTAACTCTGTATCCCAGCCGTGTCCCGAACCCTCATTCCCTCCCAGTCCCTCCCTCCCTCATCACCACTGTGCCCCTTTCCAAGTCCACTGATAGGGGGGGACCTCCCCCCCATTCATCTGATCCTGTTTTATCAGGTATCTTCTGATTGTCTTGCTCTTTAATTACCTCCCCCTGAGGGGTAAGCAGCATTACCAGGCCACAGAAGAAGACACTGCAGCCACTCCTGATGAGACCTAATTGACTAGGATCAGAAGGAAGGAAAAGAAGACCTCCCCTATCAGTGGACTTGGGGAGGGGCATGCATGCAGAGGATGGAGGAAGGGAAGAATTGGGATGGGAGGAGGGAGGGAACCACAGGGGGCCTACAAAGTGAATAAAGTGTAATTAATAAACAATTAAACAAACATGAAAAACAAATAAATTTACATATACAAAAAAAAAGAAATTAGAAACGAAGGGAGAAAAAGAGCCGGCCACCATGTCAGCTTCAGTTGTGTCACACTTGAGGAAGAAAGAAGATGTGCGTATGTTTCTGGTAGCTTTGTATAAATTGTATATCTTTGTTTGTCTTAATGTAGATGAGAATTCTAATAAAGTGTCATTGTCTTTCCAAGCATTGGCTAACTTTTCTCTTGGGACACATAGAATTTCTATTTTTATTCTTGGTGCGAATGGATAGGAACCGCTATCCTTACTATTATTATTATTTTTTTGTTTGTTTCGGCTCATTGTCTTATAACAGACAAAATGGAGAAAAGAAAACACAGTTAATAGTTCAACCAGATATCTTTTAAACACTGTCCCTTAAAAAGCAAGCAAGCAAGCAAACAACCCCCCCCCAAAAAAGAGTATTAACCAGCAAATTTTAAAATTTCTTTAGTTACACTATGAATAAACTCAAATGCATAGAAGAAAATAAATAAAATAAAATAAACAAAAACCTGTCATCACAAATAGTAAAAGAATTAGGTGATAATATAACCTGGTCCCCATCTGGTGCTAGCCTAGAATTATAAATATGTATATTAGTCAAGCTTTTTCTTTTTTGCTTTGCATTTGTATGCATGTAAAATCAATTGAGTACTTGACAACACATTTTAAATAGAGGCTTATCAAAAGATAAGAACGAATTGAAGTTACTGCATCCAATGTCATTGCTAGTTTCCTATTTGCATTTAATAGCTTGAACTTACCAGATTTTTGGTAGTGCCTTTGTTAATGATTGTGTATAAAGAGCCTTGGAGCATTGAAAAAGTCTTTTTAACACTATCAGAGAAATTATAAGCAGTAAATATATAATATTTAATGTATTTAAAAAATAAGTTTTTCTATGTGTTTTCCCTACAAGTAAACACTGTAACAGTTAGTGTGTTGGTAATCTATTTATTAATAATACATAATAATTTATTCATCATCCCATTCATGAAGCCAGTCACTGCCTACGTCACTTCTATGAACTCATCTAGTACCTACTTGTTTTTCAAGTTATTATACTTAGTAAAAGGTGTGTCACAGGGCAAGGATGTTATCTTGAAGCTACTTTCTGTAATATCAAAAAGAGTGCAGCATAGACTTTTCCAGATGTTTCACCTGGGAACATTTTGGAATGTGGAGAATACATGCACTCTTTATGTAAGGGAATCTTATTGTTTCTCGGCCTTTTGGCTAAGATCAAGTGGAGAAAGGGAATCTTATTTTAAGTAAAACTAAAAAGAATTATTTCATGTGCTTACTCTAAGAAAGCTTTGCAAAAATCAAATTGTGCTAAAGTTGATAGGAAAAGCCTACTGACCAATCCCTACTTTCCTGAGCTCTAATTCTTTTTCTTTTTTTAATTTCATGTACACGCCTAACGAAGGACCCCCAACTATGAGAATCACAAGGCATTTTGCCACCTGATAGATTAGCTTAAGCTTACATTTCAGCATATTTCCTGAGTAAAGGCTAGAAATCAAAGAATTCTCCAACTGTGTCTAGCTAGTACAAAAGTCATCACTGCTAAAACATCAAACATATACTTCCATACTCCAAAAAATTAAGAATCACTTTTATTTTATATACATAGTATAATACAATGTTTATAAGAAGTACATAGTATATATTATATTTTAACATAAAAATGCTGAAATTTAAACTATCATACCAAAAAACCAAATACAATTTGAAAATTCTGTCTATTTCTTCCTGCCTTAATAGCCCAAAAAGATTGATTTAGTATCTATTCATTATTTTTAAAAGTCATAACATCTTAAACAGTCCTATTAGCAAAACCATAGCTCATAGGTGCTAGCTGCTAGGACTCTGAAACATCAGACCCTGGGCTTAATCTTTAGCTTCTCATCGAGATCCATACAATGGCTTTTCTCTAAAATTATGGAGAAGGAAAACTTTCACTGAAAAAGAACAAGTGTTAGAAATTCCTGCCTATAAGTTGAATTCTTCAGGTCTATACAGCAATCATTAAACCCTGAATAATTTGCTTGTTACTGGGTATTTCATATCCAAGATCTTTAAAATGAGAATATAACACTGGCCTTGCAGACAGTAAGAAACCATGGAAAATAGGCTGTACTGTCTTATATTTTGCCAATAAATATTAGCTATTTCTAATTTTGTAAAATCACTGTTTGAGTGCTTATTCTATATTAATTAAGGTTCTGATATGCTCAAAGTGAAAATAAGAAAGAGAGATAACATCATTGCAATGAGAGTGAGGTCAAATTTGATTCATATTGACTATATGATTTTGAGCCAGTTAGTCATCTTATACATAATCTAAAATATTGATCCAATTTTGATTATTTTCCTTACAACTCTTGGTATTACTTAAAAATTGGATCTCTTACAATCTTCTGTCACTGTAGAAACAGCTCTGGAACATTGGACTAATAATGAATAATCAAATAATAAACCAAGTTTATGTGTATTTCAGTTTCTTTTTTAGTTTTTTATTAAATTTTTATTTTTTATAATAATTACAGTTTATTAATTTTGTATACAGGCTGTAGCACCCTCCCTTAGGCCCTCAAAAATCCCAAACTTTCTCCCTCACATCCTCCCATGCCTGTCTCCAGGTCCACTACTAGGGGAGGTCCTCCTCCCCTTCCATTTGACTCTAGCTTATCAGGTCTTATCAGGACTGGCTTCATTGTCCTTCTCTGTAGCCTGGCAAGGATGCTTCCTCCTCAGGGGGAGGTGATCAAAGAGACAGCCAGAGATTTCAATTCAGAGACAGTCCCTTTTCCACTTACTAGGGTACCCACCCACTTGGATACTGAGGTGGCATGGGCTATATCTGAGCAGGGGGTTTAGGTTATATCAATGAATGGTCCTTGGCTGGAGTATCAGCCTCAGAAAAGACCCCTTTGCCCAGATTTTTTTGTTCTGTTGCTCTCCTTGTGGAGCTGCTGTCCTCTCCAGGTCTTACTATATCCCCATTCTTTTATAAGATTCCCTACACCTTGCCCAAAGTTTGGTTATGAGTCTCAGCATCTGCTTTGTTACACTGCTGGGTAGAGTCTTTCAGATGGTCTCTTTGGTAGTCTCCTATTGTATTCCCTGTTTTCTTCTGCTTCCAATGCCCATAAATTTGTCTATCTGATTGAAGATTGATCACCTTACCCAGGGTCCTCCTTCTTGCTTAGCTTCTCTAGGTGTAAAAATTTTGGTACGTTTATCTTCTATTATATGTCTAATATCCACTTATAAGTGGGTATATACAATGTATGTCTTTCTTCTTCTGGGATGTCTCAGGATGATCTTTTCTAGATCCCACCATTTGCCTACAAATTTCAAGATTTCCTTCTTTTTAATTGCTGAGTATTCCATTGTGTAAATGTACCACAATTTCTGTATCCATTCCTCTGTTGAGTGACATCTGGGTTATTTCCAAGTTCTGTCTATTATGAAAAAGCTGCTATGATCATGGTTGAACAAGTGTCCTTGTTGTATACTTGAGCATCATTTGGATATATGCCTAGGAGTGGTATAGCTGGATCTTGAGGTTGCATTATTCCTAATTGTCTGAAAAATCGACAGATTGACTTCCAAAGTGGTTGTAAAGTTTACATTCCCACCAGCAGTGGAGGAGGGTTCCTCATTCTCCACAGCGTCTCCAGCATGTATTGTCACTTGAGTTTTTGATCTTAGCCATTCTGATGGGTGTAAGGTGAAATCTCAGGGTAATTTTGATTTGCATTTCCCTGATGACTAGGAATGTTGAGCAATTCTTTAAGTGTTTCTCTACCATTCGAAGTTCCTCTAATGAGAATTCTTTATTTTACCTGTAATTTTTTATAATTTTATTTTTTATTTTATTATTAGTTACATTTTATTGACTCTGTATCCCAACTGTATCCTGCTCCCTCATTCCCTCTCAATCCCACCCTCCTTCCCTCATCTCCTCCCTGCCCTTTTCCAAGTCCACTGACTGGGGAGGACCTCCTCCCCTTTCATCTGACTCTGTTTTATCAGGTATCATCAGGACTGGTTGCAAAGTCCTCCTCTGTTGCCTAGCAGGACTGCTCCTCCCTTGGGGGGTGGGGAGGTCAAAGGGCCTACCATTGAGTTCCTGTCAGAAATACTTCCTCTTCTTTCTCTGTTTGGCTCTGTAGACCATTTTTTAAATGGACTCCTTGCTTTGTTGCTGTTTAACTTCTTCAGTTCTTTATATATTCTGGATATTAGCCCTCTATTAGATAGAGGGTTGGGGAAGATTCTTTCAAAATCTGTAGGCAGTCGTTTTGTTTTGATGACTGTGTCCTTTGATTTACAGAAGCTTTTCAATTTTATGAGGTCCCATTTATTGATTGTTGTTCTTAGAGCCTATGCTGTTGGTGTTCTGTTCAGGAAGTTGTCTCCTGTGCAAATGAGTTCTAGGCTCTTCCCCATTTTTTCTTCTAACCGATTTAGATTATCTGGTTTTATGTTGAAGTCATTGATCCATTTGGATTTTAGTTTTGTGTAGGGTGCTAAGTATAGATCTATTTGCATTTTTCTACATGTAGACATTCAGTTACTCCAGCACCATCTGTTTAAGATGCTATCTTTTTTCCATTGTATGGTTTTTGTCATCTTTGTTAAAAATCAGGTATCCATAAGTATGTGGGTTTATTTCTGGACCTTCTAGTCAATTTCAATGATCCACCATTCTCTTTCTATGCCAATGCCATAAAGTTTTATTATTGTTACTCTATAGTACAGCTTGAGATGAAGAATGAAGATACCTCCAGAAGATTTTTATTGTAGAGGTTTTGTTTTTTTTTTTTTTGTTT
>REGO01000624.1:207394-253928 GCA_010120015.1 Rhombomys opimus
GGTTTGCTGCTTTTCAGCTTCTTTAGTTCTTTGTATATACTGTATATTAGTCCTCTGTCAGATAAAGGGTTAGTGAAGATTCTTTCCCAGTCTGTAGGCAGTCGTTTTGTTTTGATGACGGTGTCCTTTGCTTTACAGAAGTTTTTCAGTTTCATGAGGTCCCATTTATTGATTGTTGCTCTTAGAGTCTGTGCTGTTGGTTTTTAACTGAGCCATTAAATTGCTTGAATGAGATGTTTAAAATTCTTCTTGAAGGCACTTAGTGCTATAAATTTTCCTCTGAGTACTGCTTTCATTGTGTTCCATAAATTTGGGCATGTTGTGCCTTCATTTTCATTGAATTCTAGGCAGTCTTTAATTCCTTTCTTTATTTCTTCTCTGACCCAGCTGTCATTGAGAAGCAAGTTGTTCAGTTTCTATGTTTGTGTAGGCTTTTTGCTGTTTCTGTTGTTGTTGATGTCCAGGTTTAGGCCATGGTGATCAGATAGGATACAAGGGATTATTTCAATCTTCTTATATCTGTTGAGTCTTGCTTTGTGACCAACCATATGATCTATTTTGGAGAAGGTTCCATGAGGTGCTGAGAAGAAGGTAAATTCTTTTGTGTTTGGGTGAAAGGTTCTGTAAATCTTGGTTAGGTCCATTTAATTCATGACCTCGGTCAGATTCATAGTTTCTTTGTTTAATTTCAGTTTAGTTGACCTTTCCTTTGTTGAGAGTGGGGTGTTGAAGTCTTGCACTACTAATGTGTAGGGATCTATGTGTGATTTCATTTTTATTAATGTTCCTTTTACAAATGTGGATGATCTTGTATTTGGGGAGTAGATATTCAGAATTGTGATGTCTTCTTGGTGGAATTTTCCTTTGATGAGTATGAAATGCCCTTCCCCATCTCTTTTGATTAATTTTAGTTGAAAATCTATTTTAATACATATTAGAATGCCTCCTCCTACTTGCTTCTTGTGTCCATTTGCTTGGAAAACTGTCTTCCAGGCTTTTACTCTCAAATAAAGTCTATATTTGTGACTTAGGTATGTTTTTCTTGTATGCAACAAATGGTTGGCTCTTGGTTATGTATCCATTCTGTTATTCTGTGCCTTTTTATTGGAGAGTTGAGTCCATTGATGTTGAGGGAGATTAATGACTAGTGGCTCTTAGATCCTTTGTTATTGATGTTGACTATGGTATTGTGTTTTATGTGCTTGGGTACTTTTAGTTTTGGTGTAGTGAGGTTATTTTTTTCCCTGTGTTTTCCTGAATGTAATTAGCTTTCCTGGGTTGTGTTTTCCCTTCTATTATCTTCTGTAATGCTGGATTTGTGGGTAGGTATTGTTGAAATTTGTTTTTGTTATTGAATATCTTGTTTTCTCTATCTCATCCATGTGTGATGAGAGTTTTGCTGGGTACAGTAGCCTGGGCTTACATCTGTATTCTCTTAGGGTCTGCATAATATCCATCCAGTCCCTTCTGACTTTCATAGGCTCTGTTGAGAAATCAGGTGTGTTTCTGATGGGTTTTCTGTTATATGTTACTTGGCCTTTTTCTCTTGCAGTTTTTGATATTTTTTTTTCTTTGTTCTGTGTACTTATTGTTTTGATTATTATGTTGTGGGAGGATTTTCTTTTCTGGTCTAATGTATTTGGTGTTCTGTAGATCTCACAGGCCTCTCCTTTAAGTTGGGGAAATTTTCTTCTATGATTTTGTTGAAAATATTTTCTGGGCCTTGGAGGAGGGAATCTTCTTTTTCCTCTATTCCTATTATTCTTAGGTTCTGTCTTTTCATGTTATCTTTGATTTCTTGGATGGTCTGTGTCAGGAATTTTTTAGATTTAACATTTTCTTTGATGGATACATAAATTTCTTTCATTGTATCTTCCACACCTGAGGTTCTTTCTTCCTTCCCTTATAGTCAATTGGTTATGCTTACCTCTGTAGTTCCTGTTTTCTTCCTGAAGTTCTTTCTCTCCATGATTTTCACTGTTCCTGTTTTCTTTAATTTTTCCAATTCTATCTTCAGATCTTGAGCCCTTTTGTTGATTTCCTTCACCTGTTAAACTATATTTTCTTGTTTTTCCTTCAATTCCTTTGGCTGTTTGTCTGAACATTCTTCTGTTTCTTTTATTTCTTTAGTGATTTAATTATTTCCCTTCTAAAGACCACAAACTGTTTGGCTGCATCTTCTCGTATTTCTTTATGGATGGCCATAATATGTTTGACTTTATCTTCCTCAAATTCTTTATGTATTTTGTTTGTTTTTTTCTATTATCCTCTTCATAAGCATAGATGTAAGGTCATCTTCCTAAATTTCATTAATGCTGGGGTGTCTAGGTCTGCTTGTTCCTAGATAACTGGGTTCTGGGGATGCCATTGGCTTTTTGTTGTTGTTGTTGGTTGAGCTTTTACACTGGCCTCTAGCCATTGGGCTATCTTAGGTGTTCAGTGTTAGTTTTTCGTGCTGCCTGGAATCTTGTGGTGGGGAGAATCCCCTCCCAAGGAAGATGATTTTTTCTGAAGAAGGACTCCTCAGTTTTTTAGGTATGGTCACTGAATGGCTAGTGTTTTTCTGGAATTGCCTCTGCTCACTTCAGGCATATAGAACTGAGTGGTAACTGTGGTCTTTGTTAGTCAAGGGGCCTCCTCTCTCACACAGAGAAGTCCTGGAAACAGCTGTCCTGCTTCTGAGTTTCTTGTGAGCTACTGCTGTACCCCCCCTCATTTTTGTCAGTTTAGTTAGGGATAACTGGTTGCCCCTTGGAGCAGTATCTGGGGGCTGATCTTAGGTATCCTAGGCTTCTGTAGGTCCTAGGTTGGCTTCTGAGGTTGGATCTCTATGCCCCAGTCCCCAAGTGGTAATCAATGCCAGGTGAGCACTGTTCTTGTGTGTAGGAGTCAAGGCCCTGAAGCTTGCGGGGACCCAGAAACTTTTCAGGAGGTGGGTGTCCTGAGGTAGGGCCACATGTGTTCTCCACCGTGGGGTTTCCTCCCAACAGGGAGACCCAGACTATGGTGTTTGGAGTGGCACATAGTGTGTACAGGTGCTAATCCAAGCTAGCGATTAGCAGTCTGTAGGAACAAGGGGATTTTTCTTGAGAACTTTTCCATGTCTGGTGGTAGTGGGTGGGTTGGCTGAGTGCTCTAAGTTTGGACCTGCTGTTTCCTTCACTGTGGAGTTTTCTCCCGAAAGGGAAACCCAGTCTCTGGTGCCATGGGGTGCACAGTTCTGTTTGTGATGGAGAGTGTGGTGTGCAGCAGGTCTCTGGGCTGGCGGCTGGTTCCCTGCTCTGGGCTGAAGGTTATGCACCCACTGGTCCTTCGGACCTTTTCCAGGGAAAGACTGGATGACCTGAGGTCAGTTCCATTTGCTTCCTTCCCTTTGGGATTTTCTCAGGATTGGGAATTCCAGTCTCTGGTGTTTTGGCGTCCACAGTTCAGCCTGGGGAGGTGATCAGGACACACAGGCGTGTTGCTCTGGTCTAGCGACCAATTTCCTGCTGTTACCAGGAACTCTTCAAGTTTTAGCTGGGGGACCCGATTACTTCCCACACATTGGGTTTTCCTCTCACCTGGAAAAACAATGGCTGGTGTTTTGGGGCCCAGAGTTCAGTCTCTTGGTCACTGTGCTGACACTGCTGTCCTGCTCCTCATACACAGTGTCCTCCTGGCACTGCCATCTTGGATCTCTCAATTGCATTTCAGTCATATCTTAGGTCCAGTTCATCTCTCCTTGTGGTTCCAAGTCCTGTCCTGCTGACCTCTGCTCCTCTCTCTTCCCCTATTTGATACTCTTAAAGTTTTATTTTTATCTTCCCTTGGCCCTACAACTTATGTGGCCATAACTAACACTTAAATTGATATCATTCTATTTTTATAATTCATTCTAGTTTCCCAATGCCTTCATTTTAGTCTAAATTTATTAAGTCTAAGTTGATTGTTACATTTCTGAGTTTTAGTCTAAATTGTTATTATGGGCTTATTGTTGCTTTTTTAAATTTTATGTCAGTTTGAATAGACTGAGGGATGCCCAGATACATAGTAAAACATTTTGTCTGTGTCTGTCAGATATTTCTAGAAGAGATCTACATTTGAATTGGGATACTGTTATGGAAGATCTGTTCTGAATACTGTGGAAAGGCAGGAGCCAATTTGCTGAAGGCACAAAAAAAAATAAAGGAAGAAGAATAGTCTTTTTCTGTTCTGGATCTTCTACCTTCAGACCTCAGGGTTATTGTATATAGGACTTCACAATCCTGGAATCTTACCCATCACCTCTGTTTTTTCTTGCAGTTTAAATCTATGCTGGCTTAGACCTCTGGATTCCTGGTTTTCTCATAATTTGAGATTTGTACTAAATTATTCTACCAGTTTACCTGGCTCTCCATTTGCAAAGCATAAACAGAGCTTTCCTCAGCTCTGTAGATGCCTGTAATTGCTCCCATAGCAAATCTGATACAGTAACTCTATCTTATAGGAGAGGAATGTTCCAAAATCTCACTGGATGCCAAGTACCTTGAAAAATCCTGACCTACATACTTGCATGTACGCATGTATGCATATATATGTGTGTGTGTGTGTGTGTGTGTGTGTGTGTGTGTGTGTATACTTATAATACATATTTTCTACATGCCATTCTACCTGCATATCCATGCTTAACATATAGTATAGTCTAATGTATATGTTAGGTACTAACAGACAGCAATAACATAAAATAGAACATATATAATAAAGAACTACAATCAAATCAAGTGAATATGTTCACAAAGTATTTGATAATATTAGTATCATCAGTTCTAGCATTCAAGTTTCACTTTTTTTGTGGGTCAGAAAATTTTACCTGTTTGCTGAAAGGATGTGGTTAACAGTTTCTTTGTTTTTTTTTTTTTTTTTTCAAATGTTATCAATACTTGCTCTTTAGAAAGTATAAAGTATAAGAAGTAGGAAGTATGGATAACATAATTACCAAGAATGGGCTATGGAGAGAGGCTCTGATTACATATAGTAAGCACCTGATGGACAGGCAACACAGCATAGATCAGTGACAGTGTCAAAAACACTATAATGAGATGACATGAGAGTCCATTGTACTATTTACAATACAGCACAATTTCAAACTTTAAAATATTTACTTGATCATGAAATTTTTAGGTAAATGGATGGACCTGGAAATGATAATGTTGATGTAAATAACAGACTGAACAAGACAAATCCCACATGATCTCTCTCTGATACATAATTCCTAGCTCTACTCAGTTGTGTCTATACAACATGCAGTAACCACAGAAACCAGGAAATTATAAAGGGACCATGGGGGACACGAGAGTGGAATAGTAGGATACGGTTGATTCAAAGAAAAAAGTAGAAAAATGGGGAAGGAAGATCCAACAGGGAAGGGATGACAAGACAGAAAAGGAGAAAGGAAAGCTAAGTAACACCAAAGTAGTTTAATAAAGCTTAAGCTTCTTTTACTATTTTGTATTTAGCTAAACTAATAAACAATGCACATGATAGTACACATGCATGCATATGTAGATAAAGGAAGTTATGCTATTGAGCCTGACAATGTTCTCCTCAAGAACCGTAGTCTAATAAAACCCCCTGTATGAGGCCTGAGAAGTCTCTGTTAGATCAGCATAGTCCAAGAGACTCCCAGAACAATGTAGACTATGGTTGTTGAACTTGGTTGCCCCTCAAAAGTCAAATGTAATTCTCTTTCACTGAAGACTCTGCTGTACTCTTAAGACATAGAATTTGAATCCTGGAGGATTTGAGCTGGATATAACCTAAAAACCTCTTTCCTGTAGCCTAGCACCCAGAAAATATTACACAAACTGTTAATGGAAGGAAGTAATTAATATTTGTACCCAGCTGTGAACCACAATGACAAACATTTCAAGATATCAGTAAAGGTGCAAATGCGGCATTCATGTGTTGGTGGTTAACAACAGTTGTCTAGTCAGAATGAAGGCATATGCAATAAGAAGTAAACCTCTCATTAGTTTTCCATGGAACCATGATAAAAGAAAGTATATTTCTCACATTCTCTTTACACATTCTCAAATGCCTTTCATTTTACTTCTGCAGGGAATCTAAGAGAAGAAGGGGGAGACAGACAGACCTGAAGGGGACCGGAGCTCCACAAGGAGACCAACAGAGCCAAATAATCTTGGCCCAGGGGGGCCTGCAGAGACTGATTAATCAACCAAGGACCATGCATGGAGAGGACCTAGACCTCCTGCTCAGCTGTAGCCCATTGGCAGCTCAGTCACCATGGGGGTTAGCGTAGTAAGGGGAAAAGGGCAGTCTCTGGCATGAACTTAGTTGCCTGCAATTTGATGACCTCCCCCTGGAGTAGTGGCCTAATTAGACCACAGAGAAAGAGGATCCAGAGAGTTCTGATGAGACCTGATAGGCTAGGGTTAGATAGTAGGGGAAGAGAACCTCTGCTATCAGTGAACTAGGGAAGGGACATGGGGGGAGGAGAAGGAGAGAAGGTGAGCAGGGAGAAAATGAGGGAGGAGGCTACAGCCATGATACAATATGAATAAATTGTAATACATTAATAAAAGAACAGGCTGAAGGGTTTCCTACTGTAAACCCTGTGATCACTTTTCTGAAACATCTTCCCTTTGCTATCAGGAAACATGATATTTTTTGCACATTGTAAAATAAAAAAAATATATATAAAATTTTTAAAAATCATCCCTACTGCTTCAAAACTCTTTTGTCCACAGAGCTTAGTAGCCTTAATGAATCATTAAGGAAGCCATGGACAGTATAAAGTCTTTGGCTCTACTGACAAAACTCTCTTCTAACAATCTAGAGCATATATAATGCATCCTGAAGAAAGAAAAATTGCAATGAGGGATTCATGTTACTGCTGTGTATATAGAACATCTACCCCAGCCTCCAGAACAACTTTGCCATACACAGGAAATCTGGGACCATGTCTAGGTCTGACATACAGTTAATCTTTCAGATTGTGAGTAGTGATTAGAATGAAAACAAATAAACAACATAACATGAAGTTTAAAAACAAAATATATGTAATAGTTAATAATACCCAGATCAATACTTTTAAAATACATGAATTTTATATGTATTTCCTTATATATAACCTTAAATTGTTTTATGGTAATCTAACATATAAATGTTCTTTGTGTTGCTACATTTCTTTAAATATTCCAAGAGAAATACCAATAAACATTTTGAGGAATCCTCATGACACACTGCAAATTGACATCTCCTTTTCTTCATGACCCTTCTTACAGTCATTCTTAGCGATGGGTTTAATTGAATAGTGTTTTAATTGTGATTCTTTTGACAAGCTGCATTGCCAAGCATCTCATTTAATGTTGACACAGTAATTAACAAAAATCAATTATTTTAAAAACTGATTCATCGATTACTTCTTCATCATAGATAGATAATAAAGCTGTAAAGAATATAATTAAAATCTGGTAGCTACTGATGGCAGCTGAAGTTTGATCTATGCTTTAAAACAAATTGGTAGTCTTACAGCTCATACTCATATTGTATTTCTTGTATTCACCTTTGCAGAAAAGCCAATATTTAACGTTATTGCTTAACTAAATTACTACATAGTTGTTTAATTAATTATTCAAGTAATACAGTTCCGCTGGTGTTAATTAATAATTACTTAAGCAATATGGAATACAAACTCAGTAATCATCCTTTCTTTAAATGTGTAAAATGCCAATTACACATTTTTTATAAAGGCAAAAAAAAACATTCCCTTGAATAAATATACATGGTAAAATAAATATAACTTCTTAGATTTATTTTCCTTCAGACTGCTGTCCAACTTCATGGATCTGATTGTTTTGCCTTATTTTTAGTCCATGTGTGGGTCACATTGTGATGGTTGGTTGATTTTTTTGTATGTTTAACTTAAATACTTTGTTGGAAACTAAACATTTTAAATGACACAATACAAATACAATGAAATTAACTCATACTTAGTCTTTTAAAATAATTTTAAGATTTTTTTTATTTTATGTATATGGATCCTTTGTCTCCATGTACGTCTGTGTAACATGTAATTATCATATCTGCAAAGGTCAGAAAATATGGCAGAACCTCTGAGGCTAGAGTTAAAGACAGTTATGAGCAACCATATTGGTTTTGGTAATTGAATCTGGATCCTCCGAAAAAGCAGCCCATGCTCTTACCCACCTCCACGCTAATATTTTTATTGTTGCTAACCCCTTTAATGAGTGTTCTTGGTTTACAGACTTTGTTGGATGATATATGTTTATGCAGTGCGGTTATTGATGTCTCTACTTATGTGCCAAAATTGTCTTAAGTACCTAAACAGAAGGCTCCCTACTTTTTTCAAGAGGAGATGTGTTCTTGTAGAAGCTTAGATGTTGCCATTCCATTAAGAAAGAATGTATGACCTTCATGAGAAAGTCTGAATGTTGAGGAATGCCTAAACCATAAGCTTAATCTTCACTCCTTGATTCCATAGTGCTTCAATTCTAGAAAAAAAAATGTGAGGTACTAATAATATTTAAAATTGTCCTTCAACATTACTAAGCGAGGACTACATGTGTATTGCTAGTCTTATGTGATCCTGACACAAGCTACAGTTAGCCTAAATGAGGGAACTTCAACTGTGAAAATACCTACATTTTATTAATTAGTGATTGATGGGAGAGTCTATCAATAACTAATTAATAAAGCCACCTTAGGGTGGTTCCTTCCCTAAGCTGTGATCCTGTATTCTAGAAGAAGCAGAATAAAGCATAACTTTCTTTTAATCACATGATTCCAAATAATGACACAGAGACTTTTATTAACTATTAATTCTTGGCCATAGCTTCAGTTTGTTTGCCAACTTGATCTTAAATTAACCCATTTATAATGATCTACATTTTACAGGGTGGCTCATTACCTCTCCTCTCTTAGGCTAGGCACCTGTTTCTTCCTCTGTACACAATTGGTAACCTTTTTGTGTCTGATTCTTTTCCAGAGTTCCAATCTCTGGAACTCAGGCCTGCCTCCCTTTCCTGCCTTTGATATTGGCCATTCAGCTCTTTATTAAAACCAATCAGAAGGTGTTGGAGGGAGTGCATAAAAAACAGTGCTAAAGTCTGGCCTATAATCAGATCTCTGCAAGTACAGAAATCATCATTTGAATAATAGAAAGACAATCTTTCCCAAGTACACAAAACGATAACCCCCAACATAGGCAGAACAAGTCATGGATTGCAAACCAGTAAGCAGCACTTTTCCAAGGACTCTTATATCTCCTGTTTCTGGGTTTCTGTTCTCTTTGAGTTGCTGTCCTGACTTCCTTTGATAATGAACAAAAATAAGAAAGTGTAAGCAAAATAAACCCTTTCCTCCCCAACTTGCTTTTTGTTCATGTATTTTGTTGATTAAAAAGAAATCCTAACTAACAGTGTGTATGGTCTTTGAAATCTGCCTAGTATTTGGAGGATTTTTTAGTTTCAGGTGGACATTTTATTCTGAAGGTATTCTTTTAGCATTGATTTTGTTGGTGGTACTGTTCGTATGTTTTCGAAAATTTCTCCAATGTTACTTAACTGCCACAAAAAAAGAAAAGGAAAAAGAAAAATACAGTATTAAGTACCTTGGGGAAAGGTCTTTCCTCACTGAGCTAAATGTCGGGTAAAATAAAAAGAAGACCCGTGAGTGAAGTTTTTATGGTACAATAGGTTCAGCTGTGACAATTGCCCAGGTTTGATATGCTTTCTCCTTTTTAAAAAAAATCATCCCGTCTCTTCAAATGATACCCTACCTCTGGATCCCTTTGTGATTGCAGGTCTTTTGAATTTTAAAAATACTACAGGTGTACAGCAAATTAACAATGGCCAAACTTATTGTTCTTCTTGGGCTACAGCCTTATCTTAAATAAATTCTTGACAGATAGTTTGCAAAGTCATTAAATATTTTCTAGAATTCTAAAAAAAATGATGTTTATAAATGATGTATTTTAATTTTATGGTTGAACCTATTTTTAAGTATAGCATTCATTCTAGAAGCACTTTTCTGATTATAATAAATTTTAACTTTGTTGGGGGGTTGGGGAGTAACAGGAATAGCTTTACATTGGAGTTAGTAAATTCATGATGCCATGCTAGAGAGATGGCTTGAAGCATGCATACCACTCTTCCTGGTAAACCCAATTCAATCGCCAACACCCATGTTCAATGGCTTACACAGCCTGTTAATTCCACTTTCAGGGAATCTAGTACCTTCTTCTGATCTCTTCTAGCATTTTTATTTAGGTATACTTGAAAACACACAGATGAACAGAGCTTTAAATATGATAAAGCCTCCTTATTATTATTATATTTTTTACAGAAAAAAATTCTGGATGAAATATAGGAAGTTGATACATAGAACATATGTTTTTAAATCTAACTTCCATGTTTTTCTCTATAATTTTAATTCCTGAGTATGACTTAGAAAAATGTATACTAGTCATGTGACTACAAAGTATCAATGCAATATAATTGATGAAAAATAAAATACATAAGGCTGTAGGGAAAAACTTTATCAAAGGTCTTTTTTTTCTGTTATCAATGTTTACTTGAAGAAAATTCAAAAATTAAGAAAATATTCTCAGTCTTGGTTCTAACTTTAATTTTTTTTTCTATAATGTGTTCCTTGGCTAAAATGTATAATCAACTTTCACACTTTTAAGAAATCTAAGACCCTGTTTCTTTCTACTGCTCTCTAAGCTGTTTTGACTGGCCTCTCAAATTCCTGGAAGTGAAGAAGAAACCCAAGCTCAGAGTACCTACTCAGGAGTGTAGTGAGAAGACAATCTCCCATCCCTCTTTACTTGATTTGCAATCATGTTCATGTAATCTCCTCACCATTTTCTATGAATGAGAAGAAACTGAACTTTACCTATTCATCCTCAAAGTTGAGAGTTGAAGTTAAGAGTATCCCTTGGCCAAGAAGAAAAGCTAAAAATGACTATTGCTTCTGCATACTTGACATAGGTATTCTTTTTGCACGTTAGTCACCAACATATAATGAAGACTGGGTTTTTGAACTTCACTTTAAAGTTAACTTCACTTCATAAAAGTACTATCAGATAAAGACAGAATACTCTAGACCATAGCAGACACTTCATCAAACAGGTGAACCAGTGGCAAGTATATGAGAAGAATCTTCAGTACTTGACAAAACACTATCAAAAACAAGATTAGGTTCTGTCTACCTAGTAAGAAATCCATCAAAATTAAAAAGCATGAGTCAGCTGCTCACAACACTCCATTGATGGTGACGAAGTAAAGAGAAATGAAAATTGGTGCTCAGCTTGCTTTTTCACTAGTCCACTGCAAGGTGCCACTAATCACAGTTAAATGGACTTACTCTGTTGAATTAGTCCAATATGATTATTTCAATCTAGACTATTTTGAATCCCCCGTGGCCAGAAATTTGTTCACTAAGTGATTTGAAATCCTCTCAAGTTGAAATCAATATAAACCAACACAGATCACTTGCATCACATGTCATTGTCAAAATGGCAATTAAAATAACAACTATTCAGATCTATTAAAAAGACCATGGTCCAGAACTTACAGTACCAAATGACAGGCGGTTTGTGCAAAAGGAGAAATGCTCATTCACTTCTCTCAGAATTGCAAAATTGTAGGGTGACATTGGAAGACAAACTTCATTTGTTGCACAACTGACACGTTTTCCATGTTTCTTGATCTCTAGCAGGGATGGTGTAAAAAACTGACAAATGCCTGAACACACTCTTGCATTTAGTTCATTCACAATAGCCAAAACTTGAAACCAAGACATCCTTTAATGTATGAGGTTATAAATACACTGAACGCTGTTGAGTGTTAACAGAGAGAGGAGCTCCCAAATACAGAGAAGACATAGAAGAAATTTCAGCGCATAATATTTAAGTCAGAACCTCTTTTCTGAAGAGGCCTCATGCCGTGTAATTCTAGTTCTGTTAAATTTTAGAAAAGGCTCCATGCTCTCATTTTATCAGTGTGATGAAAAGCTATAGCAAAGCAATTTGTGCAGGAAAAGGTTTCTTCAGCTTGGGCTTCCACATCACAGTTTATCATCAAAGGAAACCAGGACAAGAACTCAAGCAGAGTAAGAAGCTAAAGGTAGAGACTGATGCCGAAGCCATAGAGAAGCACTGCTTACTGGCTTGCTCCTCATGGCTTGCTCAGCCTGCTGATTTATAGAACCCAGCTACTATCCCACAGATGGCACCCCCTATCATGGGCTAGATCCTCTCCATCAATCACTAATTTTAAAAATGCCCTGCAGGCTTGCCTACAGCCTGATAGTATGGTGGGCATTTTCTCAATTGATCCTTCCTCTTCTCTAATAACTTTAGCATGTATCAAGTTGACAAAAACTAATCTATACACTGTGGAATCCTAGAAAATAATAAATCACTGAAAACAGTAGGTTTACTTTCTGTCGGAGATTGGTAGGACATTCATAGGATTTGAGGGTAGAGAAAAATTGTGTTGTATTGGTGGATGTTTATTAAAATGTCTAGGATGTTTTACCATGAACAAGTAAGCCTGCATAAGCTATAGTACTAAGACAATGATGAAATCAGGATCACAAACACTGCTATGGCAGGAGTGCTATTTAATGGTAAGGGGTATGCATCTCTGGAGAAAAGGGTTACATGTATAACATCAACTGTCTCTTAATTTTGTTGCGAAATTGGAGGCACTATAAAAATAAGTCTTAAGAAAAGTTTCCAAATGTACTTTCTAGGTTAGACATTTTATACTCCCATCATCAGCTTATTGGTTCTCACTATGCTATGGTTTTACACATAGTTCATGGTGTTAAAATTGCACCATATCCTCCCACCCATTAAGAATCAGGGATGCATAATTAGGGCTTTATCTTTTTCTGAGAATATTGGCTATTTTAAGGTACTCACTATGTTTCTCAGCTCAGTATTTTATCAAATTATGAGTTTTGTTATATTGTTTACTAATTTTGAAATATATTCAGTACACCTGGTTAGAATTTGTTTTCTAGGTATATGTACCCTAATAGATATAAATAATGCTGCAAGGTTGGATAACCATGCAATATCAGTGCAGTGTTTTGAGAAGAAGAAGTTATCAATATGAAGTCTAACAAAAAATATCTAGCTAATAGGTACTGTAATCAGGATTCTGCAAATAACTTGCCTGTACCATCATCACAAATATGGCAGGGACGCCTATGATTTTCTCAGGGTGCCAGTTATTTGAGATTTTGGCATTTAGGTTAGTAATCTATTGCAATTCATGTATATGAATGTTTTGATATAAATGTTGATATTCTTATTCCTCCATCCTTAATCCCAGTTGTTTAAAGAGTTTTTTTTTTCATTGTATACAACTGCATTAAAACATGGGGAAAAAAAGAAAAAGCAATAAAAACAAAAAACCAACACAAAAACAAACAATAACAACAACAACAAAAAAAAAACCCAAAATATTTTAGGTCTACTTTAGAGCTTTATCCTCTATCATCAATTGTCTTATTGAAACTTCACCAAAATACCGTAATTAAAATAATGTAGAAAACTGGTTAGATAGGTCTCTAAAGTTTTAACTTTTTATAAATCAGAGTTGCTTTGCATATTCCAAATTATTCATGTTTTCATGGACATTTTTGGAATAACCTTATGGATTTATTTGTAGAAAGAGCTTTTTGAATACAGTAATTTTTTATTAGATGTAGAACTGATTTGAGAAAGAGCACAATTAAGAATATTTCAAGCTATGGACATGGTAAACTATTAATAATTTTGATTTTTAAATTTTCTCCATAAAAATAGTATGTTTAATCATTTGAGTCTAATATTTCTTTCACATATAGTATGTAGTATAAATATTTTTAGACATAGATCATTAAATTATTCCTTGGCTTGATTCATTATTCTAATTAAACTAAGTTAGATAAATCCATTTTGATATCATGTTGTAAATTTTTCTTTTCAGTTTCAATTATAGCAATAAAGATTTTATATATTCTCTGCAATTAGTTAAATATCACTTTCTACAATCTAATATTATTTTAAATTTTTAATGAGCCTTTTAGGTAAACTGGATTTATTCATAAACTCATGAGGATATATAGATTCACAGTAGTCCTTATACATTTCAGTCATCATTTAATGTTGACCTGCCTGTGATTCTAATTTGGATATTCAACCTCATGAGAAAAGCCAATGAGCTGAATCAGAAAGACAAATATTTGTTTTTCCACTTTGTCTTCCTTGACTGTTAGGGTATGTTGGTATATCACCAAATGTAAGTAAATTACTTTCAACCACCCACGATTTTATTTTGAAGCAATTTTTTCCAGAAGTACAAGAGGGTATGAGAGATGGCTAATTAATTTGCACACAGGGAGAGTGGGAGACAAATTAAGTTTGCAGAGCAAAATGTCTATACAAAACCAGCAGTTTAGGCCAATGCTACCAGCTTACAGTGTGTTGGTCAGAGTTCTAGGTCACACTGATCTCTCCACAGGTGGTCTGTAAGAGGTATATGCCTCCTTGTGCTCTTTGTTTAACTTATTTCATAATCTTTTCTATTTTTACTTTCTGTGGGTTCTGCATTCATCTTGTATTGTTAGCAAGTCCCTTCATGGTAGGTGAACAAAAAGTAAATGAGAGAATCAAAAGCTTAATATACTGCTTGTCCCAGCACAAGCTAACAGAAAAAAAAATTAGATGTCTTCCATTTTTAAAAGATATATTTAATTCTGAAATTTTTTTAGATTCATGTTTTTAATTAGAATGTGCAGTTTAGACAATTGGTATCATGTACAATTAATTTAGCAGAATAATTAAGTTTCCACCTACTCAAGATAATATTTTCCATAACTACAATTGGTGCAGAGTGATTTCCAGTTTTATTGAATAATGTGAAATTTTATAAAGACCTATGCCTTATACTCCAGAAAGCTGGACATATACATTAATATATATGGAAGAATGTTGTCACTTCCTGAAAGCATTCTGAAGGATCAGTAACATGGCTCAGTAGTAAAGTACTTGTCTACCATATAAGTGGCTTCGATTTGCAGAACATCAAATGAGGATATAAACAAATAAATCACTTTAAGTTGAATGTTATCAGATTAGATACAAAAAATTATTAAGGACATGTTTTATTCAATCACATTGCCAGAGTATAATATAAATTCTAATTATTAAAATGCTTCTTTCCAAGGACCACACATAGAGAGAGATAACCTAGAACCCCTGCACAGAAGTAGCCCATTAGCAGCTCAGTATCTAAGTGGGTTCCCTGGTAATGGGAAGAGGGACTGTCTCTGACATGAACTCAATGGCTGGCTATTTGATCTGCACCCCCTGAGGAATGATAGCAGCTTTGCCAGGCCACATAGAAAGACAATGCAGCCAGTGCTGATGAGACCTGATAGGCTAGGGTCAGATGGAGGGGGAAGAAGGACCTCCCCTATCAGTGGACTTGAGGAGGGGCATGGGAGGAGATGAGAGAGAGAAGGTGGGATTGGGAGTAGATGAAGGAGGTAGCTACAGTTGGGATACAAAGTGAATAAACAATTTGTAAACAAATAAATTAATTTAAAAAATAAATAAAATGCTTCTTTCTAAATTTTTCTATCCTGATGGGCAACTGTTGGGCAGAGTGAATGGAATTTTATGTAAGAAGTGAGAAATAGTAAGAGCTGGAGAGGACAGGAACTCCACAAGGAGAGCAACAGAACAAGAAAATTTGAACACAGGGAACTTCCCAGAGACTCATACTCCAACAAAGGACTATTCATGAAGATAACCTAGAACCATGACAATGCAGCCACTTCTGATGAGAACTGATAGACTAAGATCAGAAAGAAGGAGAGGAGGACCTCCCAAATCAGTGGACTTGAGGAGGGGCATACATGCAGAAAGGGGGGGGGGAGGGTGGGACCGGGAGGAGAGGAGGGAGGCGCTTATGGGGGATACAAAATGAATAAAGTGTATTAATAAAAGTTAAATAAAAAATTTAAAAAATTTATATTAATTACAGTTTATCCCATTTATCTTCCAAAGCAGTTCTCTTCATACTTTCATATACGTGTGTGTGTGTGTTGATTAATCTTCACTGGAATTAAAATGACCATGGAAACATAACTCTAGTTGTCTCTATAAATATCATATCCCAGAAAAGTTATTTTTCGTTTATTTTATTTTATTTTTTTATTTTTATCAGTTACATTTTATTAATTCTGTATCCCAGCCGTGCCCCGAACCCTCATTCCCTCCCAGTCCCTCCCTCCCTCCCTCATCACCACTGTGCCCCTTTCCAAGTCCACTGATAGGGGGACCTCCCCCCATTCATCTGATCCTGTTTTATCAGGTATCTTCATTGAGTTCCTGTTAGAAATAGTCCTTGTTCCCCTCACTTTGGGAAACCAGCTGGTTACTGAGCTACCACAGGCTACATCTTAGCAGAGGTTCTAGGTTATATCCATACATGGTCCTTGGTTGAAGGTCAGTCTCAGAAAAGACCCTGTGCCCAGATATATTTGGTCTTTGTGGAGCTCCTATCCTTTCCCCATCAGACAAACTCCCCTTCTTTCTTATGATTCCCTGTACTCTGCCAAAGGTTTGGTCATGAGTCTTTGCTTTGAAAACAATGCTAGTTAAAGGCTTTCAGATGCGCTCAGTAGAGTCCTGTCATGCGTTCAATGCAATATCGAATGGCAGACAAACACTTAAAGAAATGCTCATCCTCATTAGCCATCAGGGAAATGCAAATCAAAACAACCCTGAGATATCATCTTACACCTATCAGAATGGCCAAGACGAAAAACTCAAATGACAACACATGCTGGAGAGGTTGTGGAAAAAGGGGAACCCTCCTCCACTGCTGGTGGGAATGTAAACTGGTACAACCACTCTGGAAAGCTATCTGGCGCTTTCTAAGACAATTAGGAATAGTGCTTCCTCAAGACCCAGTTATACCACTGCTAGGTATATACCCAAAGCTTGCTCAAGTACACAAATGGGATACTTGTTCAACCATGTTTATAGCAGCTTTATTTGTAATAGCCAGAACCTGGAAACAACCCAGATGTCCATCAACAGAAGAATGGGTACAGAAATTATGGTATTTCTACACAATGGAATACTACTCAGCAATCGCAAAGGAGGAAATCATGAAATTTGCAGGCAAATGGTGGGATCTAGAAAACATCATTCTGAGTGAAATATCCCAGAAGGAGAAAGACAACACGGTATATACTCACTTATATAGACCTATAAGATATGATAAACATAATGAAATCTATACACCTAAAAAAGATAATCAAGAGAGCGGACATGGGGTAAGATGATCAATCCTAGTTCAGAAAAGTTTAACTGAAGAAGAAAGATAAGAAGAACCCGCGTGGAGTATGGGTAGCACCACTGACATCGCTTAGGTCCCAAAGTGACCACAAAGGAGGATGGAGACTAGAATTCCCATTCACCACTTCCTGATTACTATGTATAGACTCAGTGTGGCCAGGTGTTTACACTCCTGCTTCTATGCCTTCTACATCATGTTGGACTGTACAAACTGTGAGCAAAAATAATTCTGTTCCTCCATATATAGCTTGGTATGGATTTTTCCCATCCATGAGAAAATTAACTAACCCATGTATACAATTCAGTTTTCATGATAAAAAGGAAGTCTGGATTAGATAAGATTTTTATGGATATATATTATGTATGTACAGATACGTGGAGGTATACATCTCTAATATGTTTTACTCCCTTTATCTTTTCACGTGTAGATAAAATATCAGGCTGACTATACACAAAACAACGTGTTGTGAATAGCAACACAAAACAAATGAACATAAAGTTGTCTCTGTAAAATGTGTAAAATGCTGACTTAGGTTCCTTCAGCAGTATACCAGAAGTGGTAGAGCTGGAGCTGATAGTAATCCATATTTTCGTTGTTGTAAGAGCCTCCATATTGATATCTATTCTGTCTACCCTAATTTACTTTCCTATCATTATGGTATAAGCAATTCTCTTTCTCTTTATAAACACCTACATTTCTTGTTGAGGAACTTGAGCATTGCTTAGTAGTCCTTATAGATTTTAGATATAAATCCTTTCCCTGGAATACAATAAAAAGCTTTTTTCTTTTTGTTATTCCTTAGGTTTTCTCTTCAGTGTGTTAGTGTTTCAAGTTAGTATTTATTATGGAAAGTTTTTCAACTCCATGTAATACTGTTAGTCAATTCTTATTATTTTTCTTAAACTTCTGATTCATTTTCAAAAATTCCTTGCCTTTGCTTAGATCTTGAATTGTTTGAACTATATCCTCTAGCATTTTCTGAGTTACAGTTCTTTTAGTAAAGCACTTTGTCCATTTTAAATTGACACCGGGTGAGAGATAACAGTCTAACTTCATTCTTGTATGTGTGCTTGTCCTTTGCCCAGCACTATTTATTGAGAACTATTTTTTTCTCCATTGTATTATTTTGGTTTCTTTGTTGAAGATCAGGTGACTAGAGCTGTGTTAATTTGATTTTGTGCTGTTTATTCTAAGCCTTTAATTTATATGTCTGCTTTGTGCAAATATCATACTGTTTTTGTTACCATGGCTTTGTAGTTTAATTTGACATCAAGAATTTTGATATGTCTAGTCATGCTCTTGTGCCTTATAGGGCCCTTGAATACTCAGGGTCTTTTGGGTTTCCATATGAATTTTTACTTTCCTGGTTTGTACAGAATTTCAGCAGAATTTGACGTTTGTTTTTTTTTTTGTTTTTTTTTTTTTTCTGTAGAATGTTTTATAGCTACATGACCATTTCACAATAATAGTTCTGTTGATCCACGAGCCCTGGAAGATTTTTCCATCTTGTGGTGCCTTCCCCAAATTATTTCTTCACCACTCTAAAATTTTTACTATCCAGGGCTTTTCTTTTACTTCTTTGCTTGGGCTTAGCCTCCCATTTTATTTTAATTTTTATTGGTTTCATTGTAAATTCGATATTTTTTCCTGATTTTGTTAGTGTAATGATCACTATTATTGTATAGTTATACAGAATGGCTGTGGTTTGTTATATTCGTAGCATATCCTGCTATTTTATGGACTGAATTAATTATTTCTGCAATCTTTCTGGTAGAGTCCATAAGGTCTTTTAAGTATGTGGTTGTAAAATCTGCAAGTAGAGTTAATGTGACTTTCCTTTTTATTTTTTCCAATTTTTTCCTTCCAATTTTTTCCAATCTTTTAAGCACTGCAATGAATAAAAGTAGAAAAAGTCAACACCCTGTCTCATTCTTTATTGTAGAAATTTTAATTTCAATTTTCCTACATTTGTATAAGAGTGTCACAGTTTTGTCGCCTCCATGCTTTATTATAATGGGATATGTTTTTCACTAGCTCTACGTTCTATAGGGCATTTATCATGGAAAGATATTGAACTTTGTCAAAGACTTCTTGGTTAGATTAGCAATTTATTTTTATCTCTGAAACTATGTGCTATATTACATCCACTACATATATTGATCAATGAATGCTGATAATCGCTTTATCTCTGAAATAAGATTTTTTTTTCTTTTTAGGGTTTTTTTTTTTTGCCCAAGTATTTGTTCTATTTTAAGTGCATCTTCTTAGTGAGTTATTTTCTCATGTGCTTATGATGACTTCCATCATATGTAGAGGAGAAGCAGTTAGCAGTAAGAAATCGAGTGTTTAAATATAGTATAAAGCAATTGTATATCTCATTTTAATATCAGTAAGGTTAGAAAGCAAAGGAACTAGGGTAGTGAAAGGATAAATGAGGAGTGCAAAGAACCTTAAAGTTAAAATTAGCAATTAAGATGTAAAAAAGAGGGGGTAAAAAAGGGGGCAGTTAAGGAAGGTATCAGAGAAAGAAAAATCTAATTACTAAATAGGTGAGAGAACAGGAAAGAATAGAAATTTTGTGATCAGAAATCACAAAATTATCAATGAATATAAAAATTGAAACGAATTTGTACCCACATAAAACCATATGTATGTATGTATGTGTGTTTGTATGACCTGGTGAAAATAAGCAGCCATGAAGGAAGGGTTTATAAGGACGCTGTGGTGATGGAGGAAACGTAAGAGAAAAATGAAAGAAAATTTCATATAAATGAAATTGATTTCAGGAACCTATTTTGTTTAACATGTTATGTTGAATTTTGTCATATGATTGAATTGACAAATAAAGTTGTATCTATTTATCATAAAATAAATAGATTGTAATGTGTGTATAGTAGACAATATTCCTTCTTTGGTGAGACCTCAGAGGAATGTGGTTCCTCTTCCCTTGGCTTGTTTATATAAGACTTTGCTGAGGAAAAGGAACTACTGTTCTCTGGCATTCAACCAGGTTAAACAAGAGTGAACTGCAAGCAATACTTATTCTGCCTTAACTATTGAGTTGAATTCTGGACGGCAGTGCTCCTCAAACTATCTTATCTATCTTATCCCAGTGGTCGTGGTGCTTCGCCTTACCATAAAGCCCTCAAGTCACATTTCTCACTATTCTCACTGGCTGTCTCTGAGATTAAGGAAGGGCTACTGCTCAGTGTTTGAAGGAGCACACCCCTATCCTTCTCAACCTTCCTAATGCTACGACATTTTAGTATAGTTGCTCATGTTGTCATAAACCCCAACCATAAAATTATTCCATTACTATGTCATAACAGTAATTTCACTACTGTTATGAATCAGAGTGTAAATATGTGATATCTGATGATTGAGAACTGCTGCCTCTAACCCTCCAGTCCTCAGCTCTGCTCTTAGTCACCTTTGCATGTAGATTTTCGCATCTAACCTCAGTTCAGCCTGATTTTTCTCAGTTCCATAGTCCTTGCCTAGTGTATTCACACCCTGAGTTTCCAGTTACGCCAGCTTCTACCCTGTGATCATGATGATTCTCTGGGTAGCACTTGTTTTGGCAGTAGTGGTGCAAAGAGCTTTGGGGTTTGGAGCTATAATAATATTAACTTTTCTATTCTCTAATAAACTGGTTGCCTTATATATTGTCTCTGTGTTGGATCCCTCCTTATCCCCAGCCCTAGCTAGATCTTTTGGATTCTTCATTATATTTAAATGGA
The DNA here is from genome assembly GCA_010120015.1 of Rhombomys opimus. Lineage (NCBI taxonomy): Eukaryota > Metazoa > Chordata > Mammalia > Rodentia > Muridae > Rhombomys > Rhombomys opimus. The sequence continues at coordinate 228,507 of REGO01000624.1, forward strand.
ACCTTCACTTGCCTTTTCAAACTTTTCAGCTCTCTCTGCAGTCATAATTCTGGTTTTATTTTTTTATTTTTTTATTCACAGAGAAGTTTAGCATGGCATCTTTGCCTCAGCTCTACCTTCTGGGAACCTGCCTTTGAGGTTGTTTCCATGAGCTTTTACTAGAGCCCAACCAGTAAATGATCACTTTTAAATTGCTAACACTTCTGGCTCTTTCTCTATAAGCTGTTCTGATTAATTTTGAATATTTTTTTTCTTAAACAAGCTCTATTTCTTGCAGAGTGACCTAAAAACTACTATGTAGCCCACATTCATCCTTCCATCCGGTGGGATTATAGAAATATTCAACAACTTTAGATCTAAAGCTTAAGTTTTTTTTTTTTCGTTTTGTATTATGTGATGTTACCAGACCTTCACTCCATTCTGTTTCGTATATACATTAAAATCTCTAACATATGACTGTGCTGTAATTATGAAATTAGTGTTGACCAAAGAACTTTGTACTATTTACCAAACCTAAAAATAATTTTTACCCACTCATTTACTGGTTTTATTAAATATTCTCTTCTATGTAAGTGTAGCTTTTACTCTTGAGACTGTTTCTCCAGAACAAAGTATAATTTGTATCCAGATTTCTGAAAGACATAAAAATGATATCTGGGATATGAAGAAGAAGCTCCCAGTTCAAATATATCTGTTAGATTTGTCACAGCTTAACAAATAAGACTACTTAATTTAAACCCAAAATGCAACATTTGTATTGCTCTTAGGTTATCTTAGAGAAAATAAACATTTAAACTTGAGGAGTAGCTAGATGGTTTAGTGGATAAAGTTTCTGGCCACTAAATCTGATGACCTGAGTTATGAGAAGGAAAAAAACAGAGTACCCTGTCCTCTCATTCATGCAATGACATATGCACACACAAAATGTGCTCACAGGGACACACTAAAATGAGTAATATAATAGAAATAATTCAAAGTTGAACCTAAATGCCAGCCTTTGAGCCATCAAGTGTGGACAATATATAATGTGCATACCTCGGATTTTACCTAAAGCATTACATCAAGTGAAGTATGTGAAAGGTACTAAATAGCATTTCAAACTCTCCTGTCTATAAATGCGCTGTCCACTGTGCATGTCAGTAACATTCTTCTAAATTGCTTCCTCCTTGAAGGAAAGATGAATCACTCTAAATTAAAATGGCAAAAAATATCATATTTCTGAAAATAAATATTACTGTAGTTTACTTTGCTTTCAGAATTGTGTTGCTTCATATATTTAAAAGGGCATGAATTATATTCATAATATTTAATAAGTTTTAGCTTGTTTCTTTAAAATAACATGAAATTATGAATACTTTGGTGTCAGAGACAATAGAATCTGTTTAATCAAAGAGCTCTGAATGGAAACATCTACAAAAATCTCTCACCTAAGGCTCAGGGAATACTGTGGAAGAGGGAGCAGAAAAAGTTAAAAGTCAGAGATCAGAGAGTTTGCTGTGAGACTGTGTCTCTGAGAGATGTCAGATCCTATAATCAGAAAATTTTTTAACCTGACTATTCAAAGGTAATCAGAATCAAGAAAACATAAAGTGAACAACTGAAATATTATGAGGCACTAACCCTCCACAGAAAACTAAGGATTGCTGAGAGTAAGAGCAATATTCTTCCCCAGAAAAGCACACATTATTTATTTGTTCATCTTAAACCAAAATGTTAATCATGACATAGACAGACTGAGCAGGTTGTATTTATATATCAAGAAATGTATATGTGTATGCATTTAAAACAATCAGAGAAAAAATGGTTATGAATTGAAAGCAAGCAAGGAAGAGTATATGAGAGGGTTTGGGTGAAAGAAATAGAAGAAAGAAAGGATGTAATTACATTCTTATTTTCAGAAACAAAACTTAAAGAGTTAAAAAAGAGACCAGCTTGGGTAAGTAATTAATAAAAAAGTAATGACTTAAACTTTTCTTATTTAATTAAAACTGTTAATTTAATTTCAGAATCCATTAAAAACTTTAATTTACTTCCGCATAGTTTTAGCATTCATATATATATGAATACATATATATGTACACACACAGTAGTTTTCATTATATTTAAAGACATTAAGGCTGAAAGAACATTATGAAATTTATGATAGCAGAAAGGAAATAATGTCTGCATTTGCAATTATAAATTTGATTTTTTTAATGCTCTAATAGTATACTGAAAGCACTTATCATGATAGAAACCAGGTTGGATTGTTTTTATTCAGGTATGTTGAAATATACCCCTGACTAATTATTTTCAAGGTAATTGGTATTTTATTTTGGGAACTGGTAAAAAAAAAGTCTTTGATTATAATGAATACAGTTGGATGAGGATATAATTACTCTGGTTTACTCTTGTTTTAAAAAGAGAAAGTGACTTTCTGGGTCACAATGTAAACACTATGTTAAGCTATAAAATTATATTATTAACAAAAGTAAATGACTAGGAAAACTGACAAAACACACCAGAAAGTTCCAGGTATGAAAACCCAGGAAAATTGAACAATTATATGAGGATATGGTCAGAATTGTCATTAAGCAAATTTTGTAATGTCCACTGTGCTAGACAATAAGATTCAAAGCTAAACACAGGAATTCTGAGATCTCGTCTCTGCAGGTACAAAGGTCTAATGAAGTTGACAGTTGGCTTAAGACAAACAAATTGACTCTTTTGTGAAAAAAAAAGTTTTGAAAACCAAGGTTCTCCGGAGGAGCCCAAACTCTTCACTGTGAGAATTTAGATATGGATTAATGTTAATTTTACCATACATCATCAATTTCGTAAAGATGAAGGATTCTAAAATTGCAGTCCTGAATTCTGCATTTTATTTATGTAACTGCATTTTATACAAGTGATCTCAGAGTTTTGTGTGTGTTTCTGTATAGATCATGTTTCTTTCGTTACTGTATACTTACGGTGTATTTATTCAGATTTCTTTACTTCCATATGATTTCAAGGACTGATTATGTTTTAAGTCTTCAAAGAATATCATTTTTATAAAACTTATTGGGCAGGTAAGTTTATTTGGTGTATAGATATTTTTGATCTATGTGACACATCTTGTATGTCATACAATAAATAAACAACCTCCTTACATTTATAGAACAAGTGTAATAGTGTTACTTACCTTTTAGGTATGAAGGTTGTCTTTTTTTGTTGTTTAAATGTTGAAATGTTCACTTAGATGTTGCTTTGTGTAAATCTATGTGGGTGCCTAACCTTCAGTGAACACTGAAAGAATTCACAAAGGAACAAAATAGTTTATATCAATGTTATCTTCCAGCACCTGGAAGTGAACTGACAGGTTAAGGTAACTTTGAGAATAGAGAATCTTGCACAGGAAATGAATGTGATTACACTAGCAAACTCTCATGTATCATTTACCACAAATTAGCTGGTACTTCACAAAAAAGTTAGATGTTATATTTCTCAAGTGTCCTTTACTTATTTCTAAACACCAGGGGCTTCTATCATTTGACAATAATTGTTTAAATTAACATTTCACAATGATATTAAACCCAAGACTGGGGACCATATCAATTTAAAGAGCAATCTCAAGGTTACAGCAAGTTGGCAGAGGATCTGGTAGAATGGCACAGTAAGTGCCACAGTAAGAGCACCTTGGAGGAAAATTGCCAAAAAGAACTCAGCCTACAAGTGATCACTTAACCTTGGATGGCCACTGCAGTGCTAAACCTGCTCTTATTCTCTCACAATTCAGAGTACAACGCAGACAATTTGCAAACCAAAAGGCCAATGCAGGTTCAACAGTCGCACTCAGTGGAGCATAAGTGACTTCTTCAAGTGGCACTAAGGCACATTTATGTTGGGTTAACAGTGTGTAAATTGTCGTGCTTGACACAGAAATGAAAAAAAAAATTAAAGTCTTTGTTCTCAGGACATAGGCACTGACAAAAGTCCACATTATTTTTCAAAGAAGCCTTCCTGAATGCAGGTAGTGCCTCAGAGGGAGCACAGCCTATGCTTTAAGAGGGGATGATGCCTTGTTTAGAGTTGGTGGTGAAAACACAACCGGAACAAAATGTAACTGAGATGCAATTTACATGCAATAAATCTCAGATATTTTAAATTGATGCACCGAGTATAGACACTTGCTTAAACATTGTCCCGTACAAGACTTAAACTATTTCTCTCAGCTTAGAGACTTGTTTTCTCTTAAAGGACTGCTTTTTTAGAGATAGCTACCACATTGTTTTCCGTTACTACAATTTGAATTTTTTTGTGTCATTTAATTGTATCAAATCACTCGCGTGTATTATTAGTGTTTTGCTTTATGACATATTCGTACAGTAAGCATATGCTTTGCATTAATTAATGTATTGCTCATTGTAATAGTGTGGGATTTATACTTTTCCACTGACCAATCTTTTTTTTGCTACATTTTAAATGGACAGACAGTGTATGTATACAACATTATCCTCCACTGTGTGATCGGGTCATAACTACATGTGATCCTAGACCCCAGAGGTAAGTTCACAGTAATGGCCTGCACTTAGTCCTTATGCATGCATACTTGCTATCCTGGTTCTCAGAGCACTTTGTACAATTGTGTCATTTGCCTCAACACAGCCTTGTACATGAGGCACCAGTAACTTTTTCATTGTCTCTTGGATTTTTAAGCATATGTATTATCTTACACAAAACTCAAGTACAAGTGGATCAAAGACTTCAACATAAAACTGGATATTCTAATTCTAATAGACAAAAATGCAGGGAATAGTCTGGAGCTCATTAGCACAGGAGGAAACTTCCTGAAAAGAACACAACAGCTCAGGCACTAAGATCAACAATTAATAAATGGAACCTCATGAAACTGAAAAGTTTCTGTGAGGCAACAGACACTGCCATTAGAACAAAACAGCATCCAACAGACCGGAAAAGATCTTCACAAATCCTACATTCAAAAAAGGGCTAATATCCAAAATATATAAAGAATTCAAGAAATTAAACACGGACAAACCAAGTAACTCAATTAAAAAAAAAATGTGTGTTACAGAGCTAAACTGAGAATTCTCAGTAGAGGAATCTCTAATTGCCAAGAAGCCCTTAGAGAAATGTTCAACATCATTAGTCATCAGGGAAATGCAAATCAAAATGATTCTGAGATTGCATCTTACACCTGTCAGAATGGCTAAGATCAAAAACTCAACTGACAGCGCATGCTGAAGAGGATGTCAAGCAAGGGGAATACTCCTCCATTGCTGATAGGAGTGCAAACTTGTACAACCACTGTGGAAATCAATCTAGAAAAGTAAAATGAATGAAAACTTTTTGAAACCAAAAGGATCTTTCCTTATTTTACTACTATTATGCTTCATAGATCCCTTCATGGGTTACTTCCTCACTGCTTCTTTCCTTTAACAATATTGCTCATTGTCAGAAAAATGCGTTAGGAGCTTTGCTTGTAAATTTTCTGTTGCTAAGCTCTGGTTTACATACAGCATATTTAAAATCATCCCTTCTCCCAGAACAGCCGGGACACGTACCATTATTTCCAAAACAAGCATGAAGTTTACTAGGCATATTATCGTATATACCTTAGCAGTGATCAGGGTAGTTTTCAATGTGTCCTTGTTCACTCTTCTCTAATTTCCTTACAGAGTATTGGGTTTAGAATAAGTGGATTGTCTCCATCTTTTAGATATGCTTTATGTTCAATCAGTTCATAGAAGAAAGAAATAGATTATATCACATTTTAACATTTCTTCTAGTTTAAGATTTTATGATCCTTTGGAGATTCATAATTTCTAGTATCTATGACATTCCTTGGAATCAAGCTGGGTTTTTCTAATTTACTGCACTATACTGAATGGTGCCCTAGTGGTCTGAAAAATGAATGTGTGCACCCAACCCTAAATATAGTATTTAGTACACTTGCCACTATTCCTCTACTCTGCTCATTTGCATCTACAGTTATCACTTACAAGAAGAGATATAAAATACACACTGAAAAAGTGAACTGAACCCTGTTTTCCACATTTGCAAAGCACAGAATTTCAGGCCTCAGTTTCCTCATTATAGAAGAGAGAAATATATTACAAGCCAAAGCTCTATATAATGCAAATAAATGGAACACCTGAAACATGAGAATTGGTGAATATTAATATTATATATACCTGTATAGGTGTGTATCTACTAATAGATATTACTTTATTACTTTTAAATTATCTCTACAAACACTGAAATTCAATTCTCTGTAAATATTAAGATTAACACTTTGTTGCTATTTTGCTTATTTTTCTCACTTAACCTAGTGACATTTTCTCCTGTAATGTATGACCCTGATTCCCAGTGAAGAATAAAAGTAGGATACCCCTATTTCAGTAACTTTGATTTCCACTCAAAGTGCTTACAATGTAAAGTTGATCTTGCTTAACTTAGTTTATCTCAACCCTCTTCATAGTCCTGTTCTATAAACTACAAGAAACTAAACTACTTGTTTGTGTAATTATTTATTCACCAGTAAGCTCAGTGACATGTATACTATGCCCTGTTCTTGTCCACAAGATGAGCCATATGTACTGTGTTCTTAGGCTATTTATGTTTTATAGCTCATTTTTGAAGATTAATACATTTGCAATATGATTGACTGGATCTTTGCTTACACCCAGCAAGTATACTGGAAGCTCACAAAGACAATGAATACAATAGGGGGCAAAAATAAATAAATAAATCTGTAGTTAAAAGAAGAATCACCAAATCTATTACAAAACCAGTCAATGTGTGGAATACTGATATTTTGGGGGCTTTCAGATTTCTCCAGCTACAATTTCTGAGTACATAAGAATTCCAGCTTTTGTTTGTTTGTTTGTTTCAATATTTTTCAACAGCCCTATGTACTTCACAGTGTGTTCTTGTTGTCAGCATTAATTCTTGGAATATGACTGCTTTGTGTGTCTTTCCATTTGAGGTAATAATACATGTAATAAGAGGTACAATTCATTGGATTTTTGTTAATGTGTTTATTTCACTTCAGTTTGATTTATTTTAATTGATGATACTTAAATTGTCAAAACAGTAGATATGCTTTATTTATGAAATATTTCAGCTAAAAGTTACATTATTATATGTGGAAGTTAATATGGATTTAGTGTTTTACAAAAAAAAGAAAAAGAAAATATTTCTCTTTTATTTATTCAATAGTTTATGAATTTATTTTTTATTATTTCTTTATCATTTAAACTATTTAAATCATTAGTGTTTGACTTTTGGATTTTTTCTGATATTAATATTTAACACACTTTTTAATTTTTTATTCATTACAATTTATTCATTTTGTATCCCAGCCATAGCCCCTCCCTTATCCCCTCCCAATCCTCCCTCCCTCTTCTCTTCCCATGCCTCTTCCCCAGTCCACTGATAAGGGACTGACAGCTTCTAAATCAGAGGCTGTGTTCTATGATATGAGGTAATGAGAGCAATCTTATTTGTGGGAGACATAGTGTTATAAAGGAATAGGAGGAGGAAATGCCTTGTCCTGAACGGTGTCCTGTGGGTAGCCAAGTAGGCTTCTTTGAATCATTAATTTAGTTGCAGAGTCATTCTCTTGCATTAAAACTGCCTGTCATTTGCACAGATATACTTAAAGCACTGTGCATGCCTGTTTTAGATTTGTTGAAGTCTATTCAGCTCGATGGACATGGTTACTGCTAACTTCTCAATCTGCTGGTAATGGCTAGCATGCATTTTGAGTGCCATAGGACATAAACAATTTCTACTTTTGATTTTGTTTTCACATTTAGGTCCCCCAAATTCTTGACTAGTGCCTGGCTTATTACCTGTGTCATTCCATACATTACACATGTTCTTGACGCTTATGTCATTTTCTGTTGCTGTCTCAGGCAGTTATTAGTGTTGTCATTAAGAGACAGTGTGCTGCCACACTGGAGTGCTCATCGTATTAGTTCATTTTGTACCATGTACAAAATAAAATGTAAAGTAGATTAGGTAGAGTAACCACCCTCCAGTATCTAATGGACACTAAAAAAAGAGAGGCATATATGAACAGAAACAGTGACACTAGAATACTAGTCTGGAATTAGTGTTTGTCACATTTATTCTCTGTTAAAACATATCCTAAAATATTTCCTATCTCTTTTCATTTTGGGTTGGATATAATACATAATATATTTTAAATTCATCTCAAAATAAAATAGATATTATATTTACCATCAGCAAAAAAATAATCATCATTGCTTCTTAAAAATACTATGTAATGCAATGTAGAATCTTTGGGGAATATGCATAACAGTGGTACAACTATAATGATGCAAACATATTTTTGTAGCTTTTGAAGAACCCCCACATTGATATTCATAATGGCTGTACCAGTTCCCACTCACCCAAGCAGTGTTCCCTTATTCCACATCTACGACACCATTTATCATTTATTATTTTTTAAATTTAATTTTATTTATACATTTATTGATTGCAATTTATTCACTTTGTATCCTCACTGCAGCCCCTCCCTCTTCACAAAGTGACAGAACAGGAAGGGCAAGGATTCTTTTTATGCCCAGGGGAAGTGACTTTATGACAGGAAACAGAGTGGCTATGGTAGGCAGACTTTCCACAAAAAGGCTAAAACTAAAAAGAAGGTTGTGTTGAGACTTGAGTGTGTTGAGCACTCAAGATCTAAGAGACTAGATATCTGCAGATCTAAGAGACAATTGCTATAAACAGATGCAAGCATTTTGAACTAGGTGGCCATAAGAAGAGAAAGGGCCAAGTGATGCAGCTGTAAGGCAATTTGGTACTGAAGATAATAAAATAAAAACATGAGCTCTTGTTCACCTCAAAAAAGAAAGAAAGAAAAAAGTACTATTTTCTAATGATCTGAGTGGGAGAGGAGGTAGGGAGGTGCTAGGATGGATGGGAAACCCTAATCAGGATATATTATTTGAGAAAATAATCTATTTTCAATAAAAGAAATTAGAGAAATATAAGAGGAGAGAAGGTGAATACGGTTGAAATGCATTGTATGACATTTTTAAAGAACTGGCAAAAACTAAGCAAAAAAAATGAATTTCTGATATCACTTTTGTATTTTAGTATGAGAAGAATAGTTATGTTAAATGTCTTCAATTTGATTATAAATGATTTGCTTGTTATAAAACAATGTTTTTCTATCCTTAGTGATCAGATAAGCTCAATAAAATATAACTAGTTACAAATTTGAAATAGTACAAGTGAACACCATGAACAGAGAGACAACAGAGCCAATTCTATGTTTAAAATTTTTAAATAATATTTCATAACCTTTACACATGGTATCAAAGAGATAGAAATATAATTACTGTTTCATTTAAGTGCTTCATACCTTCTCTTTACACCATTTTTCATATATTTAAGTGACTACACTTGAGCTTTTGCTGTAATTTTCTTATAAGTATCATCATTTGTGGTTTGGGGGTAGAAGAAAGAGTTTGTGATGTTTTACACATTGGAGTCCATCATCAAGGTAAGAAAGGGCAAAACCTCAAACAGGAACCTGGAGGTAGGAACTACAGTGGAGCACATTGAGGAGTGTGGCCTACTTGCTTTATCTCACTGGCTTACTCAGTTACTAACATTGTAAGGTCTAGAAGCAACAGCCCAGGGGGTGGCACAACCTATATACGGAGTGCTAGGGCCTCCTCCATCAATTAGCAAGTAAGACATACCATAGGCCAATTTGAAGCTTTCTCAACTGAGTTTCCTCTTTCCAGTTATGTCTAGGTTTTTGTGAAGTTGACAAAAACTACTCAATAAAATACTGTCAAGGTTCATTATTTCATAAACAAGTTTAAATCTTTATTCACGCTCATGGAAAACAAAAAGTAAGAAATCATTTCACAATGGTTAAGATCAATAGATGATAACAAAAAAAACTATTGTGACTTTCTTCCAAATCCTCAGATTTCATGTGTTCAGCAGTGAATTACCCCAATGAAAAGCAAGAATAACTTTTCTCAATTAAGAAGTTAAAGCTGATTCCAGAGTCTGCCAAATAACTGGGGCAACACATTTATGTAAGTGTAGTTCATTCTCCTTAAGGTGAAGCAGGGATAATCATACGTGTCCCCTACCAGCCACATTAAGTAACTTTAAGAGGATTAGTGACACAGTCCAGCGCTCTGAGTCCTCCAAGAACAGCGCTCATGAGTGAAAAGTGCTATTTTTTAGCTGGGGCCTGTGGCACACCCAAACCCCTTCCTCTGCTTCCTCATCTGTAAGACAGAAATGGATACTAACAACCCTGCCTTACATAATTAACCTCCCTCTGGATTAATTAGTCATTGATGACTCAATAAAACCCAGTGTGAAGAAAGTCACTTGACAGCCTGAAAGCTCCTCAGTAAATCCTGGTTTTTTGTGCAAAATCTGTCTTATTGCATAAAAGTGATGTTGTACTGAACACAAATCCAGAACAAAGCATTCATACTTCAGTCCATGTGAATGGAACATTCCTAAATGTCCTTCAGTACAGCTTTCCCAAGCAACAGTGAACATTTAACATTGTTTATTTACATTTAATGCAGGTTGTATTATTTTAATATTCTTTTTGCTTATCCCTCCAAATCCAATATGAGGGATATTTAATTATAGAATGAATTGTAATTCTAAATCATACATACTTGTTTATAATTTTGAATAAAACCCCAAGATAATAGCTACAATAAAAATAATAAGTGTGTGTAAGCTGTGCTTTGTTATCAGAAAATGTTATTATGTGTGGGCTATATCTCATTTCAACTGTGGAACTCACCAGGAATCCAGAATACTGAACAGAAACACTCAAAGCCAACTGCTAACATGGGGCATGGCAATGGCAAAGGATTATTTTTTTTTTCTGTTTTCCCTCTGAAACATATCACTTTAAAATGAAAACTTCAATATATTGATGTAACATGCGTTACATTAATCCTTTCCAATTTTTCAAATATTATTTTAATACAAACAAATTCATTTTCTTTTTGAAGAAATAAAAGTTTCTGTTGCTGATTCCATAGCTTAGTTCTTAGTATGCCTATTGCTGGATTCACCAGTTAACGCTATAGACATGTGAGTTAACATGAAAGTTGCTAGCACCGTCTCAAACACAAAATGTATTTGTTTATATTGATAGTGTTACTACTCAGAGGTATTTTTTGAGCTTCTTTGTGGAACATTATCTTTGTACATGACATGACCTTGAACTCCCAGCACCTAGGAGTTGATAGAATAAAAAAAAAAAAAAAAGGCAAATCAATGTTTTATCCTAGGATATAACATATTGCCCCTTCAAAAGATATCAGGAGAATTAAGAGTCAAGAGAAAGGAAGGGCCACAAGGTGCCCCCAGCTGTGAGAATATGAAAGTTGTTAATAGTTGCTAGGCCTTACTAACTTACCCTTCTTTCCTATGATTCCCAGCATTCTGCCCAATGTTTTGTTATGAGTCTCAGCATCTGCTTTGATAGATTTCTGGGTAGAGTCTTTCAAAGGCCCCCTGTGGTAGACTCCTGTCCTGTTTCCTGTTTTCTCCTTCTTCCAATGTCCATCCATTTGTCTTTCTGAGTGAGAATTGATTATCTTACCCAGAGTCCTCAGAGCAACAGAACCAAAATATCTGGGATTTTCCAACCAAGGACCATGCATGGATATACTCTAGAACTCCTGCTCAGATGTAGCACATGGCAGCTCAGTTTCCAAGTGGGTTCCCTAGTAAGAGGAACAGGGACTGTCTCTGACATAAACTCAGTGGTGGGCTCTTTGACCACCCACCCTTATGGGGAGGAGCCTTGCCAGGCCACAAAGGAGGACATTGCAGCCAGTCCTGATGAGATCTGATAAGCTAGGGTCAGATGGAAGGGGAGGAGGACCTCCCTTATCAATGGACTTGGAGAGGGCATGGGAGGAGATGAGGGAGGAAGGGTAGAATTGGGAGGGAATGAGAGGGGGCTACAGCTGGGATGCTAAGTGAATAAAATGTAATTAATGTAAAAAATTAAAAATTTAATAAAAAAATAGTTACCAGGCAACTGAGATTTTTTTTTCCTATAGTTGAGCTGCACAAAAGTTGATCACGAAAGTGTGAATAACCTCCCAACCATGTTGCTCTAAATTACCCACCACTCATACTTCTGTGATTGCCCCCCATCCACGGGCCTGTGTCTTTCACCATGTTTCTATTATTGGACCCTCATCCCTGTGTCTGTGTCCTTCACCATGCTTCTGTGAGTACGACTCATCCTTGGGTCTGTGTCCTTCAACACGTTTCTGTGATTGCCCCTTATCCATGTGTCTGTGTTCTTCTGCATGCTTTTGTGAGAAGCTCTCGTCCATGGAACCATGTCCATAATCATACTTCTGTTATTGCCTCCTTATCCAGGGGTCTGTGTCCTTCACCATGCTTCTGTGATTTCCTCCTCCTCTTTGTTCTGTGTCCCTCACCATGCTTCTGTGAGTACACCCTCATTCATGCTCTTGCAACTACCCTCCCCAACATGCTCCTATGAGTACCTCACCTATGTTCCTATCAATATACCATCAGCTTTGCTTCTTCTTTGATCTACAACTAGTGCTGAATTTGGAGTGAGTAGACATTTGTTCATGATTCCCAGGAAACTTTAGCATGCTATGTTTATACAGTACAAAACAATTTACATATCACTGAATTATGAAAAGTAAGTAAGTTTCAGGACTAGTTGTTCTTGTATATCCTGTTCTGAACCTTGTTTTGGTCTATATGTGAAAGCCCCCCCCCCTCTTTTTTTAATTGTTATAGGAATAGATTTTCTCAGGATGAAATTTGAAGTGCCAGTATCCTGTTGTGTTTCTACAGTCACAATTAAACTATTCCACATCAGCATAATTGCATTACGCTGGCAGTAGAAGGCTTACTCCCCTACTTTCTTTGAGTCAAACTGGTTCTGTAATGAGACAAAGTCCCTAGGCAGAGAGGCCTTCATGCTGAATATGTTCTTCAGTTTTCAGCTGAGACTAAAGGATTTACGTGGGTGAAGAGAAATTGTTCCAGTTTCCTAATTTGCTCATCTAAATTCAGAACCAGGTCAGTATAAGACACTAAAATTCCTATAAATGTATAAACTTAACTTTTAAACTATATTCTCTAAAATAAGTAGAATGTAAAAAATTTATAAATGAGAATAAATCTATTCTCTTGCCTATATCAGAGACATAGTGTGGCCTTATACTCACTGTAACTGATAAATAAAACATTTGATAAAAAAAATGAACCTGTTTATTGATTCATTTAAATTATATAATTTCAAATAGGTGAGTAACATCTGGCAACTTGATCAGATTGATCTCTTTCTCTCTCTTCTTCTCTTTTGTCCTCTGACCCTCCCTCTGTCACTCTCTTTCTTCCTCTTCCTTTGTCTGTGTGTGTGTGTGTGTGTGTGTGTGTGTGTGTGTGTGTGTCTGTGCATCTGCCTGCGTCTGTGTTTCTGTGTACTTTCTGGTATAGTGGACTATAGCAATGTAAGTACTTGTTGAACAGTGACAAATTAAAATGAAAGAAATGACTATCTTATGCCCTGCTTTCTGAAACATACAGACACTCAAAATAACTCCCAGTTTCCTCATTCTTCATCAAAATGTTGAGGTACCAACATGGCTAGGGTAGTATTCAGATTCACACACTGCTATCTTAGCAGCTCCACTTGTAGCCCTAAGTACGGGCTTTCCTTGTACTTTACAAAGAACCTCCAACTGTTTCAGCACAAGAATACTTGAATTCAAATTGTGTTGACAATTCCAATATGAGACTTCCCCTCAAAGTTTTCATACTTTGAAAGATTTACCATAAACTGACGAAAATTTAAGAAAAGTCTGGAAACTGTAGGAGTTATAGCTTTAATGGAGGACACAAGCCACTTGGGCACATGTCATTGGGTGCTGTGTTTATTCTGGGATCCACTCTCTTTCTACATTTTCTAGATATTACTAATCAATGACTTATGCTCTGCTACACACTCCCCTCTGTCCCTCCATTAAGACCCTGGAAATGTAAAGGAAATGTTACTTTTCGAGTGTTTTTTTTTTTGTTGTTGTTTGTTTGTTTCTTTTTTTTTTTGTCCCTGACCATGAGAAAGGCCAGGAACAAGATGGAAGAATGCTACTGGTAATACACACACACACACACACACACACACACACACACACCAAACAAACCTCAACTGTGTACTTAGAATCTCCTAGCCCATATATAGTTTATTTTTTTTAATTTCTCAGAGAAAATGTTATTACCAGAAAGTGTCTACCCACCAGCTTCCAAAAAAAAAAAAAATGACACAGAGACTTTATCATCTATTATAGCTCAGGGCTTAGGCTATTTGCCAATTAGCTCATATATCTTAATTAACCTGTTCATTTTTGCCACATTTGCAATGAATCCTGTTACCTCTCTCGCAGTCATGGTACCTGTTCCATTACCTCCATGTCCCACTGGCGAAATTCCACATTGTCAATTCTTTCCACGGTTTCTATCTCTGCCCAGAAGTCCCATCTTTCCTTTCCTGACTAGCTATGGGCTGTCGGCTCTTTATTAAACTAATCAGAAGGTAAAGAAAGTGTGTTGTAGGAATCTATTAATATTTACTATTGATATATCTTCTGGTAATGCTGCTGTTAAACTTAACAGCTGTATAACCAAATCACCACACAGAGACTGGGTTTATTTAGGTAACCTCGAACACAATGCTGGGCAATAGTTACTTCCTCCTAAATCTCCAAGCCATCGTAGTTTCCTAAATTTAGATTTTACAGGGTGGGATCAGGAGGGGAGGAGAGAGGAGCTTATGGGGGGATACAAAGTGAACAAAGTGTGATTAATTTAAAAAATAGAAAAAAAAATTAGATTTTACCCATTATACTTGATTTTTGTGAAATCTTAGGTCTGGTTCATGCTCCACGTCCTTACAAGATCTCTCCTCCAGCGCTCTCTCCTAGCTCTCCTCTTGCCCCTTCTCCTCCCACTCATTTCCTGCCCTCTGGCTCCTCCCCTCTTTCCTGTCCTCTGGCTCCTCCCTTTGCACAACATTGTGGCTAGTTGTTTTATTTAGGCCTGTTTATCACAATGAAATATCCGTATAGAAATCAGAGAGTGGGGGGGGGGGATGGGCGGGGAATCAGTATTTGAATGAACAAGGGTAAGCTGTATACATTTCAAAAGAACATTATACCAACAAAAGTGTGTTTACAAAACACTAAGACAGGTGATGTTTCACTGAAGTAACAATACCAAATTATCAAATACCAAAGTCCAGTCTCTACTCAACTCTATGCCAGTACAAAAATCAGCATTTAAATAATACATAGACAATCTTCACACTGTACACAAAAATATTATCCTCAAAAATGTTACTTTTATTTTTTTCTTGGTTTTGTTTTGAAATTTTTATTTCTTTATTATTATTATTATTGTTGTTGTTGTTGTTATTTACAATTTATTCATTTTGTATCCTGTTTTCTCATCTCCTCCAGGTCTTAGTTCTCACTGTTCCTCCCTGGTCTTCTGCTATCCTTCTCCACTAGTACAGTAATAGGGGAAATCCTCCTCCCTTACTAGCTGACTCTAGCCTACCTGGTACCATTAGGACTTCTTGGAGCCTTTTCCTCTTTTGGCTGGCTAGGTAGCCTCACCAGGGAGAAGTGATCAAGGAGCAGGAAACTGAGTTCATGTCAGAAACTGTGTCTTCTCCACTTACTAGGGAATACACATGGAGACTGAGCTGTCTGGGTTATATCTGAGCAAGGGGTCTAGGTCCTCTCCATGAATGGTCTTGGTTGATGCATCAGTCTCTGCAGTCTCCCATAGGCCTTCTTTTTCTTTTCTTTTCTTTTTTTTTTTTTTTTGCTTTCTTGGTCTCCTTGGGAGCTCCTGTTCATAAAACTCCCTTTGCTCTGTCCAAAGTTTGGCTATGAGTCTTTGTATCTGCTTTGATCCCCTACTGGGTGGAGTCTTTTAGAAGAAATCTATGGTAGGCTCCAATCCAGTTTCCTCTCTTCTACCACTTCCAGTGTTTATCCTATTTTCCCTTCTGAGTGGGAATTAAGCATCTTCCCTAGGGTCCTCCTTGTTGTTTCGCTTCTTCAGGACTGTAGATTTTAGTATGTTTAACCTATATTATATGGCTAATATCTGTTTATAAATGAAAATGTGCCTGTCTTTCTGCTTCAGGGTTACCTCACTCAGGATGACCATTCCTAATTCCTAATTCTATCCATTTCCATGAAAATTTCATGATTTCTTTGTTTTTAATAGCTGAATAGTCTTCTATTGTGTAAATGTACAGCAATTTCTGTATCCATTATTTGGTTGAGGAACATCTTGGTTGTTTCCAGATTCTGGCTATTATGAATAAAGCTACTATGAACATAGCATTGAGCAAATGTCCTTGTTATATGGTTGAGTATCTTTTAGATAAATGGTCAGGAGTGGTATAGTTGGGTCTTGTGGTAGTGCTATTCCCAGCTTTCTGAGGTAGAACCAGATTGTTTTCCAAAGTGGTTGTACAAGTTTACATTTGCACCAGCAAGGGAGGAGAGTTCCCCTTTCTCCAAAGCCTCTCCAGCATGTGTTGTCACTTAAGTTTTTATCTTAACCATTCTGATGGGTGTAAGGTGAAATCTCAGAGTTTTGATTGTATTTCCTTGTGACTAAGGACGTTGAACATTTAAGTGTTTCACTACCATTCAATATTCCTGTTGAGAATTCTCTGTCTAGCTCTGTACCCCATTTATTAATTGGATTATTTGGTTTGTTGGTGTTTAACTTCTTGAGTTCTTTATATATTCTGGATATTAGACCTCATCAGATATAGGGTTGGTGAAGATCTTTTCCCAGTCTGTAGGCTGTCATTTTGTTCTGTTGACAGTGTCCTTTGCTTTACAGAAGCTTTTCAGTTTCATGAGGTCCCATTTATTGATTGTTGATTTCTGATCCTGACAAGGCAAGGTTGCCCATTCTCTCCATATCTCTTAAGCATAGTACTGGAAGTACTAACTAGAGCAATTAGACAACTAAAGGAGATCAAGGGGATACAAATCAGAAAAAAAATGAAGTCAAAGTATCACTATTCCCAGATGATATCATAGTATACATGA
Source organism: Rhombomys opimus (assembly GCA_010120015.1). NCBI lineage: Eukaryota > Metazoa > Chordata > Mammalia > Rodentia > Muridae > Rhombomys > Rhombomys opimus. The sequence goes on from REGO01000624.1 coordinate 245,657, forward strand.
CAGACCTCAAAAATTCTGCCAGAGAACCCCTACTGTCGATACAAAATTAACAGAAAAGGTCTTTGTGTACTAAAGACAAATAGGCTAAGAAAAAAAAATATTAGAAAAAAAAAACCTCCTTCACAATAGCAACAAATAACATAAAGTACCTTGGTGGCTCTAATCAAGAAAGTGAAAAACTTGTATGAAGAAAAAAGCTTCAAGTCTCTGAAGAAAGAAATTGAAGATCTCAGAAGATAAAAATATTTCCCATATTCATGAACCAGTAGGATCAACATTATAAAAATGGTCATCCTACCAAAAGCAATTTACAAATTCCATGAAATTTCCATCAAAATATGAGCACAATTCTTTACAGACCTTGAAAGAACAATTCTCAACTTCATGTGAAAAAACAAACCACTCAGAATTGCTGAAACAATCCTATACAATAAATGATCTTCTGTAGGTATCTCCATCTTTGATCTCAAGCTACACTATAGAGCAACAGTAATAAAAATGGCATGGAACTGTCATAGGAATAGATTGGTGGATTGATGTATTCAAATCGAAGACCCAGAAATAAACCCACACACCTACAGACACCTGATTTTTGACAAACAGCCAAAATCATACAATGGAAAAAAGATAGCATCTTCAACAAATGGTGCTTGCCTAACTGGATGTCTACATGTAGAAAAATGCAAGTAGATCCATATTTATCACTCTGCAGAAAAGTAAAGTCCAAGTACATAAAAAAAACTTCAGCATAAAGCCAGACACACTAAATCTGTTAGAATTAAAAATGGGAAAGAGCCTTGAAATTTTTATTTTGTATTTCCAGCTTTGATCTGATAGAGCTTAGTGTTAAATATTCTAATTGAATGGTTCTCCAGAATTTCTGGTTCAGATATTTGATTTTGTCTATCAACAACAAATTTCTACTTACTCAAACCATCAAATCTTAGCAACTATAATTTGTAAATCCTAGTATGGCTATATATTTATATAAATCAGTAATACTTCAAGTTTGCCAGTCCAAGATATGAACTATACTGGTAAGTTCAGATACTATACACAAAATCATGTGGCCCTCTTTGTTATTATCATGTGCACCGGTAATTTATACTATAGACACAAAGTTAAAAATCAGTCACCCTGTCTTAATGCGGAGATCTAATTAGTCCCTTTTGTATGTCCCTTGGATTCCTGTTACACATCTGTCTATTCCATCTAACATAAAAGTTAAGTAGTGATGATTTTTAATACCATGCAGGCTTTTCCCTTCAGCCTTGAGACTGTGTTCTGCATTGGAATTTTTCTGTATCTATTGTCATCCTTAATTCATTGACCATAAAGTTTTCATTTCCTGGGGAAAGCTTTTCGGCATTATTAAAATCTCCCCGACCTCTCTCCACACCTGCATTTCACACTTACCCATCCTGTCCCTGGATTATGGGCAGGTAGAGCAAACAGGGCACACTGACAGGCTTGGTGTGTACTTAGCTTGGTCAGCTTGTCATTTGCCTATCATTATAATAATGTCCCACAACAAACCAGTACAAAAATTCACCCTATGGATCACAGTTATCCTGTTTATGTGTGTCCGTTGTTCAGCCAGGTGGCTTTGGAGCCCCTGTCCTGACCACACTAAACTCAGCCTGACTTGTTCATGAGTTCTTAGTCACCTGGTAAGTGAACTGTGGCACATTTTCTTAAAATTGCCCTAAATGCATTACTACATTTTTTTTCTTTTGTAAATGAATCTACCCTTCTTCTGTAGCAGAGTGAGTGGCTGGCACTCTTGCTCTGTTCCCTCTGGGGTTTTCTTCTGTTCAGGTTCATGTACATGTTTGATCAGATCATTAGTCTTTCTCTGGCAAACAAAGAACCTGTTTTAAAAATACCAGATGGATTTCTTTCATTTCATTAAGGAAGATTGAGATACATTCATTGCCATTTGAGTATATTACAGTGATGTTGAAATGTCAGAGCAGACTATAGATCCAAAGGCCACCAGTTCTCTTCACTCACCCTCTCTGCCTGCCACTGAAGAGCATATGAGTTGGGAGGGGTTGAAGGAGAGCTTTTCCACTCCAGAGAAAGGACCCTGCCTTCGTCTAGAAATTGTAAAGTCTTTTGTGCATCATATTTTCTGAACCAAATACCAACTCCAACTCCACTACTGTGTTTCAGGATTCGTGAATACATAAATCTAACTCAGCTTTTTAAAAATGGCCATAGCTGTGGTCAATAATCTAAAAGAAAAATTGAACTGAAGTTTAGAATAAAGTGATATCAGCAAATTCTCATCAGTGTCCAATACAAACCTTGTCTAATTATGTTTTAAAAGGTTTTTCTTTGATAACTCAAATACTTCCTTCAGCGAAGAGTTCAGTCTCAATCCTAGAGTGCAGGTCAGACTTGCAAGCACTTTCTTAGCATGCATGTTAACCTTCCATGTGTTCTGGCACTTGGCATCTCTATTATTTTCTTACTGCTGTACAAAATAATACAGTTGTATTGCTGTATGTAGAGAGACCTGAGGAGAATGCACACGATGAAATAAAAATGCACGAATACAGGTGATATGCATGAGTAAGAGCATGTAAATGCTCTCAGGCGATTTTGAGAGAAAGGAGCTCTGAACCTGCTTATGCATCAGATGTACTACTAGTGGAGAGAAAGAAAGGAGAAAACAGAGGTAAGGTGGAAAGGAAGGAGGAAAAAGGAGAAAAGAAAAGAGAAACATAGACTGAGAGAGAGAGACTTTATGTCTCAATGTTGTTTGCCATGTTTTACTAATGACACTTGTTGGTTAGTGAAACTTTTCAGAAAATAGTAACAACAACAATAACAGAGACAGCAAAAAGCATATCTGATCACAATTTTAAAAACATTTTTTAAAAAGTAGTCAGTGTTAGTTAAAAAAAAGTCTTAGTGTTCTACTACTGTAAGGAGACACCATGACCAAGGCAACTCTTAAAAAAGAAAGCATTTAATTGAGGCTGGCCTAGATTTTCAGAGTGCTAGACCATTATCATCATGGCAGGGAGCAAGAGACACAAAAGCAGGCATAGTACTGGAGACATAGCTGAGATATTCTACATCCTGATCTTCATCAGGCAGAGGGGACAGGGACAGGGGTGGAGTGAGGTAAGGAGACTTGACCTGTTGTGGTGTTTTAAAACCTCAAAGACCACTCACAGTTCCAACTCTAGGCTAACAAGGACTTCCTTTCTCATCCTTCCAAATAGTTAATTTGTAAGCTTGTAAGTCTATGAACCTACAGAGCCACTCTGATTCAAACACCACTTAATAAATAGTCTGTTGATTTGTGTGCCCTGGTCTAGAACCTCAGTCATGTGTTTTCTAAAGAAAGCAAAAGCATAGCTGTGTACTACAGCTAGCGATCCTGGAATCTGATGCCCATAGGTAGCAGCAGCAGCAAAAATGTACCTCTTCACGAAGAGCCCAGCATTGGCACATGTGCAAGCAAGTGTTTTTTTTTTTTATTATTATTATTTTTTCTGTAGCACCCACCACCCAAAAAACTGGATGGTGCCACCCACACTCAGCGGCATGTTCCCCACTCAGATTGCTAACTTCTGTGTCAATCATCCCAGGAAGCAGTCACAGAGGCACGGTGGAAGCATGCTTAATGAATTCTCTAGTTGTCTCTAAATCTGGTCAAGTTGAAAAGTCAAGGTCATCCATCACACTATCTCTAACATGCCCTCCTTCAGTTGTTTCTGGAAGTCTTTGGGTGCTCTCTAGGAAGAATGGATCAAGCTTATTCTTTACCTCAGGGTAGAGTTGTTTGTTCTGTCTCAGTGGCTGTCATTACTTACATCCATCCAGTGTCAGTTGCTGAAATGCTGATTGGCTTAGGAACCCACTGGAGAGGACAGAACTTCACCAAGGCTGATGATGAGGGACTCACATCACCATTGTTAATCAGTTTGCCCCTAAACCATTTGTGCAGTGCAATTTCACTGATTCTAACTTGACCAAATATAATTTGATTAAAATTCAGCAAGCTTCTCCGTCCCAGAATTTGTTTCAAACGATGATTTGACTGAAATAAATAATCTATAGTTTTTGTAATTTTGAGTTCATTTCCAGTGGATAAGCCATGAGAGTAAATTGACTGAAAATGAATGAGAAATTGCAACTCCCCAAATAGAAAGACATTTTCTAATCCTGTATCAAAAAGAAAGTGATTAAGATAAATAAAATATGATAAAATTGTAAAAAAGAAAAAAGAAAGCAAAAGTGTGAGGGCCCTGTGAACCTACACTACACAACTGTGAGCAATCCATTTCGATCTTGCCTGTGAGAATGATAACTACTACAAGGAAGTCGACAAATTCTTTTTAGCAGACATTCTCTTGAAATGCAAGTGAAAGAAAACATTATCTTGAGAAACACAAGTCCCAACAGTTCCTGAAAGGAACTATTTGTTACATGGAGGGGAAATAATAATAGTAATGGAAGGTCAGGCTGGGATTCTGGGATCCATGTCATTATTGTTTACACCAGCACTCTACCCAGAGCAAATCTTAGAGAAACTGTTTGAGTATAGATTCGAAGCTCAGTCCCTGCAGTAAGCTATCTATGATTAATTTATGCAGCTACTCGGATCCATTTCCTGTTAATAGTGTTTATCATATAGCTGTATTCAAGGGCTTAGCTTTTTATCTGATTTATAAACACATTTAATGCATTTTGCCAGTGCAAGTTTTAACGCATTTAATAAAATGCTCTATAAACTTTATTATTAATGTGTAAATTTCATAGATAACTGAGTAGAGACTACATCTCCTATCTAGGTCATATTTTAAACAATTTATAATGATTTTTAATGTGTTATTTAGTTGCCTTAAGAATGTGGAATGAGGGGGTTTGAAAAAAGCCTGCAGCAGCTTCAAAGATTCCTTTGAAACCCAAGTTTTTAGGTGTACTGTGTCTATGTTGAATCATTCTTTTCTATGAAATAAAAACTATGAACAGAATGAAATTTGTTATGTTCCCTGAAAACACCTAAGTTATGACACAGTGCTGCTCCAGTGCACTGAACTGTGTTGTATTAAATATCAACCTTCTTTTCTTTTGTTCATGTGAGAAAGACAACTTGCCCCACAAGACAACAGGTGCCTCTGTATCTGCTGTATGACATTCCTCACACAGGAACAACACCGGGAAGGTGGCTCACGAGGCTTGCCTGACTGTCTGTGTTGGGGTACTCAATGGCATTTGCTTTTCCACTGCTATGCTGGGAGCTTCTCTATTAGCCAACCACCAAAGTACTGGGAGATTTAATCTAAAACCAGCAATTCTGTAGCTTTATAGCCTCACCACCTCCACATAATTAGCAATTGTGCATTAACCCTGGGTCTCCATTTAGAGTTAGCAATTGCCCTGCTTTCCTTTGTTTAATTCACATTAAATGCGCATATAAATCTGTCTTTGTTAAAAAGCACCTATATATACTCTGGTGTCAGAGCAAACTGCACTGCATAGCCATTCAGGCTTTCAGGATTGTCAGCCTGATTCACTCGATTCTCATTGCAAGGGCTATTTGACATTCTATACCCATGGCAGTACATGATGGTAAGATTATTAACTTTGCCCCATTTGAACTTCAGGACGTTTTCTGATTGTGGTGAAAACTGTATTAAATCTCTTACCATCGGTTTGAAACCTTGATTTATACTCTGGCTGAGTGATAGAAATGACACCTGAGATTGACCTCTGACCTCCACATGCATGTGCAAACTTAAAGTCCCTACCTGCTACAAAGCTTGGGGACCATACCCTGCCTTCCACCTAGGAGCAGGGCTTCTCTCCCAGAGGCCCTTCACTGTATAACCAGGCATCTTGGTTCTATCGCCCCCTTTTCCTGCCTTTGTTCCCCCTTTCTTCCCTTTCTGCTCTCTCTCTTCCTCCCCCCCACTCAGCTCACACTACCTGTCCCCCTTCCCTGCTCTTCCCTCACTGCTCCCAATAAACCTGCATTGAAATAATATGGTTTCGTCTCTCCATTATCTCATTCTGTTTTCTTTAATCAATCATCTGGTGCCATGACTCAGGAAGTTGAACTCCACAAGCTGGACTTCGTGGGACCATTCCCTTCACATTCATGGTAATCAGTCACAAACATACACAAATACACGAAGAAAAACATATTATTCTCCCATTTTGCAGAAGAGACACAATGTTATGCCAATTGTTTTTAGTAACTTTTCAACTTGGTCATTATTTTTTCTATTTTATTTCTTTGTTCATTTTAGCATAAACATTTTTATTAAGGACATTGAACTATAATATTATACCCCTATAATGTGTACAAACTGTCTTTTTTGATTATTTATTTGTTTATTTATTTATTTATTTATTTACTTCTTTAGCTGAGACAGGGAGAATGATGATTTATTGCACAGGAAAGAAACTTGGGCACACATGAGAACAAAACTGGCCTGGAATACCACAGGTCCTGAGCAGAGGGCCAGCAGGAACTGTTTCAGTTGTAAGGCAGTCAGTTTCTTGGAGGTGGTCTCAGCGAGCAGATGGTGAATTTCCAACTCCACTGAGACTTATTACAGACAACAGCAAACAGTCCAACAGCTTGTACCAGTGTCACTGCCTCCAGAACCCCTTATTTCTGCTCCTCCAGCCTTTTGGGTGCACAAGCTAATTTACTGCCTCATTATTCTCTTGTGTTATAGCCTGCACATTCCCTTCTTCCTCCCCTCTGCTCAAATTGGTGCAGGAATTTCAAGGAAGATGGTTCTGAGGCCGAGAGCAGCCTAAGTCCATTAAATCCATTATAGTTAGTAAGTTAGACAAGCATCATAAATATTGTGACATTCCTCACAGGTCCTGGCCTACTTAACTTTTGACTTATGAGCTAAGACTCAATGAAAGGCAGATCTTCATAGAAAGATAGTTGTGCTCATGGTTCAAGATGCTTGTAATTTATTACTTTTATTTGAATTAAAAATTTTAAACTGTTAGATTTTGCTTGTAAAATAAAATTTACATGAGGAAAACAAACTATTCATCTTTAATGTCACCATCTGATTTTCTCATTATAAAGTGCAGCACAAAATTACATATCACAGAATATCTGTGACCAAGGGACACATAAACCGTAATTAGTGTCTTTACAAATCCTTAATTTAAATCAAGAGTAAATGGTCAGGAAAGTCTAATTTTGATGGCCAAGAGCAGAGTCTGATTAAAGATGACATATTCTTCAAGCAGGAGAAGCTGGACAGCACGGTTTACTGATAGATCATGTATGGGACACACGGCTCATTTCTGACAGTTTCAAAACAAAACCAACGTGAAAAAGAAGTATCTCCAGGTTAGAAAACTTTCTGCTTAAAAAAGATATACACAAGTGTTGAAACTGAAAGACCCTTTGGTCAGAGAAGTGTAGATTGCTTTGTTCACACCACATATTATCTGAGAACTTGGGAAAGAACTGAAATCAAGTATCCTATTTTTCTTTATCTCTTGAGCATTTCTGGCAGAAAAAGTTCTACCTATATGTATTTTGTCTTGGGATATTAGTTAATGGTGCATTTGCCATACACATGCTGTGTGTGCTTGAGTGTGCCTGTGGATGTGGATGTGCATGGGTGTGTGTGTGAGGGGGGGAGAGCTTGCATTCGAGAGACAGAGATAGTACTTGTTTCTGTCTGTTCTGGTATGATGCACATATGTGTGCCTGCATGTGGGAACAAGAAGGCTATCTGCCACCGCTGAATCCGCTGTCATTCCACAAACCCTCTTTCTTCACACCACATTTACTGAAGTCCCTAGACACATGTAAAACTGTTCTCAGAGATAAACTATTCACTGATACCATCTTTTTGGTAAATATTTTTCAACAAACCTCAATGTACGTATAGCTTTAAACTTACGGTTCCACACATAGGAAGAAAGAGGTCACTTTGCTTTCTATCTCTGCTTTTCTTTATTTAAGCTAATCATGACAACTAATTTAACTAAACAAAACATCTTTTCAGACTATAGACTACACTTTTAGAGTCTATATTTGTTTTTTTATTTTATTATTTTTTTTAATTTTTTTTTATCAGTTACATTTTATTAAATCTGTATCCCAGCCGTGCCCCGAACCCTCATTCCCTCCCAGTCCCTCCCTTCCTCCCTCATCACTACTGTGCCCCTTTCCAAGTCCACTGATAGGGGGGGACCTCCCCCCATTCATCTGATCCTGTTTTATCAGGTATCTTCATTGAGTTCCTGTTAGAAATAGTCCTTG
>REGO01000624.1:256373-284414 GCA_010120015.1 Rhombomys opimus
CAGATAGTATACAAGGGATTATTTCAATCCTTTTGTATCTGTTGAGGCTTGCTTTGTGACCCACTATGTGGTCTATTTTGGAGAAGGTTCCATGTGGTGTACAGTCTATATTTGTATGCAAGGTAGGGGCTTCAAATTTAGCTATAGTGAGCAATCCTCATATATCACTTGAACACTGAGGGGCTACTAAGCAGAAAACGTGTTGTGTTGTGCCTGGTTCCCCGTGTATTTTCTCCTTGACTCAAAATTGTAGAAAAAAATCCTGCTACAATCCAGAAACATTATGTAATTGTATTACTTCCTATGCAACTGAATTGAAGTCATCTAAAACCCACCCATCTGTATTCAAAAGAATCCATCACTCTGTGGCAGATGGGGCTGAAGAAAATTTGCCATTACTCAGTCAGTCACTAATTCCATTTTTTTATCTGTTTTCCTCTTAGCTTTTCCACATGTGAGAGCCACAAATCTTGACTGTTAAAAAGTGCCTCAATATACAAGTGGATCAGGAAGAGAGAGGAGGTGGAAGGTACCGAGATGGGTAGAGAGAAGGAAAACCATAGTCAGGATAGATTTTGTGAGATAAGAATCTATTTTCAATAAAAGAAAAAAACTATCAATGTGTATTTATATATTGAATTACAAGCATTATAGGTTTTGATTAATATTTAATAAGATTTCTGGCATCTTTTTCATACTTCCATATTGTTATTTTACTACTTCCATTTTTCTCTTGTATTTGTTTCTCACCATCCCCATAAAAAGACTCATTTTTCCTATTCTTAGATCATGTGTATCCTACAATTCCCTGTTACCCTCTTTTTACCTTCTTCCATATCTACCTCCCTCCCTCTTTCTTGAACAAAATTCTTTAAAAGATAGACAGATGGATAGACAGACAGACAGACAGATAGATAGACAGAGAGATACACACACTGACATACACACACTATGGAATATTTACTCTTTAAAAAACAGGGGGTGCCCCAAAATACAATTACAGCACTCTGATTCTTGTTTCTCAGAAGCCCTAGATAACTAATTTTTTATCATGGTCATGTATCTACTTTTGACACAATCAACACCTGGGCAGGTTGGAAGAGGCAGAGCAATATAAGAGCTCACAGAAACTTCTCCAGTGCTTGAAGATTTTCCACCCAGTTTTAGGTTCTCAGAAGTTACACCAACATGTAGGAAAGTAGTTTGTCAACTGAATACCTAAACTGATGTTGCTCTTGCCTCCTGAGAGCTGTGGGCATGGGAACCATTTCTAGTTAACAGATATTTTGTTGTTGTTATTATTTGGGTATTAGAATTTAATTACAATGTTTCTCTCCTTTTTTGTTGGTGAAATTATATGGGTGCATCTTCCGATATTCCTAAGACACAGTCTCACAGAAAACTCTGATTCTCTGGCTCTTAAAACCATTCTCCTGCCTCTTCCTGACCATTGGGTGCAGAAGAATTTTGTAGATATATCTGTTGGGAGTGGGCTCCACAACTCTGCATTTTGATGGATTGTGGTTGTGGTTTGCTGTAATGGTTTCCGTCTGCTATAGAAAGAGGTTTTCTTGATGTGGAGTGAAGACTACATTTTTCTGTGGATATATCATTGTTAGAGAGTTTGCTGTTTTAGAAAATTAGTAGTTGTAGATTCTCTTCCAATAATCATGATTTTATTAGTACCAAGTAGTTAGCTGTATTTCCAGAATCCTGCATGATATCCCTTTTGTTGAGAGGATCTTAAGTACAATACAGAGTTAATGGTTACTGCCAAAGTAAGACTGCCACTACTGTTATCTATATGGTTATCACGCCAAGGCAGTCAATTATGTGATTTGTAAGTTCAAGTTGGGTAGAACTGTTGTTTGCATCCCTTCTTGCATGGCTTCTTCTGGTATAACGAAAGCTAGTTCTTGAGAAGGCCTCTCAGACGAGTTCCAGCTCATGGTTTCTGGGCCCTTTATATGAAGCACACAGTGTCTTCAGCAATACCAACATACCTTGCATCTCTAGTGGGTAACCAAGGGGAATATCAATAGTATTGTTGTTTGGGGAGTCTCTTAGACATCCCTAGCCAACAACTCAAAAGCATGTATCTCATATCTGGTGTTGAGGTTTTTACTAGGTGTTCTTTGGCTCTTGCAGGGAATGCCATCTGCCCATATGAGAAAAGTTTCTTAAAACAATATGTAATATATATATATATATACATATATATATGCAATACATAGGATTATTTATTAAAATGTTGTTGTTTTGTTTTACATAAATAGCTAATTTTATGATTCCTTGTGGAATTTTCAGCAACCCATATTGTCATTTTATCTATCTGCCTCCTTTTTTCTTTATTATCTCCTCACCCCTTTCCTATTTTCTCATTTTACCTATCAGATCACTTGTATTCTACTTTTTTCCTTTATCTACTTCCTACTTTCTTCTATATTTATCTCCTCCTCCCTCCCTAAAGAGCTCCCCCTTTTCTCATTTCCCTTATCAGATCACTTGTACACTTCACTGTTACATTGCTGTGAAGAGACACCATGACCACTGAAATGCTTAAAGAAGAAAACACTTAATTGGGATCTTGATCATATTTTCAGAGCTTCGTCCATTATCCTGGTGGCATTCATGCAGACCTGGTGTTTGAGACTTGGCTGAGAGTTCTTCATCTGAGTTCACAAGCAGAGAGAGAGAGAGAGAGAGAGAGAGAGAGAGAGAGAGAGAGGAGGGAGGTAAAGAGAGAGGGAGAGGGAAAAGGAGAGTAGAGAGAGAGAGAGGGAGAGGAGAGAGGAAAGAAGGGAGAGGAGAGAAAAAAAGGGAGAGAAGAGACACAGAGAGAGGGGGAGAGGAGAGAAAGAAAGGGAGATGAGAAGATAGAAAGAGAAAGAGAGAGAGAGACTGGATCCAACCAGGAGGCTTTTAAAACCTCAAAGCCCCACCCTAGTGAAACATTTCCTGCAATCTTTCTGATCCTGTCAAACAGAGTCACTCCCTGGTGACCAAGCATTAAAAATATATGAACCTATAGGGGACATTCTTATTCAAGCCACCACACCTGATATCCCCATTTATGTCTTTCTATCTTCTTCTGTATTTACTTTCCTCCTACTTCCTAAAGCTTTCAGAGCAGTTTTAGGTTTATTGAAAATTGAATGGAAAGAATGGAACTTTCAGGTACCCATCCCCACATAACTATCAATCCATGACAATCACTGAAGTAGACAACTGTTGACAGATTTACAATGACACATGTTTATATAACTAAGTGTATTCTTAAATTACACTTGATTCCTGGACTTTATATTCTGTGGCTTTTAAAACAGGTGCGTGCGTGTGCACACACACTTTTTACTGTCATGTTAAACTAGTTTTTTCCCACTGCCATAAAAATAGTCTTTGCTTTATATGCTCATCCTTTCTTTCCCTATAGCCCTTGACACTTACTGTCTTTTATCCCATTTCCCAGAATTCCTGTTTTCAGACTATCAAAATATTGGAAGAACATCATATGTTGCTTTTAGAACCACATTATTTAAAGATCCCTGGACCTCCTCCTACAACCTTGCACCATCTTTACCTTCTCTTCTGAGTCATTAACTAAATCATGCCTGGTCACCCTCTCCTCTTATGTTGTTTCAGTTTTCTCCTGTATGATGCTTCCGGCTTCTTTTCTTCTCTGTTGCCACCATTTTCACAATAACTAGTTCTTCTTGGGAGTCTTGCTTTCTGTACCACAGTGTGTTCAAATCTGTACCCAGGTTTTAGCAGCTAATGTGATAAACAGGCTAAACTTTCTTTGGTATAAAAATAAACAACAAAAAAAAATTAATCCACTTTATCATCCTCTTTATAGCATCTCTAAACTTTTAACTCAGGTAAGGTGTGTGATGGTAGAGCAGGTCCAGAGTATGAGTGAGGTCAAAACATGTTCAAACCAGGAAAACTTGTCCTTAGACTAGCAGGATTAGAACTGTTTCCTCCCTGCCTGCATGTCACTGCGCATGTAAGGCCACAACCCCACCTCATTTGCCCTTGAGGTGGTCACGTAGTCTGGTGGCCAGATTTTAAATTAAACTTTCTCTTTCCTTATAAAGACATGTCCAGCTAGCACCTGGAATTCCCCATCATGCAAATGAAGCATGGGCCTGCTCCAGTGATATACACTCACGTTATATAGCCCTGTTTACCCCCATTAAAGAGACCCTTTTCACTGAAAACTCTTCAGAGACGGTTCTTCCTCCCATACTCAAAGATGAGTGAAATCCTGTCAAACCCACCTGCCTCAGCTAAGCTTCAATCCCCCCTGTCCCAGAGCTCACTGTGCAATGGTACCTGGATACCCCAAGGGAAAAAGCAGACACTGGGCAGCCAGAGTGCATATGACAGGACCTCTCATTCAAGTTGGAAAGGTAAGTGCCCAATTTGTAATGCCTTTGGCATTAGTGGGAAACTCTAAGCCTCACCCCAAAAGAGAGCTCTTAGTCTATCTTTTTCTCCTTTGTTTTCAGTTTATGCCATCACGTTGGGTTCAGAAACATTAAAAGTTTCTAGCTAAGGTGACTCCTTGGTAATGGTAGCAGGACCTCAAACATCTGCCTGAACCCCGGCAGCCCACCTGGGAATTGGCAAAAACTTCCTATTTTTTTTCTGAGATAGATAGATAGATAGACAGACAGACAGACAGACAGACAGACAGACAGACAGACAGATAAATAGATAGATAGATAGATAGATAGATAGATAGATAGATAGATAGATAGATAGATAGATAGATAAAACAATTATACAGTGACCAGGAAAAACCACTATGGTGGTTGCCAGAGCTCTTGAACTTGTCATTAGGCTGATATTCTGGGACAAGGCAGAATGCCCTGCCAGATGTAAAGCTTTAGAAGCATTCTTCTCTGGACCAGGAGTTTCCTTTTCTTCTATATCATGAAAAATATCTCATCACATAAAAAAACAAATTTTCCCTGCACAACTCAGTCATTTTACAGTGGGAAGTTCTCTTCCCCATGAATGTCACAGGGACAGTCAGGATTAGAATGACAGCCTAAGAGGATGTGATGAATTTTCAGGTGGGGAAATTTTTTCATGGGAGCACAACAAGTATCACAACCAAGGGGATACAATGACCAGGTTCATCTTTGTCTGTTCCAGACCTGAGATAGAACCACCCGGCCTCTCAAGACCTCACTGCTTCCATGCTTGTACTCCACCAAAAGCCAGATAAGGCCAACTCTGACATTATTCCTGAAACCAAAAGGGGCTTAGAGATAATTCCTGATGCTGAAGACAGATATTCCTTTCTTAAAACCATCATTTGGGAGCATATGACTTCAGTCCAGGCCAGCCTGACAAAGTCTCAAAATGAACACCATGATAGGTAAGTTGTGGCTACCGAAGACAGGAACATCAGGCTGCTACTGTAGCTCGGGTCTTAGGAGTAACAGAAAAATAGAAGGAATCTGCTTTAAATGTGGAGAAAATTAGTTTCTTCAGATGTACAGATTTTAGTAGGTTTATCCTATGTTATATGTCTATATGAGTGAGTATACACAGTGTGTGTCTTTCTGCTTCTGGGACAGCTCACTCAGGATGATCCTTTCCAGGTCCCACCATTTACCTGCAAATTTCATGATTTCCTTATTTTTCATTGCAGAGTAATACTACATTTTGTAGATGTACCACAATTTCTGCATTCATTCTTCAGTTGAGGGGCATATAGGCTGTTTCCAGCTTCTGGCTCTTACAAATAAAGCTGCTACAAATATGGTTGAGCAAATGTCCTTATTGTGTACTTGAGCCTCTTTTGGATATATGCCTAGGAGTGGTATGGCTGGATCTTGAGGAAGCACTGTTCCTAATTGTCTGAGAAAGCGCCAGATTGATTTCCAGAGTGGTTGTACTAATTAAGAGAGAGGACCCTGACTAAAATGCTCAATCCCCATCCTGAAAGGCAAAGAGGATGGACATCAGAAGAAGAAGAAAACAGGAAACAACCTAGAAACCTGCCACAGAGGTCCTCTGAAAGGCTCTGCCCTGCAAGACTATCAAAGCAGACACTGAGACTTATTGCCAACTGTTGGGCAAAGTGCATGGAATCTTATGTAAGAAGTGGGAAATAGTAAGATCTGGAGAGGACAGGAACCCCACAAGGAAAGCAACAGAACCAAAAAATTTGAACACAGGGGTCTTCCCAGAGACTCATACTCCATCCAAGTACCAGGCGTGGAGATAACCTAGAACCCCTGCACAGATGTAGCCCATGGCAGTTCAGTGTCCAGGTGGGTTCCATAGTATTGGGAAGAGAGACTGCTTCTGACATGAACTGATTGGCCTGCTCTTTGATCACCTCCCCCCTGAAGGGGAAGCAGCCTTAACAGGCCACAGAAGATGACAATGCAGCCACTCCTGATGAGATCTGATAGACTAGTATCATAAAGAAGGAGAGGGGGACCTCCCCTATCGGTGGACTTGGGGAGGGGCATGCGTGAAGAAGGGAGAGGGAGGGTGGGACTGGGAGGGGAGGAGGGAGGGGTTTATGGGGGGATACAAAGTGAATAAAGTGTAATTCATAAAATAAAATTTAAAAAACTGTGGAGAAAAAGGACACTAGAACAGGTATGCCCAGAAAAGGCCCTCCCCATGAGCGACCCCAACGTACCTAAGACGGTCTGACCTAGAAAAAATGTCTCTCCTGGTTTGCTAAAGATGGCAAACAACTAGAGCATTTAAACTTAAAATAGGGCAGATGTCAGACCTTACAGTAAGAGGGAAAACAGATTCCACAGAGGGCTTAGGGTGCCCAGCATCCCAGCAAAATCATCATCATAAAAATAGATGAAAAACCATTCAAATGTCTTCTTGATATTGGTACAGACAAGAAAATTTTAAGACAACAAGAAATTCCACAAGACTGGAAAGTAATAGCTGGCCCCCAACTTCTAGGCATAGGAGGTTGTTCCTACACACTCAAAACTAAACAGATTTACAGATGGGAAAGCAATGATGGAGCTCCTGCTCTAATACATCCTAATAGCCAACACAGTCTTCAATCCTTTGGGGAGAGACATCTTAAAAACCCTACAACTGCTGCTTGCTACCCAACCTGAAAGAAATTGCACCAGGATAGATGATCACACACATAAAGGCTTATATGCCACAAAATCCTTAAAAACTCTCCTCCAAATCGCCCCCAGTTCTAAGGGTCACTGTTAAATTTAGCACTCCTTTCCTTGACTGGATTTCTAATGAGCCTGTCTGGGTTGAACAGCGGCATCTGTCATGGGAGAAACTCGAAGCCTCACACAACTATCAAAAGAGCTGCTTTTACTTGAAAACATTTACTGCTCTGCAGTTCATGGTACACCCCTGTGTTCGCGATAACAAAGAGCTCAGGGGGATGGAGACTGCTACAAGATATAAAGGCAATTAATAAAAGCATGTGAGTCTTTGGTTTTCCACAAAGGAGGCTGCCCTATGGCTCAGTCATCCCTTCCAATATCCCTTTATTGACAAGCAAAAACTGCTTTTTTCTATTCCTCTACACCCTCAAAACTGTGAACACTTTGCTGCATTTTATAACTCCCCATTAAATATTCTGGGTCTGCATTGTGATATGAAGTGACAGTTCTTCCTTAGAGAATGGGTAACAGTCCACAATTTTTCAAGAGGCTGTGCCTGCTGCATTAAAACCCTACTTAGAAAGCTGTCTTTTTTCCATTGAATGGATTTGGCTTCTTTGTCAAATATCGAGTATTCATAGGTGTGTGGGTTTATTTCTGGGTCTTCTATGCGGTTCCATTGATCCTCCTTTCTGTTTCTATGCCAATACCATGCAGTTTTTATTACTGTTGCCCTTTAGTACAGCTTGAGATCAGGGATGGAGATAGCTCCAGATGATCTGTTGTTGTACAGGATCGTTTTGGAGATTCTGGGTTTTTTGTTTCTCCATATGAAGCTGAGAATCTTTTTTTCAAGGTCTGTAAAGAATTGAGTTGGTATTTTGATGGGAATTGCATTGAATCTGTAGATTGCTTTTGGCAGGATGGCCATTTTCACAATGTTAATCCTATCAATCCATGAGCATGGGAGATCTTTCCATCTTCTGAGATCTTCTCCAATTTCTTTCTTCAGAGACCTGAAGTTTTTCTCAAACAGGTCTTTCACTTGCTTGGTTAGAGTCACACCAAGGTACTTTATGTTATTAGTGGCTATTGTGAAGGGTGTTGTTTCCCTAATTTCTTTCTCAGCCTTTTTGTCTTTGGTAAACAGAAGGGCTTCTGATTTTTTTGAGTTGATTTTGTATCCTGCCACTTTGCTGAAGGTGTTTATCAGCTGAAGGAGCTCTCTGGTTGAATTTTTGGGGTCGCTCATGTATACTATCATATCATCTGCAAATAGTGACACTTTGACCTCTTCCTTTCCTTAGAGAGCTCCCGATTCAAAACTTTCTGCTCACAGTGGGAAATTTCCCACCATGCAGAGATTCCTCACATCCTCCAGGCCCAAAGGATAATAGAAAGAACACATCAAACCCTTAAAGTCCTATTTAAAAAAAAAAGCAAAAGCAAAAGCAAATCTAATATTTATAACACACAATTAATGATGGATCTGAGTAGCCTAAGTATATTTAATATTTACAAAAGCTCCAAACACCCCCTAACCCTCCATTGCCACTCACCAGGAGTAATTCCTCCCATCTTAATACAATGCTGTGATTCCCTTTATGTGTTTTGCAAGGACCAGATTCATCCCTTACAAGAGGAAGAAGTCTTGTGTTTTTCCACAAGACCAGTGTAGATCTATCTGGGTCCCTACCAGAAATGTCTGATACCATCCCACTAACCAAGATGGACTGCCTCTCACCGACAAATCAAGAATGAAGGAGACAAGAGGAGATGCAAGCCCACTATGGAGCAACAAGATCTCCTAGAAGGATATCCATGACCTGGCAGCTGTTGCGGAAGTCATTTGCCCTCCACAGGCTTACTTTTCCTCTATTCTTAGGCTGTTTTTTGTTTGTTGTTTTGTTTGTTTTGTTTTGTTCTTTATTTTAATTCTGCGACTGCCCAGTCTCTTCCTAACCCTCCCAAAACCTAATGCTGGAGATTATATGCTAAGGATACCTGCAATGGACACACACACACACACACACACACACAGAGAGAGAGAGAGAGAGAGAGAGAGAGAGAGAGAGAGAGAGAGAGAGAGAGACAGTCATAGGAACCCAGAAATTCCCACTTGAAGGATGCTCGACCAGGTTTGGGATTCCTCTACACCTCAGTTCCATGTTCACTATCCCAGCCTTTTTCTCTGCTTTCCTTACTGCAACATAGGTGCCTCCAGGAGGACTCTATGTATGGAGGTTACAGACACTGGAAATGCCCATTTGAGTCTACCTGCTATGGTGGCACCCTGTTCACCAACGTTAAAACACACTTTCAGTTTTCCATCAGTGATCCTTGAGATGGCAGATAACAAATGAGAGTTGTGGGTAAGCTCGACTAATAGCTATGCTAAATATCTGTAGCCAACTTACAAATCTCTTGCCAGCTTGTCCTTGCCTACAAGTTGATCATTACCCATGTTAACATTCTTCAACAGAAGGATCAAACCCAGAAGGAGGTCCAAGCCACTCTTTCCTGGCGACAGTACATCCAATACCTGCAGAGATTGATGCACCAGCCAAGGACCATCTATGGAGAGGACCTAGACGCCTGCTCAGATGTAGCCCATAGGCAGCTCAGTCTCTTTGTGGGACCCTGAGTAAGGAGAGCAGGGCCTGTCTCTGTTATGGACTTCTATGCCTGCTCTTTGATCTCCTCCCCCTGGTGGTGCAGCCTTGCCAGAACACAGCCCAACCTCTCTTAATGCCTTTTCTGCATTTCCCTCTCCTGGCCACTATTTGCAGCTGCTCACATAAACATCTCACTTCATGAGCCCTGTGGACCCTTGCCTACACAAAAATTACAAAACACTCGTCATTTCAAACTATTTTCTCCTTTTTTCTCATAGGACCCTCTTCAATATCTCCTCCTACATGTTCCTGTAACATCTGTCTCCAAGGTAATCTGTGTCAAGCCCCAACTCCCTTCTCTGGTGCAATAGTAATGGTCGGTCCCTGCATTAAACCCAATTTTCAAGATTTCTGCCCCCCAGTAATGACTGATCTCCAGGTTTCTCTCTCTGTTCTAGAATAACTCACTCTACAGCTGGGAGGAGACCAAAAGAAAAGGGGTCTTCATTCCTCTGCTCACGGAACTGGGTCTCACCATCTGGTTTGGAGCTGCTGGAGCAACCCTTGTCCAAACACACCATTTTGCTGGTGATAAGCTTGACCAGGCCATGGCTTCTGCCATGCACAGTCTTTAGTCCCGTAAGTGACAGATCACCTCCCTAGTGGTGTTGTTCTACAGAACTGGAGAGCTCTGAACTAAGTAACTGCTGAAGAAGGAGGAACTTGCATTGTGTTGGGGGAGGAATGCTGTTTCTATGTCAATGAATCTGGAATTATGGAACAAAACATACAAACGTTCAAGGATCTCCAGCAAGATATACAGGCCTTCAATGTGCCCAGCACCTCTACCTCGTGGTATTCAAACCCTGGAGTAGTTTGGCTTCTTCTCCTCCTTGGCCCTGCACTGGCAAAAAACAAACAAACAAACAAACAAAGACAATTTTTACACAGACAGCAGGAAGGCCCTTGGTAATTCCAATGATTTAGGCTCTTCATTCTGGAACAGTGGTTCTAAAACTTCCTAACACTGTAACCCTTTAATACAGTTCCTTCATAAATGTAATTTTGTTACTGTTTTCAATCATAATGTAAATATTTTTGGAGACAGAGGTTTGTCAAACAGTCACCACCTACAGATTAAGAAATGCTGCTATTGAACATCTGATTTGTTTTAACCTAAGTGTTTGTACCTTTGCAATTTGCAACCATATTTGTATCATCCTCTAATTTATTATTGCTTAAAGGCTAACACCTATCCAAGTTACATTTTATGAAGTAAAAACTGAAAAAGTGACCTTGAGTTTCCTTTTATGAAGTCTCAGTATCACTGCTCATCACTAGTAGTTTTAGCATGTTCATGGAGCAAACATATGCTCCTGAGAAACCTTCAAATTTAGCATGAGTATGAAAGTGCGTTGTTTGTCTTAAAACAGAAGACATTTAACTTCATAGTGCATTTAAATCAAGTTTTAAGTCAATGATTTTACAAATCATTGACATATTCTGTGTTCTGTGGCTTATTTATCCTACCACAGTGAAAAAGCACTGGTACAGAGAACCTTTTGATATCCTTCTCCTTAGTGAAATCTTTGTATCACAACTTAAAGAGTTGAACCTATTATACTTAATATCTAGACTTGGCTTCTATTTTTCTTGATGGATAGGCCAGAATATCGTGGGGCAAATTAATACAGAATTCATTCAAATTACTGTTCCTTTATAATTAAAATTATATTTGTGAGGCAAAGTACAAAAGAAATAATTATATGTCTGGTCTCATTCTCATGGTGAATAATTGGTGAAAATTTTGTTTGATATTAATCTTTATATATAAACCAAATGACTATGATGCCTAATTTTTTAAATTTCTTCATGAAAGAGTTAGACTCATACACAGATTTAAAGGTATGGGTACACTAGTATGCTTTTTTTTTTTTTTTTCTGTGATAAATACAATGGCCAAAAGCAACTTGAAGAGAAAAGGGTTTATTTTAGTTTACAGATTATACTCCATCACTAAAGAAAGTCAAATCAGGAAAGCAACCACTATGAAAACCAAAACAGACCGATGGGGAATGCAGCTGACTGACTTGCCTCCTCTTGTTTGCTTTCCTACCTTCCTTATATAACACAGAACCACCTGCCTAGATACAGTTCTGCCTACAGGGGCCTTGCTTTCCTACATGAAACAGAATTCAAAAAAATGTCCCTCCAGACATACTCACTTGTCAAACTGATGAAGATAATACTCAACTGAGGTTCCCTTTTCCAAGCCATATGTAGATTTGAGTACGGTTGACAAAAATCAATGATGACAGGGAATGATACAGACATCTGACCTAGGAAATGTGACTGTTTCTTTTTCTTGCCAATATTATTTAGTCTCCTGCTCAAATTGTACTTGTTTTCTCTGCCTGTGCCAGTCCTGGGATGCTCCCTGTGTCCTGTGCATAACAGACATGCCATTCAGGTTAAATGACTATGTTTTTAGCAGTTCCAGTGCAGAGTTCACAATCACCTTCACTGAAGCACACTATTTCAGCATCACAGTTAAAAGAGCCTTCCAGTGTGTCTATGAAGTACACTCCAATGTGCTCTGGCAGCAAGTCAGATGATTCGATTCTCAAAAACATGAAGGCCCACTTGAGGCTCACCAAATCACTCTCTACTGTAATCATCACATCCAGCCTTGGCTCCAAGTCCCAGATCGTCCTCCCAAAATGAACAAATAAAGCGATGGGGGAAAAGTGCTTCTTGGCAATGGCTTGAACTTAAATGGTGACAACAGCTGGATCAGCAGATGTTGTTCATATAATGTAACATCTGTGTTCCTGATGGTGGAACTGTGACTAAATTCATACCTCGAGGTGTCCTAAAATATATTAAAGGAATTTTCAAGTAAAACTGCAAAATATTGGATTAAATCAAGAGTTAATTTATTAAGATGATAATAAGCACTTCCTATTTTATCAGTCTTATGCCTCCAAATTGTAAAATATTCTATAAATTTGAACTCATATCCAGAAGGCTATTCAATTCTATCTCATAGCCTTGTTAATGCAAAATAATTTAGATAAAAAAGCACTATATAACAATGAACTATTTCAGACAATGGAAAAATCTAATGCTTTATACTCTGCTAAAACTAGTTAGAACATGCTAACTTATAAAGGTAATTTTTAATAATAAGAAACTAAATCATTAAAAAAGCAGCAATGAAATCTTAGATTTATTTATGCATATATGTAAATTATTGACAGTGTGTATGATGTCATATTGATACAAATCTATTGTATCAATTGTATTCAGCACATAAATTCAGTAATAAAATGCTTTGATTCCTTTTTGCCCTTCCATTATTCCTTTCATTAGTCTTTTCTGTTTTACATGTAATATTACTAATCCATCTTAGAGTATCAGAATCTTCTCTTTCTGTAATTGACTTCTTTCTGGTAATTCTCTTTGTGCTAAAGTTTGATTGATTGTATTAATGCATTTAAGTAATGCTTGGATTTTGTAAACATTGTTACTTTTTGAAAATTAGCATTTGGGAGAGCAGCCACAGAGGAAGACAATGCAGTCTGTCCTGATGAGACCTGATAGGCTAGGGTCAGAGGGTATGGGAGGAGATGAGGAAGGAGGGTGGGACTGGGAGGGGATAAGAGAAGGAGCTACAGCAGGGATACAGAGTGAATAAGTGGTAACTTATAAAAAATTTTTAAAAAGAAAATTAGCATTTTAACCAATCAGTGTCCTGACTTTATATCAGATAAGATTTTTTTCAAAGATTTTGCTACTTGGGTTATGTTTTACTCATTTTATTTAAGTACTGTTTAGTTTAGTAAATATAACGTATAAGTCAGTAACAAACACTGAGAGTATACAATGCTACATATTAGTGAACTGGAGAAGCACAATGCAGACATGTCTATACATTTCTTGCTTGCAGTCAAGATTGAAATGATATGAGAAACTTTGTCTTCTATGATAAAGAGCAATGTTGAATTTTACAAAGTCACCAACCATAGAATCTATTGCCAACACTTAATGTTATCACAATTGGAAGAAACAGTGTCTTTTAAATTTTTCAAGGGGAGTTGGACAGGTACAACATATTTATTTAATAGATTTCATTGATTGATTATTTAACGTTGGACAGTGTTTGGAATGACAGTGAAAATGATACTTTGAAACTGTTGTTCGTGCTCCTGTGTGCTCTCCTCCATTCAGATCTCTCTGTATATGACTGAGAAGTGCCAGTCGCTCCATAAGCTTTCTATTTTAAAATAAACTGATTATACATGTTTATTAAGTATCTAAGACAAGAAACATAAGATAACAAGAAATATGAGTCATAGTTTTCAAATGAGTAACCCCCAACAGTGAATATTTCACAACAACCTAAAATCTGCAGAATATTATGAAAGGTGTATTACACTACATATAAACTCAGTGAATTTCTCATTAATTCTTAGACTTTACTGAGATTGAACTGTATTTTGGTCTCCCAGCCTTGACTGACAATGATTATTTTCAATTTCTGACTATAAGCAGAGTTTTAACATGTCTACATTAAAATAGAAATATTTTAACATAGTAGAAAATATTAAATGATGCTTATCTAGTTTATAATTTATCCAGTTAGCACTTACGCATTAACTGCAGAGAAATTGTTGATATGGAGAATTCCTCTTCTGCTAACACACACACATAAAAGCACATGCATGTGTGCACATTCCACATACTCACTAATGTGTTCACATCACCTATCCGCTCGATGTAGATACCCGATCCACAAAATCTAGAATTTTAGAATCTTATTTTTTGGTTATTTGGCAGCAGTACACATTCTCAAAACTCCAAGCTTTTATTTTTTCTATTTTTTTTGTTCTTCTAACAATGTGATTTTATTTTGACTTTAACAAAGATGAGAAAATCAGATTACTGATAAGCATTGCTTTAGATCTGGGCCATCAAGAGGCATTTCTTCTTTCAATAAAGTACAGCTAGAATTGTTACTGACAGTTTTTCTAAAGACTTCAATTATCCCACAGATTATACTCCTAAAATGCTCATCATTTTACTGCTGAATCCTTTAAGCACTTCAATCAATGAAATAAATCATTAATGGTGATTTGGATAACCCATAATTTAGAGTACAATGTTGAGGAACAACTTTCTGAAAGTCTTTACAAAATAGAATGTGATATAATGGAACTGTGAGATAGTTAAAATGTCATTTTACTTTTCAGTTAAGTATAAGAATTGGAGAGTGAACAACATGTTTTATGCCTCTTAGAATAAAAGTTTAGATATATCTGGTTTTAATTGGAATAGATTACATAATCTTTTAGAGGACTTTACATACTTTGTGATTATTACTTTTTATGTATATTTGTTTGAGGGGTTTGTTTTTCTAGACAAGGTCTTATTATATAACTCATGTTAGAAAATAGCTTTGAACTCATGACATTTTGGTCACAGCCTACTAATTACTGGAATGACAGGTGTGTACCACCGAGGCTATGTTTAGGCATTGATACAGTGACGATAGTTTCTTACCTCCAGTGAGTCTGTACTAAGTGGATACACTGTCCTAATTACTTTTATGTTAGGACTAGGTATGCCTATTTATGTCCTGTACTCTGAGAAATATTTTAATTCTCTTTTCTGAGGCATAGATAGTTGAGAAGTAATAAAAACACTCATATTCTTCCCTGCCTATTCATGAGAACAGGGAGGAGAAGATCTTGGATGAATACTGAGATTTTAAAATATATGTCATACCAACATCTCCAGACTATTTACCAATATCTCTATCTTATGCTGCATAGTTTCAAGGTTCTTTGTTCTCCACAGTGAGTCAGGACATTGAATTCCCACTCTGTGATGCTTTCTTTGTAGTATCTGGACCATCGTTAGCATGTCTTATATCGTTAAGATATGCAATGTCGTAGAATTACTGTAGGTGGGGTTCAGAACCTACATTTTCAGTGGCAATGGTCCTACAAAATTAAACTTCACTTTCTGGTCAGGTGGAATTTGGAATATTTCTTTTTTTTCTCCCTCTCTCTGGTCCTCCAGGAGAGGAGAGTAGTCCAGAGATCTCTCTTCCCTCATGAGAATTATACAGTTCTTCCAGATCAGAAATTCATAGCTTAAAGAAAATAAAGTTAATATAGTTTAATTTCATTGGAAATTTCACCTTAGCTAAATTGCTAAATGGTTGTCTCAACCTGGCACAGTAGTGCATGCCTGTAATCCCAGTACCTGTAATGCAGAAGCAGGTGGATCTTTGTTAGTTCAAGGCCAGCCTTGTCTATAAAGTGAGTCCAGGACAACCAGAGCTACACAGAGAAATCTGCCTTGAAAAACCAAATGCCAAAATGGCACTAAAATGTCTCAATTTTTATGAAAACCAAAAATTATAAATACACAGTACATACCCCTGACCTTGTTTTCTTCATTTGATACAGACCACAGCCTATATTTATATCAGTTCTTTGTAGCCACTGTTCGCCTGTGCCATGACATATGTTAATAATTCTCAGAATTTATATGGTTTCCTTGTCAGCTTTTTGTAGTTCTGGGATCTTCACACAGGACCTTGTACCTGTTGCACTCTGTTGGTGAGCTGCACTCCTAGCCTTTTGTAGTAATGAATAACAAAATATGCATAGTGAGCTTTGAAAAGTATTGCTTTAGTATGTTCTCAAGTAAAAATTTAAATACCCTATAATTGATCTTTGTCTTGCTTACCAAATACTGTAATAACAATCTCATCAAGATGTATAACATGGGAGTTCCTAAACACATCCTGTGTACTCTATCAATGCTCAAAGACAGTTTTTCTCTGTTCTATATTTGGATTGCTACTATTGAACAAGGTAATCTGTAGTGCTCAGATCTTCCACATCTATAATACTTCACAGTTTGCAAAATCATTACATGTCCTTCTCAGTTCATACAACAAGCTAACATAGGAGAAAGTTAGGACTCATAGATGTCAAGTAATATGTTCAGAATTCTAGTGCTGGCAAAAAAAAAATTAATCAAGTTCCAATAGAATTTGTCTTTTAAATTTTACTTCAACACTGTTACTACTATTACCAGAAAACCAGCATTCAAGAAAAGATATCTGTACGTTTCTGATCTGATAAGACGTCTTTGACTTTATCAGTGCACACTCAAGGACAAAAATATGAAATGCAAAAACTGGCACATATATGGCTGCCCTTGCTCTGTTCATGTTTTGGCAGTCATGTTGGTGAGACTTTATGGGCAAAGCTACTGACAACTCAGAGACACACTCTCACAGAAAACTCTGATCCTCCAGTTCTTTTTATTTTTTTTCTTTATTCTTCTCTTCTAAAATACATCCTTAGTACAAAATCCTCCCCCTCCTCTCCTTCCAGTCCTCTTCCCCAACTTCCCTTCTCCTGCAGATCCACTGCTCCTCAATTTCCCTTCAAAAAAGAGCTGGTTTCCCAGGGTTACCAACCAGACAGAACAGGGCATAACAATATTTAGCAAGACTAGCACAAATCCTCATATGAAGGCTGATGAGGGAAAATCAGTAGGGAAAAAAGTCCCAGGAGCAGGCAAAAGAGACACCCCAACTACAATATCATGTGCCCTACAAAAGCGCAAGCTAAACAACAACAGGACATTCACAGAGGGCATAGACAAACCCATGCAGGCTCAGCAACCTGAGAAGCAGGTTGCTGCTTTGATCCTCTGGCTCTTACAGTCCCACCCTATCTGTAAAGTTCTCTGAGCCTTAGGTGTGAGAGTTGTTTTGTAGATGTATCAGTTGGGACTGGGCTCCATAGCTCTTCAATATGATTGATTGTAGTCTTCTAGAATTGTCTCCGTCTGTTGAAAAGAAACAATTTTCTTGATGAGGGGTGAGGAGTAACACGTACCTCAGGTTACAAAGAAAAAATACATAGAATGTAGTTATGAATTCTGCTGGTGGTTGTAATGACATCTACATGAAGTAATCTGACCTCTAAGGCCAGCTTTTAAATATCTTTTTTTCTTGATTTCTATACACTTTACTCTCTAAAAAATATTTAAAATACTATAAATTCTTATCTAATGATTTTATATAATGTGCTTATTGGAATCACACTTATAAGGCTTCCTTAGTCATAATTAACTGTTTATTTTTTATCTCCTTTTAGACTACAGTCAATAAATCTCATTTTATTTTATTTTTATAACTTTTATTTTTATATTAATCACAGGTTATTTACTTTGTATCCCAGCTGTAGCCCCCTCCTTCATTCCCTCCTAATCCCACCATCCCTCATCTCCTCCCTGCCCCTTTCCAAGTCCACTGATAGGGAAGGTCCTCCTCCCCTTCTAACCCAAACTTATCAGGTATCTTCAGGACTGGCTGCAATGTCCTCCTCTGTGGCTTAGCAAGGTTGCTCCTCCCTCAGGGGGAACAAGCTTCATTTTATTTTATTTATTTATTTATTTATTTAATATATGATATAGTATGTTTATTTTTTTTTTAATTTTTATTTTTATCAGTTACATTTTATTAATTCTGTATCCCAGCCGTGCCCGGAACCCTCGTTCCCTCCCACTCCCTCCCTCCCTCCCTCATCACCACTGTGCCCCTTTCTAAGTCCACTGATAGGGGGGACCTCCCCCCATTCATCTGATCCTGTTTTATCAGGTATCTTCATTGAGTTCCTGTTAGAAGTAGTCCTTGTTCCCCTCACTTTGGGAAACCAATTGGTTACTGAGCTACCACAGGCTACATCTGAGCGGAAGTTCTAGGTTATATCCATACATGGTCCTTGGTTGAATGTCAGTTTCAGAAATGTCCCTGTGCCCAGATATATTTGGTCTTTGTGGAGCTCCTATCCTTTCCCCATCAGACTAACTCCCCTTCTTTCTTATGATTCCCTGTACTCTGCCAAAGGTTTGGTCATGAGTCTTTGCTTTGAAAACACTGCTAGTTAGAGGCTTTCAGATGCGCTCAGTAGACCCCTGTCATGCGTTCAATGCACGTCCCATCAACCCTGAGATATCACCTTACACCCATCAGAATGGCCAAGATGAAAAACTCAAGCGACAACACATGCTGGAGAGGTTGTGGAGAAAGGGGAACCCTCCTCCACTGCTGGTGGGAATGTAAACTGGTACAACCACTCGGGAAAGCTATCTGGCGCTTTCTAAGACAATTAGGAATAGTGCTTCCTCAAGACCCAGCTATACCACTGCTAGGTATATACCCAAAGCTGGCTCAAGTACACAAAAGGGATACTTGTTCAACCATGTTTATAGCAGCTTTATTTGTAATAGCCAGAACCTGGAAACAACCCAGATGTCCATCAACGGAAGAATGGGTACAGAAATTATGGTATTTCTACACAATGGAATACTACTCAGCAATCAAAAAGGAGGAAATCATGAAATTTGCAGGCAAATGGTGGGATTTAGAAAACATCATTCTGAGCGAAATATCCCAGAAGGAGAAAGACAAACACGGTATATACTCACTTATATAGACCTATAAGATATGATAAACATAATGAAATCTATACACCTAAAAAAGATAATCAAGAGAGCTTTTTTTTTATTTTTATCAGTTACATTTTATTAAATCTGTATCCCAGCCGTGCCCCGAACCCTCGTTCCCTCCCAGTCTCTCCCTCCCTCCCTCATCACCACTGTGCCCCTTTCCAAGTCCACTGATAGGGGAGGACCTCCCCCCATTCATCTGATCCTGTTTTATCAGGTATCTTCATTGAGTTCCTGTTAGAAATAGTCCTTGTTCCCCTCATTTTAAATGGGCACTAAAAGTTATATTTTTACAACATGCTAGATATATGATTCAACCTGGTTCAAAATAATTTTTGCATCATGCTAATATTGCAAGTTTACAAAGGTTTATCAAATTAACAGGTAATTTAAAATATATATCTAACTGCTTGTGTCTTTATAAATTTCTAAATTAATAAATAAATGTTTCTCCTGCTACAACCTGCCTATGATCTGGATTCACCACTAGGCTTTCTGGACAATGGATTTAAAATTCTAATATAATTTTTAAAGTTGCTCTAGGCTGTTCTGCTATATTATTTTTTTAAAAACTCATAACTCGGGGATAACTAAATAAAAGTTTTGCCTAGATGTCTTTAAACTGTATAATATAATTCCAAAGATACTCTAAATTAAGATCTACTGATTCTAGAGGCATCTATTTGTTTATATTAAAACTTGGCCATTGTGCTATATTTTTACTATCAAATAGATTAAGATGCTCCTGGTCTTGTTTTATAAAAATGGTAATATTAATCTGTGGTATAGCCTTAGATTTTTATAAGCTATAGACTTTTTATATACTGAATCATACAATAAACTGTTACGCTCTCACATATGGACTATGTTTATGACTTTTAATGCTCCAACTTAACAGGAACAAAACCTAACATCCTAATATTTAATGGTTAACAATTGTAAGCTAATAGTCATCTCATAGATGATCAAGTTCTCTAAATTGTTCAAAAATATATTTATAGTCCTGCAGATGCATACATGGTCTCACTGCCACATTAACAGCTAAGGATGGTCTTCAAGTCACCATACAGGAGCTAGTAAAAATAATTTTTGAATCCTGAGAGCTTTCCCTACAGGCTCAGCTACAGCAAAAATTATGCTCCAGACCTTGCTTGCTGCCCTGAGGCTGTCAGCATTCCTGCAGAGAAAAGAAGAGATCTACAATCCTCCATCCTGTGGGAGTCTAACCAAAGTTAACTCCAGGTACCTGTTTCAAATGAAATGGGGAAGGACGCTGGTCCCGCAGCTGCCTAAACAAGCCATGCCCTGCCTGCCTACAGACTGGCCTCTGGAAGTAAAAAATGCTCCTATGCAGGCTTCTCTGCGCCCAGCTATGGGGACTCAGCCTGCAAAAGAGCTACATACACTTCCAGCCTTCCAAATCCTTGGCCTGGCAGAGGACAAATGGCTCCTTGATTCAGCAACCTCCACAATCCTTGCCAATCCCAGATAACACTGCAGCTCTGTTTTAATCTCACACTCAGGTCTCACGGTCACATTGCCAACTGCTGTCTTGGGAGATTTCAGATGCTTTCTCAGTCCTCTTCATAGACTGAGACTTCATACATTTCATAGTGTTCTACTAGGCCCTAAGCCTCACTCCTAGAGTTGCTACTGTCAGGTCTAGACACAGTCTAGTATGTCACCAGACTCAAAAAACAGGCCTCAGATCTCACTTTTTACCACACCTTTAGCTAAAGGACAATAAATTTTCACAGAAGTTTCACCTATATCTCCTGGTAAATAATTGGGTACAAGGCCTATGGATTCAGAAGTTTAAATTACGAAAATCTAAAAAGGGTTTTAAGTCTGATAAATAAAACTTATCATGGTTGCAAGGTCTAAGATGATTTAAGGAACCTAAATAGATAAAAATGCTTCATTATTTCCTCCTTTGCTATGCTACTGTTGTAGTAACTGTCCAGAGCTTTGACATTTATCACTAGAGCTCTGATTTATTAATCTAACTCTAATAAAAAAAAATCCACTGTATCACCCAGTGTCACGGCTCCCAGCTCAAAATTTTAAATCTCCTTTGGTTTGCCTTTTATATATGAAGGTTAAATATATATGTACATCCAGTCTTCTGGAGAGAGAAGAAGCCTTTCTCCTGTATGTAATCATACTAAAGGTCAAGATCAAGTGAGCTTTTGACCCTTCTACTTCAAGGAAGTCTTCTGCTTTCCAGAGTGTTTATGCTGTTAACACAAATGTGTATGTCTACTGCCATTTTCCATAATGTATATTTCAATGCAAATTGCTATTGTAATGATAACATGTCTGAACTTTACCTCCTTTGTAAAACTTAAAAGGGATTCTTGTAAGCTTCAGGTAATCCACCAGAATCCACCTTTCAGGTCAAATGAAACCCAGATAAGCACTACCAATCAACAGCTTAAATTTCCCACCTATTTCCTATCTCAGAGGATGGGATTCTTCCCCTTTTCCTGGTTTTGGGACTCCCCTTCCCTGGCTACCCGATTGCTTCATCCCTATTTCCAACACCAGCTGATTGGTGAATCTTGTCTTCTGGTTGGCATCAATTCTGGACATTCCTGCACCCAACACCAGCTAGCAACTGGTAAGTCTTCACTTCTGGTTGTCTTCCTACCTCTTTCACCAACCTACATCCAAACCCTTCATCTAGGACCTTTTTCTCCTTTGGGTGAGATTTTTCTCTCTACCAGCATGGTTTTGCTCCTTCTCCCTCTTGCTCACCTATTAAATCCTAGCTAGGTAAACAATATCTGCTATGGGCAACTGTGCTCTTGATCTCTGGGCAATGCTAATAAGCTGTTGGAACAGATTGTACCATACTAATCTACTGAGTTAAACCTTGCTCTTGGGATACCTTGGCAGGTCACTGACTCCTACCTGCTCAATGAGAATAGTCCATTTTTCTATTTTTCCAGATTCTCCTCTGGGATGTCTTCTGTAGAATTTCACACGTAGCACCTGCTTTAAGGGCCTCTAAGTTTACACACCTCTGTAACCAAACTTGGCCTCAATTTTCTTAGATGACAGATCCAAAGCAAAACCTTTTTAATTACTGTCAGCAATCAGGTAAATGGAAGTTCCCTCAGGTAAATAGAGGTTCCAATGTTCAAGTCTCTTCTTTGCCCCAAACCTTCCACCTCTGTCTGCTCTCCCAAAAACTTTAAATGTACACATAAAGGAATTTTGTCCATTACCTACTTAACTTTGTCTTCTGCCTGTGTGTGTGTGTGTGTGTGTGTGTGTGTGTCCCAGTATCCTGCCAGACCCAGGTGTTTCTTACCTCCACAACAACACCAAAACAACTACCTACAGGTGATCTAATCTGAAATCAAAGACTGCATCAAGCTGGACCTGGACTTTTCCCTCCCAGCTTCAGATGTTCTCTCAGATCTCAACAGCATCAAAACAGCCTTTCCTTCCTGGACTTGGCTAGCATTTTAGCTTTTTGACCTCCCTATAGTGCTCCCATTGTCATCATGAAGTAGCTAATAATGGTTAATGTCTTTACTCAGTGCCCCCTTATCATCAACAAAAGGCTGGAATGGTGTGATTCAGGCCCAGGACAAACAACTCCAGGTTCTTCCTGCATTTCTCAATCCCTGTCTGCTCCAGTGCATGCCTGGGAACTCTACCCTCTAGCCTGAACTTTCTAGGGCAGAGACTTCCCCTCCTCCTCATCATGTAATCTGAACATTTTAGTGCTCTTACTTTTTGCTCTCACTCTCTCTTACCCTCTTTTATGACAACCAAGAGCTGCTTCCAATGAAACTACATTTGTATACTTTAATTTACTTTACATGAGAAGCAGTCCAAGCTCCTCATTTTTTAAATTATAAAAGGCGGGGGAGGGGGGCAAGGGAGTAATGTTAGCATGTAGGCAGCCTGTTTCTTGGTTGCCTAGTAACCTATGAAGTCATCATATATCACCTGCCAGATATGTAGCAGAAGGGTAGGCACATTTCAACCACCCAGGAGCTATAAATGGACCCCTGCCTCTTACCTCTTTCTTTTGTTCTCTTCCTCTATTGTACTCTCCTGCTCTCTCCTCTTTCTCTGTTAGGGTACCCCATCCCCTGATTATGTTTCTCTCTCTTTCCCTCTCTCTCTCTCTCTCTCCATCTCCATCCAATAAACCTCGTTTGTATAACATCTGTTGTGTGCATCATTTCTGAAATAAAAATAATCCCTCCTTTGGAAACCTATATGATGCTTTCTGATACCATGAAAGCTTGTCTTCAGTGAAACATTTAGGTCAACTCTGGCTCGGGAACATCAGATTTCTCTGTCTGAAGTGTATGATGTATTCAGCAATACTGACTGATCTTGTATCTCTGTCTACCAATTAAGAAAAAACTGAATAGCTTGTAATAATTTGGGAATATCCCTGACCAGCAACTTTCTCATTCCTAGTATTAGGAGTTTTGATAAATGGTTTTTGCTCTTGGAAGAATCATTTTCATCTCAGCTGAGAACATTTCATTAAAATTATATATGTGAAACAACCTAGATGTCCCTCGACAGAGGAATGGATTCAGAAACTGTGGTACATTTGCACAATGGAATAGTACTCAGCTATTAAAAACAAGGAAATGATGAAATTTTCAGGCAAATGGTGGCAACTAGAAAAGATTACCTTGAGTGAGAGCAAAAAGACACACATGGTATATATTCACTTGTAAGTGGATGTTAGCCATATAATATAGGATAAACATACTAAAATCTATACTCCCAATGAAGCTAAACATCAAGGAATAACCAAAGGAAGATGCTCAATCCTCATTCAGAAGGACAAACTCAATAGACATCAGAAGCAGGAGAAGACAGGGAACAAGACAGGAGCCTACCACAGATGGCTCTGAAAGACTCTACTGATTGAGGTATCAAAGCAGAGGCTGAGACTCATAGCCAAACTTTGGGCAGAGTGCAGGGAATATTATGAAAAAAAGCAGAGATAGAAAGACATGGAGAGGACAGGAGCTCCAAAAGGAGACCAACAGAGCCAAAAAAATCTGAGCCCTGGGGGCACTGAAGAGAATGATACCCCAACCAAGGACAATGCTTGGAGAGGACCTAAAACCCAGCTCAGATGTAGCACTTAGACTCAGTCTTCAAGTGGGGTCCTTAGTAAGGGGAGCAGAGGCTTTCTCTGGCATGAACTCAGTGGCAGGTTCTCTGATCACCTCACCCTGGGGGGGGTGCAGCCTTGCCAGGCCACAGAGGAAGATAATGCCACCAGTCCTGTTGAGATCTGATAGGCTAGGGTCAAGTAGAATGGGAGGAGGAGCACCCTTATCCATGGAATAGGGGAGGGGCATTGAGTAAGAAGAGGGAAAGAGGGCAGAATTGGGAGGAGATGAGGGAGGGGGCCACAGCTAGGCTACAAATTAACTAAATAGTAATAAATTATAATAATAAAAATTATAAAAGAAAAATATCTATGCATATTTATATACATATTTACCTGTATTTTTTGTTTGTTTTAGGTAGATAGTAGTATGATACATTTTCAGAGATCTTACTGTTACTTTACCCTCTTCTTTCTGTCTTCTGTGTTTTCTCTGAAACATTTTTGTTAATACATTGATGCTGAAGTGCTTTGAATGGTGGGCTATTACATATTTCCTCATTTACTTATCAGAGCTATTCAGTCAGTAAAACCTATGCAAATAATGTAAAATCTGAAAAATTTCCAAAATTTGAAGCACATAGGTGTAGGTTTATATTTTTCAAACACCTACTTTATTTAAAGTTCTGAAACACACCAACCTCTGTTCCAATCACCCACCCCCACCTTTGGTAGGAGTTTAATAGGAAAAGGTTCTGTAGACCTCTTTTAGCTACTTCCTGCTGATTAGAGTCATTGGGTTTTTTGAGGATATAATGATCTCAGTTGTCAAGATACCAACAGTCCAGTCAAACAGCAAAGCCACTGCACCGCCAGCAAACAACAAAAAACACCAACAATGGAGGTACTACTCAGTAAAAGTGGCTAGACTCCACACAAATAGCACAAGTCTGCCAAAGTAGCAACACTCCGTCACAGTAGCAAGAAAAGATCTCTGGAAGATTTCTCTCTGCAGAAACCAACAAAGTATTGTGAAAGGTTTCAAAAGGTAGAGATACAAGATTTGCTATCTGCTTATCTGTGGGCTTTTATTTATCCTTTCTCAGAGTCCACAGGATGGTGTTTTTCAGCTCACAGAAAAATATGTCCCTTGCATGAGGTTGTTTCCAGATGAGAAATATCATGCACCTTTTCACAGGGGCTGCTTTGTTTTGTTTTGTTTTGTTTTGTTTGGGGGGGGGGTGTTTTTCTACAGGGGAAAAACATTCCCACATCCCACACTTAGGAACAAAACAGAAAACATATTCACATAACACGAGTGAGTTTCCAAAGAAACCAGAAAATTCTATTTCACACAGAGTTTCCAGTAAAACACACACACACACACATACACACACATACGCACATACGTATGTATGTATATATACATATATATGTATATATGTATGTATATATACATATA
This sequence comes from Rhombomys opimus, assembly GCA_010120015.1. NCBI lineage: Eukaryota > Metazoa > Chordata > Mammalia > Rodentia > Muridae > Rhombomys > Rhombomys opimus. Next base: position 282,222 of record REGO01000624.1, read on the forward strand.
TATGTATATATGTATATATATAACTTATAATAAATGAAAAGTTACAGCTGTGGTCTTACACTGTCTTCTAAAGTTCTAGATGTTGAAATCTTTTTGATGTGATAGCACTGAGAAGTAGGGCATTCAGGAGTTAATTAGATGTTAAAGGCTCAAGCTAAGGAATGGGATCAACAGCCATACAGAAGCATCGGCATTTCTTCATACTCTTCTCTTTTGCCTTTGGGTACACTGGAAGGCCTGAAATCATGAAGCAGAGAATGGGTCATCATCATACAAGAAATTTGTTAAACATTTCATCTTAAATTCCTCGGCTTCCAAAACCTGTGAGAAATGAACTACTGTTGCTTTTTTTTTTTTGTCTACCTTTTTTTTTATTTTGTTAATAATTTTATTTTGTTAGTAATTTTATTTTGTTAATAATTTATTCATGGTGGGGGCAAGATGGCGGCACCAGGAGAACAGTGTGTCTGAGAAGTGGGACAGCACTCTCCGTGCAGCGACCAGGAGACTGAACTCTGGGCCCTAAAACTGCAGCAATTGTGTTTCCCAGGTGAGGGGGGGCTCCCACGGCGTGGGAATGGGTCAGGTCCACTCTCGGCTACCCAGCCAGAACACGGAAGAGAACCTGGCTAACTCAGGTTTTGGGTCTCCGGGCTGGTGCCGCAAGGCTATGTGTCCCAATCACTTTCCCCGGCAGATTGGTGGGCACAAGGGTGCCTGAGACTGGGAGTCCCAGTCGCAAGAAAACCCCACGGGGAAGCAAAGTTGTGAGTCTGATCACGGGTCACCCAGTCTTTCCCTGGAATGTCTCTAGGACCACGGGTACCCACCGCCATCAAAACTGAGCTCCCGCCACCAGCAGAAAGCAGCTGTGCGCCCAGCTCAAAATCCCTACTCCCTCTTGGGAGGAGGCAGGAGGCAGCCTGCAGAATCTGCCACAGACCACATTGTCTGTACTCCAACCCGAGATTGGGGCTGAGAAAACCCAATCCTTTCGGGCACTCCCCCAAACGCTGCCATAACCCTGCTGCAGCGGAGCAGAAGGATAAAGAGGTGCAGAGCGGCTTCACATTGCCAGAACTCCAGTGCTGCCGGCTGCTCCTAGCAAACAAACTACAGCTCGGGACCTGGGACTGTGGTCATTCTACATGTCCTGAGATTCTCCTGGGTCCAGCGAAATAAGGTCTTGCAGCAAGTTCTATCACCGGCGCCCCCCCCCCACACACACACAGAGAAACCCCTGCTCAGGATCGGACCTAGAAGACCCAACACCTTCTGGCACTCCCCTGAGAGCACCTGCATAAGCTTGCCCTAGCTGAGGGGAAGGTCAGAGGGGAAGGACAGAGAGGCAGCCTGCCAAGGACACAGCACCCTCTCTCCAGCTCACCCAGTGGCCCCTAGCAGAGAAACCCAAGCTCTGGATCTGAGGACACTCAACCCTACCTGGTACTGTCTCAGGATCAGCAAACATAGGTTCTACCACCAGGCTGCTTCTGGAAGAGAGATCTAGGATTGAGAACACTCAACCTAACTCTTTCCAGCCACACCCCGGGACCAGTCAACATAACCCCTCCTGGCAGAGGGAAAGGACAAAGAGGCAGCACACAGGAAGGGTGGACACCGAGTCCTGCGTCCACAGCATCACAGAGCTGACTGTTAGCCTACCCGTGCACTCCCCGCAGCAGGACCAAATCAGAGAGTAGTGAGCAAGGGGAACTCCTGTGCATTCCAACTGGTCCTGCAAGAGAGTGAGTGAGCCTTCTAGGGAGAGTTTGCCCCAGACCCAGGGCCTCTCCACAGAAGCAACCAGACAAGGGATTCTTGGGCATCATAGGGATTCTTGGGATTGTGTCCCCAACATTGAAGCCTCTGCCTTGCTGGTCCACCAGTGTAATCCAGGCAAACAATCCCTGGATCTCAGACAGAACTGCATAATAGTGGCTTGCAGGCCACTACAATAGTCAGAGAATCCGCTCATGCACACTGCGCCCACTAAAAGCACACGCGAATAGCACCAACGTCACATTCCTTACTTAGGCAAAACTGAAACCACAGTGCACACTCCCAAACCAGTGAACCTCTCTCATCTTCCTGAAAAAAACAGTCCAAAAAACAGAAAGAGAGGATCATAGCCCGAACTACAATCTCGAGGAACAATGAGGATTATAAATAACCAGATGGCTAGAGGCAGAC
>REGO01000624.1:287773-298474 GCA_010120015.1 Rhombomys opimus
AACTCATTGGCACAGGAGACAACTTCCTGAACAGAACACCAACAGCACAGACTCTAAGAGCAACAATCAATAAATGGGACCTCATGAAACTGAAAAGCTTCTGTAAAGCAAAGGATACAGTCATCAAAACAAAACGACTGCCTACAGATTGGGAAAGAATCTTCATTAACCCTTTATCTGACAGAGTGTAGAGAGCCGAGGTTCAGACGCCATTACAAGATGGCGCCAGCATCCAGTCTCTGTACTGGTAACAAACTCTAGAGCACATGTGGGGGTTGCAAAAGCACGCCAAGCCACTGCCCCACTCTGGGCCGTCAGACGGGTATGAGTAAGTAGTCAATCAGGGTATGACACGTCACTCCACATCACATAAGTGCGGTCGGGGCTTATTTAAGCAGCACCATTTTGGGGCCTGGGGTCTCCTCCTTTCATTGCGTGGTAATAAAGCCTGCTGCAGAAGGATCCTGTCGTCCCTGTGCGTTCTTGCTGGCGAGACGGTTGTGCGGGTCACAACATCTGGTGCCGGAAACCCGGGACGCCAGGAGACTGCCATCGCCGGGTGCCGAGAAGATCCCCCGTTTGTGGGGAGGATTCAGAACTGTAGCATTTGGGTGAGTTCTGAGAGGCATGTTTGGCCTTGACTTATCTCATCTTTCACCCCAGCCAGCTGGAGCTCTCATTGCCTTCCCTGTTATGATTGTAGCCTTTGTCCTTTTTCTTTTGGTTATTAAGGCTGGTCGGGGAGTGTTGGAGGAGATACAGGACAGCATGTCAGAAACAGAACGTGATAAAAGATTAGGGGCCCCAATGGGTAAAAATAGAGACGTCTCTAAGAAAAAAGGCCCTTCTGTGGGCGTTAAAGCCGCAGAAGAAAAAGATAAGGGAAAGAATACCCTGGGAGAGGAACGCAGAGGAGAAAAGGAAAAATTTAAAAAGGAGTCTCTCTATCCGATAAAAAAACTAGAGGCTTTAGAAATTGACAATTCTGAGTCAGAGGAGTTAAGCCCCTCCAAGGAGTCAGACTTAGAGGAGGAAGCAGCCCGCTATGAGGAAGAACGATACCACCCGGATGGGCGGCCATTACTGTTGTATTGGAAGCAGAGTGGTATAAGGAACAGGAACAGCACATAAGTAAACATAGTAAAGGCAATATACAGCAAGCCTATAGCCAACATCAAACTCAATGGATAGAAACTTAAATCAATCTCAGTGAAATCAGGGACAAGGCAAGGCTGCCCACTCTCTCCCTATCTCTTCAACATAGTACTTGAAGTCCTAGCTACAGCAATAAGACAAGTAAGGGAGATCAAGGGGATACAACTCAGAAAGGAAGAAATTAAAGTATCACTATTTGCAGATGATATGATAATATACCTGGGTGACCCTAAAAATTCAACCAGAGAACTCCTTCAGCTGATAAAAACCTTCAGCAAAGTGACTGGATACAAAATTAACTCAAAAATATCAGAAGCCCTCCTGTATACCCAAGACAAAAGGGCCGAGAAAGAAATCAGAAAAATAACACTCTTCACAATAGCTACTAATAACCTAAAATACCTTGGGGTAACTCTAGCCAAGCAGGTGAAACACCTACTTGAAATAACTTCAAGCCTTTGAAGAAAGAAACTGAAGAAGACATCAGAGGATTGAAAGATCTCCTGTGCTCATGGATTGTTAGGATTAACATAGTGAAAATGGCCATTCTGCCAAAAGCAATCTACAGATTCAATGCAATTCCCATCAAAATACCAACACAATTCTTTACAGACCTTGAAAGAAAAATTCTAAACTTCCTATGGAGAAACCAAAAACCCATAATTTCCCACACAATTCTGTACAATAACAGATCATCTGGAAGTATTCCATCCCTGATCTCAAGTTGTACTACACAGCAATAGTAATAAAAACTGCATGGTATTGGCATAGAAAGTTGAATCAATGGAACCGCATAGAAGACCCAGAAATAAACACACACACCTGTAAGTACTTGTTTTTTGAGAAAGAAGCCAAAAACTAAAAACAAAAAACAAAAAACAGCATCTTCAACAAGCCCAACTGGATTTCTACATGCATAAAAATGCAAATAGATCCATATTTATCACCCTGCACAAAACTAAAGTCCAAGTGGATCAAAGACCTCAATATAAAACCAGATTCACTAAATCAGTTAGAAGAAAAAGTGGGGAAGAGCCTTGAACTCAATGGCACAGGAGACAACTTCCTGAACAGAACACCATCAGCACCGGTTCTAAGAGCAACAATCAATAAATGGGACCTCATGAAACTGAAAAGCTTCTGTAAAGCAAAGAACACTGTTGTCAGAACAAAACTACAGCCTATAGATTCAGAAAGGATTTTCACCAACCCTACATCTGACAAGGGCTGATATCTAGAATATATAAAGAAGTAAAGAAATTAAAAGACAATAATTCAAGCAATCCAATTAAAAAGTCAATAACCAATTGGTTTCCCATAGTAAGGGGAACAGGGACTATCTCTGACAGGAACTCAATGGCAGGCTCTTTGACTTCCCCACCTCCCAAGGAAGAAGCAGTCCTGATAGGCCACAGAGGAGAACTTTGCAGCCAGTGCTGATAAAACAAGGCCAGATGAAAGAGGAGGAGGTCCTCCCCAATCTGTGGACTTGGAAAGGGGCAGTGAGAAGCTGAGGGAGGGAAGGTGGGATTGGGAGGGAATAAGGGAGCGCGATACAGCTGGGATACAGAGTTAATAAAATGTAACTAATAATAAACAATAATAAAAAAAAATGGGGTAAGGAGCTAAACAGAGAATTCTCTGTAGAAGAATACAGAATGAGAGAGAAACACTTAAAGAGATGCTGAACATCCTTGTCCATCAGAGAGATGCAAATCAAAACGACCATGAGATTTAACCTGGCTAAATCAAAAACTCAAGTAACAACACATGCTGGAGAGGTTATGGAGAAAGGGGAACCCTCCTCCATTTCTGGTGGGAATGTAAACTTGTACAACCACTTTGGAAAGCGATATGGTGCTTTCTCAGGCAATCAGGAATACTGCTACCTCAAGATCCAGCTATACCACTCCTAGGCATATATCCAAAAGATGTTCAAGTACACAAAGACATTAGCTCAACCATGTTTGTAGCAGCTTTATTTGTAATAGCCAGAAGCTGGAAACAACCCAGATGTCCATCAATGGAGGAATGGATACAGAAATTGTAGTACTTTTACACAACAGAATACTACTCAGCAATTAAAAACAAAGAAATCATGAAATTTGCAGGTAAATGGTGGGATCTAAAATGATCATCCTGAGTGAGGTATCCCAGGAGCAAAAAAAGACACTTTTAAGTGGGTATTAGACCTATAAGATAGGATAAACACACTAAAATCTGTATACCTAAAGAAGATAAACAAGAAAGAGGACCAGGGGTAAGATGATCAGTCCTCAACTAGAAAGACAAAGGGGATTGACATTGGAAGTAGGAGAAAACAAGTAACAGGATAGGAGCCTACTGGGCATCTGAAAGATTCTATCTAGCAGTGTATCAAAGCAGATGCTGAGACTCATAACCAAAAGTTTGACAGAGTGCAGGGAATCATATGAAAGAAGGGGGAGTTAATAAAACCTGGAGAAGACAGGAACTCCACAAGGACCAAATATATCAGGGCACAGGGGTCTTCCAGGAGACTGTTTCTCCAACAAAGTACCATGCATGGATATAACCTAAAACCCCTGTTCATGAGACCATGGTAGCTCAGTATCCAAATAGGTTCCCTAGTAAAGGGGACAAGGATTATTTCTGACATAAACTCAGTGATTTGCTCATTGATCCAAGGGAGGAGCAGTCTTGCTAGGCCACAGATAAGGACATTGCAGCCAGTCCTGACTGTTTTTTTTTATTATTATTATTTTATTTTAATCACAGGTCATTCACTTGTATTCAAGCCACAGGCCCCTTCCTTATTCCCTCCCAATCTTGCCCTCCCTCCCTCTTTTCCTTTCTGCCCCCTTCCAAATCCACTGATAGGGGGGGCCTTCCTTCCCTTCCATCTGACTCTAGCCTATGAGGTCTCTTCAAGACTGGCTGAAATGTCCTTATCTGTTGTCTAGCAAAGCTGCTCCTCCCTTGGATCAATGAGCATTATTTGGAAAAATGATTGGCATAAAGTAATACCTGTCAATTACTTATGCATGAATACATTAGTTCTTTATTAAAGAACTTTAAGAAAATTTAACCTTATTTTGATTTTAGACTTTGTTATTATTAACTTTCTAAAGAACATTAATTTTAAAAGAAATAGTATCAGAGTTAAGATGACTTCTTTATAATAAAACAGATGTTTTAGAATATTTTAGATCTTTACAGAATTTTATACATGGAATAAGATCTACAATTTTATTGAGATGCAATGTGTCAAATTCCATATGACCAAAACGCTATAGGAAATATCATTAGATCACCCTAAACATGAAGATATTCTCTCGATAAGGACAAATCCTTTATAATACAGGTGATGAAATCTCTCTCTCTCTCTCTCTCTCTCTCTCTCTCTCTCTCTCTCTCTCCCTCCTTCTGTGGGTATCTGTGTATCTACCTATTTAGTCTGTCCCTCAATAACAAAGTCTTACCTTTTCATGTAAATTTGAAATCTGTCGGTAGTACCACAAGATGGCTTTGCTTTAGACTGAAGTTCCTTTGAAGAACAGGGTAGCTGCTACCCTTTCCTCTGCTATTTGAACTAGCAGTATCCTCTGGATGAGATATGTGTATTGGCTTCATCATGCACAAGCCACAACAAATTGAGAGAAGAAACGCTATTTCTCTAGTTTCCTATCATCTGAGCTCTGACACATTTCTGTGTTAATGCTATTTAACTGAACTAGAAACTAATGGTTTTTTAATTAACTAAAGCTGAAAAATTTATGATTTCTTTCTCAAATATTTATGTGTGCCCAATTTTATTGTATTAAGAAAATTAACTATTCATACACTTTTACTTAAGCAATTTCTCCTTATTTTTATTTGAATTGCACTTGTTGATAGCAGCTTCAGCCACAAAATCACACTGCACAAATTCATCAATGTTTTAGGGAAAATGGAGAAAACAGCCATTCGATTACACACTTGTTCTTCTAATGTGAAAGCTTAATTAATAATACAGGACTCTCCATAGTAAGTCCAAGCTGATAGATTACCTACTGATTAGTAATACTAGCCTTGTATTCTAAAAAGAGAAAGTACTAGGTGTCATTGTCTATCTGAGCCACTCCAGAGGATGTTGTCAGTCTACCTGGAGGCTCTACAGATACCCAGGTGCTCCTCCTACCGATCCTAAACAAAGAATTGAAGTTCACTTCCAATAGTCTGTATGAAGTCCATGATAATCACTGGCAATGTTTGCTAATCATCAGTTATTACTTTCATGAGGCCCATATAATTAAAATTGTCTGTGTCTTTCGCTATTGCTGAACAAGATATAGAAGAGAGATCTGATATAAAATGATGATATAAAATGATTTCATTACTGTCTTTATGGAAAACATTCGTCATTTTACTATATTTTCTTACTGGCTCCCATTTGTTAGGGATCTGATGTAGAGTTTCAGAAAGTAGGCCTACTCGCCACAGACGATAATCAGCTATCATCATAAGCATCATCATCTGCTGTTTCCATGTTATGTTCCAGCCTATCCCTTCTGCAAATTTGACTGCAGGTATAGGTTTTGCAGCACACGGAGTTGGAAGACATTAAATTAATTTCGCATGGTAGAATAAGTAGAAAATTTCTATAAAAACTTAGGCTATCCACAGAGCCACAGTCTCTGACTTCTGCTGAAGCTTATTACTCCAAGCCTAAGAAAAGAATTCTTGGAATGAATTTTATATAGTATAATTTTTCACAATTCTCAAAGCTAGCTTTCTGCTGTAAGGCATACATTAATACTGAAGCAAACAAGAGAGTGAGGAGAAGGATACAGGAGGGTTTGATGAGAGGAAAGAGAATGGAGTAATTATGTAATTATATATTATAATAAAAATAAAATGGGAAAATTAGCTGAATACACATTTGTAACTCATAATAACAAAATGATCAGCAGTAAGACAGATGAATGTGTCTTCTGTGAAGCTGATAGGAAAGCATTCAACCTCGAATACTTAAGTGAGGGCTACATCGTGTATCCCGGAAATGTAGAAACTGGACTGAAAGTACACGGATAAGCTGCCTTAGCCAGCTGTTGCAAATATACACACCCAATATACACAACCTATAATGTTATCTGAGAAATACAAAGGTAACAGCAGTTTTTCCATCATATTGTGATTATGCCCATGAGAAACATATTTTACATAGTCATTGCAATAGGGAGAATTTATGGATTCATAAAAATTTAATGTTATGCCATATAAGTATCTTTTAGAAGTTTGAAAATTTGAGAAAATATCTCTAAAATACAACCCTAAATCATATCCTGAGGCTATAGAATTAAATATATCAAATACCTACATATATACATGAATATATTTATATATGTTTAAAATATATTTAAAATAAAATATTAAAAAATTATCATCAGCTTGAATAGCAGATATTTGCTTTCTTTTTACATTATTCTCTATCTATTTCAAAGTTTGTGGTTTCTTTTACTATTGAAAATGAAGTATCAAAATGAAGTAATGTCACATTCAAATTTTCAAGATCAAAAATGTATAACCATGTCTGTATTTCAGATGCAAATTATTTCAGCTTTGTTTAGTTGGTTTCTTCCGTTTTGGATTCTGTTGAATATTTTGCTGTGCTGGAAAATCAGAGTCAGGAATATTTGTATCTTGGGCATTTATATTCACCTTCCTTAAATCATTAGATTCTAATACATTTAAGCTTTATATTTTGTATGCTCAAAACTCGTGATAATACTCATGATAAAACTCATAAAATTTTATTTTTTCTTCTATTTTATGAGCGTAATAATGGTTTGCCTAAGTACAACTGTGATTTTCATTTCCTTGTTCTTTATTACAATTGCCACACTTTATGAAATTAAAAGTACAGTTTGTTCCGAGGGAAAAAAAAAAGTTTATATGAAAAAAGAAGTTGGTCCATTAGCAAAGAATGAAAATTGAAGCAGATTTTTCCTTAATCGAAGCAAACTAAAGGTTAAAAAAAATGATCATAGAAATTATGTCAGTACATTCAACCATATCCATCCAATTTTTAAAGCTCAAAGAGCAAACATTTAGTTTCAAATATAAGATTGAGGAGGATAGAGCAGGCTCTGCCCTTCTTCTATTATGGCAACCACACACAGTGCCCTTGACCTGTTCTCCATCTCACCCACATTTTCAAGCTCTCTTCCCATGAAGCATCACTCCAGTGTTACCCATCTTTGATTATTTACAGGACTGGTAAACTTCTCACTTATTTTCCTCTAACCTACAACTATTTCCTCCATGTAGACTTGTATCCTAGCAACCGAAGAACAAATACCTTTACCAGTTACGGGAATCCCCGCTTAAAAGTCCAGAATAAAAGACAGCTCAATATCCGTTGTGATGATACAATTTTATATAAAATCTTGCCCCAGACTGCTTTAATGAGTCATCTTTCCAAAGGTGATTTCTTAAGTGTTTATCAGTGACAAAGCATTTCATGGAAATATTGGAACATCATAGAGAAGTACACATTTGGATAGGAGAAAGAAAGCTGTAATAAGTAATGAAAGGAAAACTTGTTAGATTTATTCTCTATTCATTTATACATGAAGCTGTGGATATCCATATTTCTATAGAGGTTTGCCCTGAACATTACAGAGAGAGCATTGACTGTTACCATCTGTATTGTCTGCTCTCTCTCTCTCTCTCTCGCTCTCTCTCTCTCTCTTTCTCTCTGTGTGTGTGTGTGTGTGTGTGTGTATACAGGTGCCTGTGGAGGTCAAGTGACCGATTCTACTAGAAAAGTGATAGGTGCACTGAGAAATCTCTCTATTCCCAGGTTGTTTGTATGTTTTTCATCATTAATTTGCTTTTCTAAGAGCTTTATGTATTTATTTGTTTTGTGGGTTATGAATATTTATTATAGATTTATATTTTAGTTAATCAGCAGTTATTCCTAAACCAGCTATATACCCAAATCACCACACAGAAACCTGGATGTATTTAGTTAACGTAGAGCACAATGCTGGGCAATTACTCCATCCTAAACCTCCAAGCCCTCCTAGCTTCCTCCCATTCAGAATTTCCAACATTATACTTGCTTTTAGTCATATCTTAGGTCTGATGCATTTCTCCTGGTTCCAAGTCCTCTCCTCCTGATCTCTGTTCTCTGGCTTCTCCCACCTGCTTCTTTCTCCTCCCCTCTGGACCAGGATGTCCCACCCTATTCTCTTCATTGCACAGCAATGGCTGGTTGTTTTATTAAAAATACATTGAACAAATGGTGGCATGTTTACACCAACTTGAGACAGGTGATGCTTAGAATAAACATCACAATGTAATGTCAGGATTGAAACCAGATATTGGAGGAGAGAAAACAGCATTTGAATGAACAAGGGTAAATTGTATACATTCCACAAGAATATTTACCAACAATTTGTTCTGTGGACATTCAAATGATATTGATTGTTATTGAATGTCCTTTGGATGCTCATCTATTAAAAGCTTTTTCCCCAGAGAAGTGCCATTGAACATGGTGGATCATTAAGTTGAGACTAGTGGAGATCACAACTAGTATACCCATGAAAAGGACTGTAAAACATGGCTCCTTGCAGGATTTTATTTTGGAGGTCTTAACCTGTAATCCTAGAACTCTGAGATTGAGGCCAGAGATAATGACCAGCCAGAGTACTATATCAAGTAGAAGGATGGCCACAGCTACATGGTAAAACTCTTATGTCATGAAAGTAAAAATTAATTCAAATAAAAATCTCACTATATGTTGATTCTTATTTTTTTTTTGTTAGAATAGCAGAAATATGAGTAGCATGTTGTTAGGCCCTGCTGTTAAGGTCTATGTAGACTTAGATTTTCACCAAACCTACTTTATTTAGGGTTCCTTAAGCACCTTTACCTCCCTTCCAATGCCCACCACCACCTCCCATGAACTTCAATGGGAAATTAGTAGGGAAAAAGATTGAAGTTCTCTTTTATCTTCTTCCTGCTGATTAGGGTCAATGGGTTGTTACAGGATTACCAGACTCAGATGTCAGGATATGAGCAGGCCGGTCCAACATGAAACAGTGACACAAAGTCAACTAAATTCCCAAGACCCAGTTGTATTGCCTGGAGAAGCTCTCTGAAATGTTTCTGTGAAGCAAATTGTCAAAGCAGGAAGATCAGCACAGCGATGTCAATCCAAAAAGCGATGTCTCACTGTGTGTGGGCTTCTGTGTATCTCCACTCCTCAGAGTCTACCCATAGATGTTCTCAGCAGGCCAAAGTCATGCCCGTTGCACATGAGAGCTCACAGCAAAACATCACGTGCCCTCTCACAAGCCAACCTGGGCAAAACATCACGTGCCCAGCTTGCAGCAAAACATCACATGACAAAACTCAGTCTTCAAGAAAAGCAGAAATTTCCACTTCAGGTCTAAGTCTGGCATTACCAGAAAGACCTTGAGCTCAGTGCTAAATGATGGACCCCCCTTCTTCATTTAGGTTTCCTCCTCTCTGAATGATCTGGGAACACCCAGATCTCTAAGGAGTGTCACAAAGCTCTCAAGGAGATTACAGACCCAACTCCTTCTCAATAAGAAATGCACTCAGTATGCACATAAGGATTCCTGGAAACACCCACCCCATGTTCATGAGATGTCTTGGTACCTTAGCTCTAAACCAACAGCCTTTTCCCAAACCTGTACATGTACCTGAAGCTCTACCCCAAGCCCCGGATGCCCATAAGATAATTAAGTACTATGTTCCCCTTCTTATGATAGGACTGTGTTACTGCAGGTAAATTAAGTACCCTGGCACTACTAGCCCCATGGATCAAACACATTCACCCCCCCCAAACTCCTCCTACTGCCCAAGGTTTACAATGCCCTTGATTCACAAAATAAAGTTTCACTCCATTCCTCCACCATGACCATCTGAGACTTGCTGCTTTGTTTCTCCAATTTGCCGGTGTAGCCAGGCTTACTCCAGTTGCAAGCTCCTGCCTCTGCTGCTACTGCCAGACAGGCTTTCTTCTTGTCGCCCATAACCTCCTCTGAAGCTTTCTGAGTGTCTCTGAGCTTGTCTCCTTTCCTTCACCACCTGCTGCAGTTCCTCTGAGAAAGCTGGTTGCTGGCTGTTTCCAATGCAGTCACTCAGTCTGAGTCAAGCTGGGCTCCTAAAGCCTCTTAGATTGGCTCAGGAGATCCTAGCTCCCTGCCTGGGGCTGGCAGCTTAGCAAAAGGGCTGTTGACCGTTCTCTGCACAATAGAGAGAGTTAGAGTTACTCTAACCTTCCTGATCATTTTTCAAAAAATTGTAACACTTGGCAGTGGAGATAAGTCATCTCCTAGCTTTCTGGCCTAACCAGATATCTTGGACTATGGTTCTCATTCTGTATTTCATCCTTTTCTTTCTTGGAAACCAAAGTAGCCCTCTTTTAGCAGAGGAGTATGCACTTCCCGTTTGGTGATGAATGGGGCCAGAGCCCAGGCTCCCACCAGAAGCAGAAAAACAGTACATTTTCATGTCTTTCTTTCTTTCTTTCTTTCTTTCTTTCTTTCTTTC
>REGO01000624.1:298569-342993 GCA_010120015.1 Rhombomys opimus
CTTCCTTCCTTCCTTCCTTCCTTCCTTCCTTCCTTTCTTTCTTTCTTTCTTTCTTTCTTTCTTTCTTTCTTTCTTTCTTTCTTTCTTTCTTTCTGCAGGGTAAACAAAAGACAACTAGAAATGTTTTACCATGTAGGTGATCTATACTTACTTTGTGATTGTGTGTAGAGCTTCTAGTTAGTTACAGTTGAAAGATATTTTTGCATTTCTGTCCAGGAATTTTATTTTAGGATAGTCAGATTCCCTGGAAAGGACATTCTTCAAGGGTTGATTTCAATATACTTAATGCAAATGATTAAAAACAGAAATCAAAACAAATTGAACTTTAATGTATAAACATACAACTTACTTCTTCCCAATAAGGCTGTGTAATCCAAAGCCTTAACTCATCTGTCTTTGAGCAGAAATCCTTGGCTTCATTTTCTCTACAGTATAAACACCCAGGGATCATGCTTTGTTAAGATAATATTAGAAGACACAATTTAAATAGCACCTTTTCACCCACCTAACTTATTCAATTCAATATAATTGTTCACTACATATATAAAATTGTATAACTATATCACAAATTTAGAATGCTTTTGTTTCCTTCAAAATAAATACTATATGCTGTGCTCACACTACTTATTTCCTCCTTCTTCAAACCCTAATAAGGCTAATATGCTCTCAATATTTACTACACACTGGCCATTTCATATTAATATATGTTTGTTCTCTTACTTTCCAAGTTTTTCCATGCTGATGAAGAGTTTAAGTTAGCCTGGGTGACTCCATTTTGAAATAAGGAGCCATCTTGACAGGGAGCTGAGCTCAAGTACCAGGAAATATCATAGAATGTGCACCTGGCAGAAAACAAATTTAGCTCTCCAAGCAACAGCCTCCAGGAAATAACACAGAATAAATGTTTAGTAAAAAATAGAGACAATCTCCTTGGCAATTGTGATTATGTAGATGGTCACCTCTCCGCTATGGCTTTTACCCAATTCTGTAATGTCAATGCATGAACCCCTCTGCTTTCTCTCATGGAAACATCTACCCTGTTTGCTGTCAAGGAAACCCCCTGCTTACAGTCTTTCCCTTTAAAAACCCTGCTCACTCAGGGCTCAGGGTCCCACTTCTCTACTGCTGTGTCAGTGAGACTTGGGTCCCGAGTTTGATGGCTCTAGTAATATAGCTCTCTTGCTCTTGTATTGAGTCATCTCCTGGTGGTCTCTGAGGATCTAGTGATCCTGGTATTACACTGATATATTCATTACAACTCCACCTCTTTTATTGCTGAATAGTTTTTTTACTCTATGATTTACCATGGAAAAAAAAATTCCTTTGATAAGTATTATCTCATTGTATTGATAGTCTGTTAACTGAGCAGGAAGGATGAGAGAAGGTTGCTTATCTCTAAGATCTAAAGGAGGATATTTGAATGTCCTGCTGTTTCTTAGACAAAATTCCAGCAAACAATCAAACTACCCAAATTTATAGTACTACCAAATCTTTGAAGCTTCTAAGTTATTCTATGAAATTAAATGGGTCACTTTTCAGCCTTCATTTTGTTCCTTTAAACCATGAATTCCTGTAAAAAATATATACACACAAGCCTGACTCTCTTACTTCACTATTTGGCTAGTTTAACTTTGAGAGATAAACTTGTTTTTTTTTTTAATTTCAGTTTCTTTACATTATTAATTTACTGTACTTTTATTGTTCAAAGGAGAGTCATAAAAAAATCCCTCATCTCATATTTGGCCCTTATTTAAATATATATTTAAGCATACATATATAAATTATTAATTATTATATTATATGTTATATATTATATATTACATATTACACATTACATATTATATTATATATTATTATATATTGTATATTATATAATGTATGTCCATATAAAATATCATTATATATAATATACTATATTGTATACAATTATATATTTATATAACTATATATGATTATAACTAATATTTTATATTATATAATAAGAAATTATATAATATGTGTACACATATATTTGGACATGTATATTTATAATATATATTTTAATATATAATATATATAATATATGTCCATATAAAACATATGTATATGTTCTACAAATGTAAATGATATATGAGGTTATTGTATAGAACATATATTTACACTCATTCCCACCCTGTAGAAACAGTTTTTGAAGTATCTCTATTTCATTATTTCTATTTCTCAACTGTCTCCTTATACTTCTCAGTGTTGATTACAGGCTTCCTCTACAAATGGTGGCATTATCATTCATATAAAACTAAAATTACCAGGAATAAAAGTGGATAGTAATCTACAATTTTTTAATTCCCTGAATTATTGAATATTGACAGATATTTCTGTATTATCAAAAGAATATTTTTAAGCAAGTTTAAAATGGTAAGTGGAAAAATCCTTCTAAAAAAATAAAATTTGCTAAATAGCAACATGAAAACAAAAATTTATGTTTACATGTTTAACTTTTGATTAATATATAAAATTGTGAATATGCATGTTTCTTTAAGACGATGCCTAAAGATCAGGGTTCTACAAATTCAGTCATACTAATAGCCTTTTGTGAATACACGACTTAACCTCTAAGTTTCAATTTCACCCTCCATAGAATTTATATTGATTTGCAAATAAACTCATTGCACAGTTTCCAAAACAGGAAAATTACACTGACCCGTCCTTTCATTAATTACGAAAGCTAGTCCTTGGGCCAATGTTCACTGCCTTAGTGCTAGACACAAACATACTAGTGCACATGTGCACTGGAAAGGAAGACTTCAGTTGTCTATACCTGTCACTATACTAAAATTATGCAAATGGACCTGCCTCAATGCTTAATTTTATGATATCTGATTTCCAGCTTATAAAATTGTAGATGATAATATATACTTCATAAGACTTTGTAGAAACAAATAAATATATTCAGGTAAATTTCTTATAATAATGACTAGAGTAGTAAACTAATGTAAACCAACATTCAAACAGATAAATTGTCATGTTTATTAAGAAGATTTGAAGTGAGATAACAATCTTTAAGCTACACAAAGTGTTTATTAGACTTAGAAAATATAAGATGACTATGTGGCTGGAAGTGAGTTCAAAAATAATCTTTGTGGGTCATTCATTCAGAGTTTGTTGTATGAATCTTCTTGGGGAGACAAATGTCTAATTCACTCCACACAACGTGGCAATGACAGACCAAAGAAACAATTTTAACAGATTCCAACATGGGGGAGCAATGAGATTATAGGGGTACTCAATGGACATGGGTGAGAAACATTATCATGAGAATGAGTGCCTCTAAGAAAACTCTTTATCCAAGAGCTCTACATAGGCATGAAGGATGCCTCAAAAGAGCTGCATCACTGAAGTTTCCTTCTCAAACTGGAGGCCATTCCTTCTTAGCATCTCTTCTAACACTGTGATTGTTTACCTAATTGTTTTTGAACCACAGTGAAAGGCCCATGAGCCTTGTAAATTTCATGAGTGTCTTGAATTTGCTAAGTTTCTCTTTAGTGTTGTGAGCTTTCATCAGACCCCTAGCAGGGAATGTTTCAACTGAAGCTACTCAACATCCATTTAGTCACCACTAATCGTTTATTTGATAATTATGATGTATGAAAAGGTATTAAACACAAGATTGGAAATCAGTATCAAGCAGAATATTAGTTTACTTAATAATTACCATCCTATTTTGTTAATTTTTAAATTTTCTAGGTAATTAGTGCTTTGATTTATTAAATTTATTAAATTAAATAGATTAATTCCTTACAAACATCAAAGTATCACTTCCAGTTAAACATATTTAACACTTTCAATTGGCCTTGCTTTTATGAAATTAGGTCAGAAAAGATATAATAGAAGATGGAGGGATGGCTCAAAAGTTAAGAGCACTGACTGTTCTTCCAGAGGACATGAGTTCAATTCCTAGCACATACATGGCAGCTCACTACTATCTGTAACTCTAGCTCTAGGGGGTCTGACACCATCTTTCTGCTTCACAGGATCCTTGCCTGCACACAGGACACAGAAACTTATACAAACACACACACACACACACACACAAAAAAAAAATTAGTGTTATTCCTGGCATTTAATTTCAGCCCTGAGGAAGCAGAAGCAGGTAGATCTCTGTGAGTTGAGGCCATTTGGTCTACACACTCGCTCAGTTCCAGTATAGCCTAGGCTATGTAGAGAGATCCTGTCTTAAAAACAAAAACAAAAACAAAAAAAACAAGAACAAACAACAAATTAACAAAGCAAATAAATAAAAATAATCCCATTCATCATTTTCTATTTTTATTAATATTAATAACTGAGAGCACATACAATAATTTTTATTTTTATTTATTCATTGAGCACTTCATACATCATTTATCATATTCTTTTATTCCCCCACTCCTACTAAAAGACAAAATTAAACGATCATCCTGAGTGAGGTATCCCAAAAGCAGAAAGACACACATGGTATATTTTCACTTATATAGACATATAAGATAGGATAAACATACTGAAATCTATACATCTAAAGAAGATAAACAAGAAAGAGGACTTGGGGCAAGAGGATCAATCCTCACTTAGAAAGGCAAATGGGATGGACATTAGATGTAGGATTAAACAAGTAACAGGACTGTAGTCTACCACAGAGGTCCTCTGAAAGACGCTACCTAGTAGTATATCAAAGTAGATACTAAGACTCATAACCTTCGGCAAAGTGCAGGGAATCATAAGAAAAAAGGGGGTGTTAATATGATCTGGAGAGGACAGGAGCTCCACAAGGACCAAATATACCAGGGCACAGGGGTCTTTTATGAAACTGTTTCTCAAAATAAGGACCATGTATAGATATAACCTAGAACCTCTGCTCTGATGTAGCCCATGCTAGCTTAGTATCCAAGTGGGTACCCTAGTAAGGGGAACAGGGACTATTTCTGACATGAACTCAATGGTGAGCTCTTTGACACCCCCTAAGGGAGGAACAGCCCTGCCAGGCCACAGAGGAGGACTTTGCAGCCAGTCCTGAAGATACCTGATAAACCAGAATCAGATGAAAGGGGAGGAGGTCCTCCCCTATCAATGGACATGGAAAGGGACAGGAAGGAGATGAGGGAGGGAGGGTGGGATTGGGAGGGAATGAGGGAACAGGATACAGCAGGGCTACAAAGTTAATAAACTGTAACTAATATTAAAAAGAGACAAAATTCAAGCAGCAGCTATGTTGAAACACTGATAAAAAGTGCAATAATGTCTCAATACACAAGTATTTGAAGTACAGCAAAATCATTTTTCAAGAGAAACTTTTGTGAAGATGACATAGCAACGATCCATATATGACATTGGTCAGATAATTCTATAAAAAACTTCACAGAAAATCTGTTAACATTTTTTGGAATGCATAAGGTTCTAATGGTGAAGTATTTCTTAAAATTAATGTTTTAAACATACAAAAAATTTTTAGTTCACAGATCAGATTCTGCCTATGTACCAACCCCTTATGGTTTCTCTATATTAGACCTATTTACTTTGCAGGTAAAGCTTCTTATAAAGACTGTTCCATTCCAAGCAGTGATTCCAACCTCCTCTTTTTCTGAATGATATCCATTAAATAATCAGTCAGTGGTATGTTTGACACATTTATTGGTGACCCTTATTAGTGTACATAATAGAAATGTTAGGTTACATGGTTTGGTTTTTCATGCTTCAGTAAAGGGTTCAAATATTAAAACAAACTAGTGACTAAATGTAAGAAGCACTATAGTATAAATTTAAAAGGAATTAATGCGGGATAAGAAGAATAAAGACAAATAGGATGGACATTGGAAGAAGAAAACAGGAAAAAAGGACAGAAGCCTACCAGAGGGCCTCTGTAAGATTCTACCCAGCAATGTATCAAAGCAGATACTGAGACTCATAACCAAACTTTAGGCAGAGTGCAGGGAAAGTTATGAAAGAAGTGGGAGATAGTA
Source organism: Rhombomys opimus (assembly GCA_010120015.1). NCBI lineage: Eukaryota > Metazoa > Chordata > Mammalia > Rodentia > Muridae > Rhombomys > Rhombomys opimus. Next base: position 304,542 of record REGO01000624.1, read on the forward strand.
AGACCTGGAGAGGACAGGAGCTCCACAAGAAGAGCAATAGAACCAAAATATCTGAGCACAGGGGTCTTTTCTGAGACTGATATCCAACCAAGGACCATTCATGGATATAACCTAGAAGCTCTGCTCAGATGTAGCCCGTGGCAGCTCAGTATACAAGTGGGGTCCCTAGTAAGGGGAACAGGAACTGTCTCTAACATGAACTCAGTGGTAGGCTCTTTGACCAACCCTCCACCCCCCCCTCCGAAGGGAGAAACAGCCTTGCCAGGCCACAGAAGAGGACAATGTAGCCAGTACTGAAGAGACCTGATAAACTAGGGTCAGATGGAAGGAGAGGAGGACCTCTACTATCAGTGGACTTGGAGAGGGGCATGGGAGGAGATGAGAGAGGGAGGGAACCTCAACTGAAAAAATAAATGCCTTCATAAGTTCAGCTATAGAGTATTTTCATTTTTAAATTATTTATTTATTTATTTCATTTTATTCACTTTGTTTTTCCACTGTAGCCCGCTCCCTCCTCTCCTTCTAGTCCTACCCACCCTGCCTCTTCTCCCCCTCTGCCCTTTCCCTAGTACCTGATAGTGAAGGACTTCCTCCCTTCTATCTGACCCTAGCCTATCAGGCCTCATCAGGGCTGGCTGCATCATCTTCCTCTGTAGCTTGGGAAGGCTTCATACTTTTCCCCCAAGGAGGTGAACAAAGAGAAGTCTACTGAGTTCATGTCAGAGACAGCCCCTGATCCCATTACTAGGGAAACCATTTGGAAACTGAGCAGCCTGTGAGCTTCCTCTGAGCAGGGAGTCTAAGTCCTCTCTATCCATGGTCTTTGGTTGGAGTATCGGTCTCTGTAGGACCTCTGGGTCTAGATTTTCTGGCTTTTTTGGTCTTCTTGTAGTGTTCCTATGTCTTCCAGATTTATCAATCTCCCTCTTCTTTTGTAAGGTTTCCTACACTCTGCCCAAAGTTTGGTTATGAATCACAGTATCTCCTTTGATACCCTGGAGGTAGAGTCTTTCAGAGGTCCTCTGTGGAAAGCTCCTGTCCTGTTCCTTGTCTTCTCCTACTTCCAATGTCTATGTTGTTTGCCCTTCTGAGTGAGGTTTCAGCCTCTTCCCTAGGGTCCTCCTTGTTGTTTAGCTTTTTTGGGACTATAGATTTTAGTAGGTTTATCTTATATTATATGGCTAATATCCATTTATGAGTGAATGTAAACCATATGTGGCTTTCTGTTCCTGGGTTACCTCATTCAGGATGATCTTTTCTAGTTCCCACTATTTGCCTGCAAATTTAACTGATTTCTTTGTTTTTAGTTGCTGAGTAATAGTCAATCATGTAAAATATACTACACTTTTTTTATCCATCCCTAGGTTGAGGGACATCTAGGTTGTTTGCAGATTTTGGATATTACAAATAAAGCTGCTATGAACATAGCTGAGCAAATGTCCTTATTGAATAGTGGGTCATCTTTTGGATATATGCCTAGGAGTGGTATAGGTAGATCTTGAGGTAACGCTAATCCTAATTTTTCTGAGAAAGGGCCAGATTGATTTCCAAAGTGGTTGTAGAAGGCTACATTCCCCCCTTAACTACTGATGGTTGTGGGAGACCCAACACACTGTGAGTTATGCTATACCTGGACTTCTGGTCCTGAGTTCTGTAAGCAAGGGGCTCAGCAAGCAGGAGCTCCTGTTTCAAGATTCTCCCCTGCTTGAGTTCTTGCCCAGACTTCCTTTAGTTATGTGCTGTGATATGGCAGTGTGAGCCACATAAACCCTTCAGTCTCAGCTTGCTTCTGGTCATGGTGCTTTATCAGAGCAAGTGCAAATCTCACTAAGACAAATTGATACCAGGATAGTACAGTATTTTTGTTACATGCCTGACCATGTTGTTTGGGGCTGGAAAAACTATTGAGTATTAAAAGTTAATAGCAGCTTTATTTGTAATAGCCAAAAAATAGACACAACCCAGATGTCCCTCAATGGAAGAATGGATAAACATGTGGTACATTTATACAATGGCATACTATTCAGCTGTTAAAAACAAGGACATCTTGAAATTTGCAGGAAAATGGATGGAACTTGAAAACAACCAAATTGAGTGAGGAAACCTAAACCCCAAAAGACAAGCATAGTATGTACTCACTTATAAGTGGATTTTAGCCACTTATAACCATGCTACAATCCACAGAGTCAAAGAAGCTAAGTTGTAAGGAGGACCCAAGGAATGATGCTTGAATCCCACTCAGGAAGGGGAAAAAAATAGGCATTGCAAATGGATGCAGGAGAGAACTGGATAGTAGAGGATATGGACAATTCAGAACAGGGATATGTATTAGGAGTATAAAGTGTAGGGGGAGAAGGTCCAGTGAGAGAAAGGATATCAGAGGTGGGAGGCTTCTTTGGGATTTGCCAAAGACCTGAAATAGGGGAGGCCCCAGGAAGTCTACGGGGATAATCCTAGCTGAGACTACCAGTCTTGCAGGATATGGAGCCTGAAGTTGCAACTTCCTGTAGCAAATCAGGATTTCTAGTAGAGGGATAAGGACACCAACACACCCACAAAACTTTTGGCTCAAAATTTTTCCTGACAACAAAATGTGCCTGAACAAAAATCGAGCAAGGATCAAGGAAGTGAACAACCAAAGACTGGCCCTACTTACAACCCAACCCATGGAGATAACCAATCCCTGACACTATCAATGTTACTCTGCTATTCTTACAGCCAGCATAAGTCCTCTGAGAAAATTTACCCAGCAGCTGATGAAAACAGATGCTGAGATCCACAGCCAAACATCAGACATAGCCAAGGGAAGAGTAGGAGAATGATTGAAAGAACCTAAAGGAGCAAGGACTGTACAAGAAAACCCACAGATTCAACTAACCTGGGCACATGGGGACTCACAGAGACTGAACCACCAACCAAACAGCATGCATGTCCTGGTCCTAGGCCCACAAGCACATTTATTGTAGATGCACAGCTTGGTCTTCATGTGGATCTCCCAACAACTAGAACAGGGGCCCTCTCTAACTCTGGTGACTCTCTTAGGATCCTGTTCCCCTAATTGGACTGCCTTGTCTGGCCTCAGTGGGAAAAGATGTGCCTAGTTCTGTAGTGACTTAATGTGCAAGGGCAAGGTACTCATGGGGGACCATCCTATTCTCTGAAGAGAAGGAGAGGGGAGAATGATGGCGAAGGGTGTATAAGGAAAGACTGGGAGGAGAGGAGCAGGGCTGCAATCTGGATGTAAAGTGAATAAATAAATAAAATTTAAAAGGTGTTCACTAGGCTTTTCTATAATATCTTGGAAGATGAGCAGGACAGACAATGGAAGCCTGGCTTGTGAAATTAGAGAGAAGCAAAGATTCTACCAAGCCTTTTGTGTGTCATATCTCTGATGTTTTGCCAGCTGAAGCTGAACAATCGGCTATGATTAACAAGAGATGAGAACAACTAAAGAAAACTTTTGTCTACTAAGGTAATTGATGATGGTTATCTGGAGCTGAGAAGTTACCAATGATTAAGAAGAAGCTAGCATCATTGAGGTGCACTCTCCTGGAAAGTGTTTCCTAAGAACACACAGAAGCTGTGTTGCAGAGGTGGCAAGGTTGTACCTCATGGTGGCAACCAAATTTAGTAGTATAAAAGTCATCCAGGCCTACTGGTTTTGAAGGCTGTTCATGAAGAGCATCCCACAGTTGACATCATGAGAGGCATAGAGAGGCTCTTGGTGCAGCCCAGTTGCATCAGAAGCCCCCAGCATTGTGGAGATGCTAGTACCATGGGATTACCACTAAGAACAGCAACAGTGGAATAGAGTCAGCTGGAGCCTAGAAGAAAAGCTCTGTGCATGCACTACAAATAGCAGCACTGGAGAACTGACCCAAAACTGTGAGTAAATCCCGAACATTGGATGTTAAGTTATTTACAGTTTTTGAGTTTAGTTTTGCTTTGATTTGGTTGCGTCTGCACCCTATTTTCCCTTGTTGAAATAACAAAGTACCTTATTTTTAATTTTATAGGAGCCAACAGAAGAGAGACTGAGTTTTTAATTTTTTTTATTTATTACAGTTTATTCATTTTGTATCCCAGCTGTAGCTCCCCCCCTCATCCTCTCTCAATTCTACCCTCCCTCTCTCTTCTCCTCCCATGCCCGTTTTCAAGTCCACTTATAGGGGAGGTCCTCCTCCTATTCTATCTTATCCTAACCTATCAGGTCTTATCAGGACTGGCTGCATTGTCTTCCTCTGTGGCCTGGCAAGGCTGCTCCCCCCTTAGGGGGAGGTGATCAAAGAGCCAGCCACTGAGTTCATGTCAGAGACAGTCCCTGTTTCCCTTAGTTGGTCACTGAGTTGCCATGGCCTACATCTGTACAGGGGTTCTAGGTAACCTCCATGCATGGTCCTTTGTTGGAGAATAGGTCTCAGAAAAGAAAAGACCTCTGTGGCCAGATTTTTTTGTTGTTGTTTTTGTTTTTTTTTAATTTTTTATTTAACTTTTATTAATTACACTTTATTCATTTTGTATCCCCCCATAAGCCCCTCCCTCCTCCCCTCCCAGCCCCACCCCCCCTTCCTGCATGCATGCCCCTTCCCAAGTCCACTGATAGTGGAGGTCCTTCTTTCCTTCTTTCTGATCTTAGTCTATCAGTTCTCATCAGAAGTGGCTGCAGATGCTAAGCCTGATGGCCAACTGTCGGGCAGAGTGAATGGAATTTTATGTAAGAAGTGGGAAATAGTAAGAGCTGGAGAGGACAGGAACTCCACAAGGAGAGCAACAGAACAAGAAAATTTGAACACAGGGAACTTCCCAGAGACTCATACTCCAACCAAGGATTATTCATGGAGATAACCCTCCAGGTATTTCTATCTCCCTCTCCTTTCCTAAGATTCCCTGCACTCTACCCAAAGTTTGGCTGTGAGCCTCAGCATCTGCTACACCTGAGTAGGGGTTCATAGGTTATCTCCATCAATGGAGTTTTAAAACAGACTGGATTTTTAAAGATACTGAATATTTAAAGACTTTGGGACTTTCAAAGTTTTATTGTCATAATGATGCTAATGAGGAACTCTTGTGGCTTAAGATAGTGATGTATTTGTGTGTCAAGTTGACAAGTAGTAAAATGTCCTAGCTAATTTTATGTTATATAACACTAGCTAAAGTCATCTGAAAGGAGGGAACCTCACCTAAGAGAAAATTCCTCCATGAGATCTAGCTGGAGAGCACTTCCTTAATTAGAGCTTGATGTGGGAGGGTGTAGCCCATTGTGAGTTATCCCTGGGTTGATGGTCCTGGATTCTATAAGAAAGCAACTGAGAAAGCCATGAGAAGCAATCCAGTAAGCAGCACCTTTCTGTGGACTCTGCATTAACTCCTGCCTCCAGGTTGCAACCCTGCTTGTGTTCCTGTCTTGACTTCCATCACTAATAGCTATGATGTCAAAATAAACTCTTTAGTCCCGCCTTGCTTTTGATCATGATGGGTTTGTCATGACAATAGTAAACATAATATACACAGCATCTTTGTTGGTATCTATCCACATTGACTTTTGTCCCAGGCCATCTTGTTCTTCATCTTGAAGTTTTCCTATGTTTAATAGTTGTTGCTACATCATGTTGCTTATTTACTTTAAATGCTTTTAGTGAACGGAATCTGAAATTTGAGTGATAACAAGCAAGTCTTTCACACATTGCCTTTTCAAGTGCTTTAACTTTGTACTAAGTCATTTCTTGCTGACTATCAGCTCCAGGAGGGGTCTGCAGTTAAGGTACAATTTACCTCGCTGCTTTTCTTGTGCTCAGGATTATCACCTTAACTGATTCTTTCCTTGCTACATTTCCTCAATTACCATTACCAAACATCTGTGTATCCTTCTACCCCCTAAAAATAGTAATTTCACTGAAAATCTTATTTGGTATTCTCTACTCTAAGACATATCAAAATAGATCTGCAATCTAGATTCACCTTTCAACTGATAAACTCACTCTGAAATCTTCTGTATTTTAAGAAATATGGTACACATGTTTTTTGGGGAAATCTGAAAACTGAAGAAATATGAATTTGAGACGACAACAACATGCATTCTGCTTTCTTGCTATAAGTGGGGCTCCTGTGTCTCCCTCCTGTTCCTCTAACACCTGCCATGAGTGTCACGTGTTTTTGTGACAGTTACAACATGCTTACCATCCCTTGTAGCACAATGCTAGAACTTAAAGGTTCATAGTCTTTGCATAAAAAAATAATTTAATTGTTTTAAATTCTGTTTATAGGCAAATAGATAGTGTTTGGAATCATGCAAACATATACTGAGGCATTTTAAAATTTTGAAGACTGGGATAAATTAGTATAAAACCAATAAAATGCAGTCTTTTCTAACACTTTCATTCAGCCTGTCCTTCAACATTCCTTTTGATTTTCAGCTTATTTTTGTGTTCTTAAGTGGCTATTGGATGTTGGTCTAATGCATGTTACTGACTCCTAAGATCTGGTTACACCAGCTTATACTTGGGCAGGGCAGAATGGGGTAGGCGTGGCTAAGGCTCCCAGACTTTGGAGGATAGAGAGGATCACAGGAAACAGAGGGGCAGGAAGAGAGGAAGAAGGAAGACTCCATGACGGGGTTAGCTTGGAGAAGAAACGACGTGGCCTTGGAGGAAGAACTCCAATAACAGCGTGAAAAGAGCTCCCATAAAGAATATAAACAAGTTAGTATGACGTGGAAAGGATAGGAGCTCCACAAGGGCCAAATATATCTGGGCACAGGGTTTTTTTCTGAGTCTGTTTCTCCAACCAAGGACCATGTATGGATGTAACCTAGAACCTTTGCTCAGACAAAGCTCGTGGTAGCTCAATAACCAATTGGTTTCCCATAGTAAGGGGAACAGGGACTATTTCTGACAGGAACTCAATGGCAGGCTCTTTGACCTCCCCACCCCCCAAGGGAGGAGCAGTCCTGCTAGGCCACAGAGGAGGACTTTGCAGCCAGTCCTGGAGATACCTGACAAAACAGGGTCAGATGAAAGGGGAGGAGGTCCTCCCCAATCCGTGGACTTGGAAAGGGGCAGGAAGAAGCTGAGGGAGGGAGAGTGGGATTGGGAGGGAATAAGGAAGCGAGAGTTAATAAAATATAACTACTACTACTACTACTACTACTAACAATAATATAAACAAGTACCATGGGATTATGGATAAACGACAGACCAGTTAAGGAGTATTAAGGCGGATGGCATTGGACGGGGCTGAGAGATGGCTGGTGAGGCTACTAAAGCAGTATATGTAAACTGTCTGCCCAACCCAAGATAAAGAAGGCAATCACAAAATCTTACAGGTGTCCCTGTCTTATTAGTTGTAATAGTGGGTTAGATAATACCACCATGATAATAACTAGGCTAATAATAAAAATTATAAACCCAACACTCTTTTTTTAATTTAATACAATTTGTCCAAAATTTGTTCTGGCAAACATTTTTTATTTGTTCTTAGCCAAAACTTAAAGAAAAGAGGTTAACAATTCTAGAAGGACTTGATCCCTACCACTTGCGGCAGATATTTCTTTAATTACAAGATAACAGCACTGGGATACACGGAGCCCATATCATTTAGCACCCAAGTTCCCTTGTCATCACAAAGTTGCATTGTGCCAACAATCTTCTTATGTAAAATCCATGACGCAATAGCTAGAAAGGGACCTAGCCAGCTGGATTTCTGAATCTATTAGTAATTATAATTTCCTATCCTCTTGACTTTGATTTTATTCAGCTTCTTCACTGTGCTTTTGCAGGCATGGTGAAATTATTAGACTCTTAAGAATAATAAAGTGGACTCTTGTCAAATAGAATGACAAAATGAATGAGAACAACCTTTACTGGTTGAACTGAATTAGTTTTTTTAAATTTAAATTTATTATATTTTTAAAAAGTTATTCACTTTATATCCCAATTGTAGCCCCCTCCCTTCTCTTTTTCTGATCCCATGGTCCCTCTCTTTTTCTCCATCCCCCTTCCCTAGTCCTCAGAAAGGGGAGCCAGGGAGAGCTCTCTTACCCTACCAACTTTCCCCAGCCTGTCAAGTCTCATAAGGACTGGCTGCACCCTCTTCCTCTGTAGACTGGCAAGGCCACCCCAACATGGCAAAGTGATCGAACAGCAGGAAACAGAGTCCATGTCATAGACAGCCCCTGCTGTCTTTGCTAGGGAACCCGCGTAAAGACTGAGCTGTCTGTTGGCTACATCTGAGCAGGGAGCCTAGGTCCTGAATTCTTACAAGTGTAAAGAGAGCAGACAGGGTGGGCTGAGTCTTCTTTCTAAATCTGTGTTTCCTTGCCGGGTAATCTTTGGCAGTTGCTTTATGATTTAGTTGCAGTTTCTATTGCTGCACTAAAACACCATGACCAAAGAGCAACTTGCAGAGAAAAGGGTTTATTTTGTTTATACTTCCATGTTATTAGCCACCATCAAGGAAAGAACTCAAGACAGAATCTGATGTATAGGCCTTGCAGGAATGTTATTTGTTGCCTTGCTTCTTATGACTTGTTCAGCCTGTGTTCATGTGGCACCCAGGACTATTATCTCAGAGTGACAACACCCACAGTGAGCTGGGCCCTCTTGTATCAATCATCAATCAAGAAAATGCACTCAATGCTTGACAACAAGCAAATCTACTGTGTGTATTTTCAAGCTGATGTCATCCAGAAACAAAACTATCCAGCAAACCTGACATCTTCAAACATTAGCGTCTTCAAATGGTGATGCCAAGAGTCCTTAAGGTTCTGTATGACAAAGTTCCAGTGCTCACATGATCTGGACTGACACTTCACTGTCCTTGGTGGAAGTTCACTACAAAATTTTGCTTGCACCTGTATTCTTCACTGTTAAAGGCTTTCCACCAAAATCTAGAGCTGGAATAATGTAACAAAAGCTGGTATTAATGAGAATAAAACTAATGGTACTTCTCTGGGAAAAACAACTATGCAGAAAATGGATTCTTCCATAGAAGCTATTACTTAGACACATATTTTAAATCATTAATAGGTGGTATCAGTAAGCATATGACAGAAGATCTGAGAAAGACCATTAAAGAAGAAAAACTTAGGGAAATTTTACAAGCTGGCAAACTATAACTAAAACATTAGGTTTTCATGTCCAGCTTCAGAAACACGGAACTAGAATGGACAGGAAAAGATTTCGATTATACAATTAATGACAAACCTTGGTACCTTCCTGAATGCAAAGTAAGCCATTTTCGGGATCATGATGTTTCTCTATCATTTAAAGGATTGTCATAACTATAGAAATTATATTTAAACAAGGGTTTATGACAAAGACATCTTGCCTAGCATTTCTGTAGCTGCAAGGCTTTACAGCATCAATCTTAAGGAAAAGTCATTGAGTTAAAAGAAAATGATTTTATCATACTGTTAACTTTTATTTCTCATGAAATTTGCTGTCTGCTTGCTTTGTTTCTTTTATTTCAATATATTTATGTAATCAAGGAAGGTTTTTTAGAAAAAAAAAGTATCCTAAAAGGCTGTGTAATCACTGATTGAAGTTTTTGAGGAAATGATTTCATGTATAAATAAAGCCTGTGTGAGACACAGATTGTTATGGCAGGTCAAGCCAAATGGAGATATGCTTCCTCCCTGTCCTTCTCCTGTAAGATGAAACTAAGAGGTTTCTTGTTTCTCATTCTTCCCTCGCTGCTTTTGCATTCACTGACTTCAAGCCCTGTCCTCACCCAAGGCTGGACACCGGCATTCTAATGTAACATATAGGAAAACACATATTACCAATTTATTTTAAAGCTTGGTGTGTTATTATATGGTTCTTGCCAAATACAGTAGTAGCCACATGATATCCATTTACTAAATTTAACTACGAATGTACTTAGTGGAAAACTAAACTACACCAAAACAAAAACAGTATAACTTAGTGTAATATATGTGACTGAGGATTTTTTTTCTATAACCAGTGTCTTATCCTATACCTATAGGTACTCCTTAATTCTGCCACCCTTTTATTTTAAAGAGCTCCACTCGCCTTTAACTATTGAGCACAATAACAGAAACATGACATGACATGAACTCAAGTTTCAAATATAAAAGATCGGAATTAATGCTGTATTTCATTAGTGCTATTGTTTAAATAGTTGCAATTGAGTTTGTGTTATGTCTGAGTAATAATAGCATTAGCTATTAATCCTCTTACATTTTTAAATTATGGGTTTCTTTAACAAATTAGAAAATGAAAGAGAATAAATGCACCCTGTGTTGTAATTTCATTTCACAGCATGGCAGCTCTGTTGCAAATATTCTGTCTTTAGCATCATTTAGACTGTATTTTAAGGACTGATAATACTTTCAGCATGAACAGAAACAAGATTTCAAAGCTTGAAAGATAAGTTCATTTCGCTGTGGATTAAGACATGTGTTCTCAACCTTCCTAATGCTGCTGCACTTTAATACAGTTCCTAAAGTTGTGGTGAACCTTAACCATAAAATTATTTTCCTGTAATCTAAATATTTATGTTTCCTGATAGTCTTAGTTAACCTCTGTGAAAGGTTCATTTAAACTGCCAAAGTATAGAAACTCACAGGTTGAGAACTGCTGCATTAAGGTATATTTTTAAAGGGATGAACAATAAGACTTAATTATAAGTTTCTGCTAAAACATTTCAGTTTTGATATTCCTTATAATTTCTAAGAATAGTATTTGAAGCCAAATGTAAAATTAAGTTAATTAATGAAATTTGATTAACTATCAGTGCAGTGTTACTTGGTTCAGTAATGTGCACCGAGTCCTTCTTTGGCCCTAGACCAGTAGTGGTGGTTAAGGAGTGTGAGTGAATTTCATGACAGTACATTGGAATAAAATCTCCATTGGAGAGAAAGACAAACACAGGCAAGACAAAAACCAGACACCTTAATATAAAGTAATGATCTCAGTATTTACTGTGTAAAAGAATGTTAAATGCTGTATTTTAAAATTGGTGGGAGAGGGGGTGGGAATGGAAATGGAGTGGGGGAGGGATGGGGAAAGAGGGAAAGAGTTAAATGGGAAGAGAAATCAGTTCAGGCATCTCTGGGACTAGCCAGAGACCTGCGGGGGCAAGAGGGGGAAAGTCTATGTGACTGACCTTAGCTGAGATTCCTAGCAGCAGGGAATGTGGAGCCTGAAATGGCCATCTCCTGTAGAAAGGCTGGGCTTCTAGGGGAGGCAGGGGAACACTAACCTTCCACCCAAAATTTGTCCTGCCTACAAGATACGCAGGGGTAAAGATGGAAAAGAGATTGAGGGAATGGCTATCCAATTACTGGCTCAGCTGAAGACCCATCAGATGAGAGAGAGACAAACCCTTACAGGGTTAATGATACTTTGCTGTGCTTGCAGACAGGAGCCTAGCATAATACCCCTCTGAGAGGCTTCACCCAGGAGATGATAGAAACAAATGCAGAGATCCACAGACAAACATTAGGCAGAGTTTGGGGAGCATGGATTGAGGGAGCTGGAGGAGTCAAAGACAACACAAAAAGGCCAATGGAGACAAGGAATGTGGGCCAACAAGAGCTCTCAGAAACTGAATCACCAACCAAAGAGCACACATATGCTGGACCTAGGGCCTCTACACATATGTAGTAAATGTGCAGCTTGGTCTTCATGTGGGTCCATTACAACTGGAACACAGGATGTCCTGACACATTTGCCTGTCTTTGGCTCCCTTTCCCCTAGCTTGGCTGCCTTGTCTGGCCTAGGTGGCAAAGGATTCTCCTAGTCGCGGTGTACAACTGTATGTGCCAGGGTGAGTTGCTACTCCCATGGCGGCTATTTCTTTCTTTGATAATGAAGGGAAGTAACAATGGGGTAATAGGAGGTGTGAGGTGGGGACTGGGGTAGAGTAGTGAGAGAGGCTACATTCAGGATGTAAAGTGAATAAATAAATTAATTAAAAATAAATAAATAAAATATGTCATTAAAAGGAACAAAGTTGAAAGAATTGAAAAACTATGTCCATTATATATAACAAAAAACTGGCAAAAGGAAGCACCTGAAACATGAATCAATAATTTTGTCAATGTTGACTTTCATCTCTATTTACCAATAAATGTAGAAGTCTGTTAATCCTCTTAGATTTTAATGTAAAAGAGGGGGTGAATAATTATTTTTTTTAGATTTTTATATCATGTCAACTTCTCCTACTCCTAAACATTTCCTTCCACACTTCTCCAGTTCATGACCTCTTATTCTTTAACGTTTTATTGTTACATATGTATGAATGTATGTTTATTTGGTGTTACTTGTATGTGCCTGTAGTGCTGACCACTTGGAATTGGTTAACCCCAGGGCTTTGTCCCTTGAGAAAATGAATCTCACTCTATCACCAGCAATTAATTACCAATATATCCTCATCTAGAGGTGAGAAATTATGAAACTTTTCCTATCTATGTTGTCAAGACACCTGTGTTCTCATAATACAAGTCTTGCTAATATGACCACCATGTTGTTGGGATTATATCAACACAGCTTTCCTGTTTTATCTAGTCTATATTACCTAGCAAACATCCCAGATATCTTGCTTTTATAATATATCCATGCCCAGTTCTATGACTTTCTCTAAGCCTTAGGTATACAGGCTGGCTTCCAAATGTATGTATCATTTAGAGATGGGTATACCACATCCATCCTTCTTTGTATTTTGAACAATTGTAGATCTGTGCAATACTCAACATCTGTGCAAATGGAAGCTTCTTTGATGATGAATGAGAGTTACAGTTATTGTGGGTGTAAGATAAGAATACAGTAGGAATCACATTGGTTTAAGAAAATGGTGGTAATAGATCGTCCTAAAATGTTTATGATCTCCCCAGCAATGGGTAGTTGACTAGTTTTACAGTACTAGTTATGAATTACCTCCTGTTATATGCAAATTAAGTCCAATTTGATAGCTGTAGGCTACTTGCTTGATAAAGTGACATTACTGTACCAATAGAAATATCTTTTGTTTGCTAGTCATTGTTGTAGTTCTTGAACTTAACAGCTGAAAAAGACTGTTAATTGCTTCCCACCTTGTGTGCTCACATAGCACCTTCAAGTGCTATAAGACAGGTAGTTTTCAGTAAGGTGACTTCCAATTTCATATTGATTCCTCTAACTCCCACATCTGAAGAATGTAATTTCTTCAGCAGAAGGGTGTTTTCAAGTTCTTTTTTTTTTCTTAGTCATCAGTAAAGTTTTATTTCACATTCCTTGATTTTGATTCTAAAAAAAAAAAGAAAAAGAAATGGAAATTACTTTCCAAATGCTTTCTTTTTCCTTTTTTTAAAGTTTCTTCCTTTTCAAAAAATAATTTCTTTATTTATTCACTTTAAATCCTGATCACAGCCCCCTCTCCACATGCCATCTTATACCAATCAAAATGGCTACAATCAAAAACTCAAGTGACAGCATATGCTGGTGAGGGTATGGAGTAGGAGGAGCACTCCTCCATTGCTGGTGGGAGTGCAAACTTGTACAACCACTTTTGAACCCAATCTGGAGGTATCTCAGAATATTGGAAATAGTTCTACTTAAAGATGCAGCTATACAACTCCAGGGCCTATACCCAGAAGATGTCTTCAGGTTCTTAAAGGTTGATAATAGGCTACAATGTTTGGAAGTCTCTTGAATGCCCTTACCAACAACTGGAAGAGAGGCTTTCTGTCCCTGGCACAAAGGATGATCTGTAGCATTAAAGAGATCATTCTCATCACTTATTCTCAATTTGTTTCTCTCTCTCTTTCTCAGTTTATATGTGTATTAGCATGCACTTATCTGTATAGTTTAAGTAATTATAAAATATATTTCCCAACATGTTTTCAAACATGCTTCTTGTTATTTATCACTGCTCCCCTCCTCTCATTTTGTATCATCTTACCTCTCCTCTCCCCAGCTGAAGTCCCCAAAGTTTTTTTTTACTTCCATAGTGTCTGTGTCCTACTGCCCTCTTCTTTAGAGTTCCTTCACTCCATTCTACTGCTATGGTCCCTTTCTGCTTCCCTGGCTTCTGAAGAATACTGTATACTAAGAGAGTTAACCAACACTTAAAAAGACAAACATCATATATTCTCTGATATGTTTGGATCTTAGTCCCATTGTAAAGCCTGAAGCACCATGACTTTAGTTTCATATTAAGAAGTGATGTCAGAAATGTTTATTCCAATTCATATTACTTTTCAGTTTATAAATCTAGGCTGTCCATGCTCCTGAAAATGCAATTTAAATGACCCTAGAGTCTAGGGAAAATTTCTGAAATGTATTCCATATTCATTTAAAGGAAATATTTAATATGTGAGTTCATTAAGTAATAGGACAAAACCTAATTTTCTACCAAGATTCCTTGCAAAAAGAATATGTGGACCAAAGAAATAATCATATGATTAAATTAATGAGAGATGTATTTATGGAGAAGATAATTAAATTTTAAGAAATGGATTTGTTTTTTTAAAGTATTTATTAATGTGTGCCCGTGCTGAGCACAGATTAGGATACAGACATACTATCTCCTGGAAAGGTCTATATCTTTTTTTTTTTTTTTTTTTTTTTTTAGAAAGAAACAATTAAGATTAAAAACAAACAAACAAAACACAACCAATCCAATGCACTAAGTTTGACAGTGCTACTTATGTAGTTATGATGCAAATCATATGTCTTTTTTTCTTTACTCGTGCAAAATAAGATTGTTTATTCTGAGAAAAATACGGTTGACCATGATTTAGGAACCTAATTTTAGAATGTTCCAAATTCATGTTCTCGAAGAGAAGTTGATACAAACATGTATGGTCACAGAAAAGGAGAAAGTCACAAGTCATTGAAACCGCTATCAAGTTGGCAGGTAAAGAAAGGGGTAATATTCTGCTACGGTGTTCAATTGCACTCTGATGACAGTTTAAGTTCTTGGGTTGGTGGGAAGTAGTGATCTGTTTGAAATACATTCCAAAATTTTATCTGGTAGTCTACAGCTAGCCAGGTACAGAGGTGAATGTTAAAATGCTACAAATATACTGAATACCAGTCATAAGTTTTTCTTTTGATTGGTAACATTTATGTGTAAGTGTGTGGGCGTGTATATGTGGGTGTTCAGGTTTAGGCCAGTGCATGGACGTATGAAGGTTCCTATGCCTGTGTGTATGTGTACATGCTAACTCAGAAGTCCTCTTTGGTGCTCTTCCCCAAGATTGTTTTAAAGACAGAATCTCTGATTCAGCCCTGAAACTCAATGATTTAACTAAGCTACTCAGCCAATGAATCACAAAGAACCATCTATATCCTTCAAAACAAGGACAGGGTTTTGCAAATGCTTCTGGCTCTTCCATAAAGTCTAGGTTTATAGGTAGGCTTTGGAATCCAATTTGAATTATGCATTAAGGGCCTCAATGAGCAAGCTACCTCTCTAGTCTACAATCATAAATGTTCTAATCATCCTATCTATCTTCAGAATTGTTAACATGAATTTCTTAAGTAAACTCAAGTCACAAAATCATATAAACACAAACAAGAACAGTAAATTTCAATTAGAGTCTGGAATGGCTTAACATACGAGAGGACATGAATACTATTTTTCAAAGAGAATGAGGGTAATCAATGAAAGAACTAGGCTAGAAGCATACTGGGAACTTAGTTTAGAAAGGCAGAGTACATGACAAACATTAGCTCAGTGATAGCATACCTGTCTACCTTTTGGGATCTGGATTCCATCCTTAACAGGAGAGAGAAAAAAATGTTTTTAATACAAATTATATTATGTACACAAACATGAATGTATACACAAATCATCTGGGAACTAAATTTACATTCAGATTCACATTATGTAATACTCAGATGGAGTCCAAAAGCTGCATTCCACACCAACTTCCTGGCTTGTTTTGGCCTCCATCCAAAATAAGTTTTGATTAACAAAAGAGTATATAATGCATTTCAAAAACTGTGTTATGCAATCTATCTGCTACATCATAGACTTCTATTTTCCTTTGTTAATCTGTAACCACCTACCTTAACATAACTAATTTCATAGGAAAGTAAACATGTATGCATTCCTGGTTCATTCATTGTTTAATTATTAAAATTAGAGTTGGGCATGTTATTTAATAGCCACTTATTTTGCTTTTTTTGATATTATTCTTCACTTCATTTTATTGTGAGTTCTATAAAACCTAGCATTCTAGACAGCAGAATTCTGTCACTTTTGACTATTATCTTGATACTTGTTACTAAAACCTTGTTTTTCACTCCTTACCTAGCAGTTGTTATGACAACATAACATAACGTATTATAGTATATATTATAATATATAACCCATGGTTTCTGATAGCAAAAAAGCTGCTTGTGTCCTTCCTTGTACAGATAGCTATGATTGATGTCACTATTCTGTGTGAGAAATCTTTTTTCTCTTTTTTTATTAATTTTTATTTTTTTAATATTTGTTACAGTTTGTTAACTTTGTATCACTGCTGCATCCCACTCCCTCTTTCCTTCCCAATCCCACCTTTCCACCCTCATCTCCTCCCTGCCCCTTTCTAAGTCCACTGATAGGGGAGAACCTCCTCCCCTTCCATCTGATATTGGTTTATCAGGTGTATTCAGGACTGGCTGCAAAGTCCTCCTCTGTGGCCTGGCAGGGCTGCTCCTCCCTGGGATGGGGGGAGACGAGGTCAAAGAGCCTGCCATTGAGTTCCTGTCAGAAACAGTCCCTGTTCCCCTTATTAGGGTACCCACTTGGATACTGAGCTACCAAGGGCTACATCTGAGCAGAGGCTCTAGGTTGCATCCATACATGGTCCTTATTTGGAGAAACAGTCTCATAAAAGACCCCTGTGCCTAGATATATTTGGTCCTTGTGGAACTCCTGTCTTCTCCAGGTCATATTAACTCTCCCTCCCTCTTTTTTTTTTTTTTAATTCCCTGCACTCTGCCGAAGGTTTGGTTATGAGTCTTAATATCTGCTTTGATACACTGCTAGGTAGAGTCTTTCAGAGGCCCTCTGTGGTAGGCTCTTGTCCTATTACTTGTTTGCTCCTATATCCAATGTCCATCCCATTTGTCTTTCTAAGTGAGGATTGATCATCTTACCCTGGGTCCTCTTTCTATCTTCTTTAGGTGTATAGATTTCAGTATGTTTATCCTACAGAGCTAAACAGAGAATTCTCAGTAGAGGAATACAGAATGGCAGAGAAACACTTAAAGAAATGCTCAATGTCCTTAGCCATCAGAGAGATGCAAATCAAAATGACCCTGAGATTTCACCTGACATCCACCAGAATGGCTAAGATAAAAAACTCAAGTGACAACACATACTGGAGAGGTTGTGGAGAAAGGAACCCTCCTCCATTGCTGGTGGGAATGCAAACTTGTACAACCACTTTGGAAATCAATCTGGCGCTTTCTCAGACAATTAGGAATAGTGCTTCTTCGAGATCCATCTCTATACCACTCCTAGGCATATATCCAAAAGAAGCTCAAGTACACAACAAGGACATTTGCTCAACCATGTTTGTAGCAGCTTTATTCATAATAGCCAGACCTGGAAACAACCCAGATGTCCCTCAGTTGAGGAATGGATACAGAAATTGTGGTACTTTTACACAATGATATACTACTCAGCAATTAAAAATGAGGAAATCATGAAACTTTCAGGTAAATGGTAGGACCTAGAAATGATCATTCTGTGTGAGGTATCCCAAAAGCAGAAAGATACACATGGTATGTACTCACTTATATAGACCTTTAAGATAGGATAAACATACTATGTAAGAAATCTAATTTTAAACATAAAGTAAAACTGTTGTTTTTATCGCAGATAAGAATTTCAATAGTTTATTTTCTTTCTTTTTATTTTTTATGTTCTTTTTTGTTTCTAATTTTGAGACATGGACTTGCAGCCATGTACACACTGACCTTCAACTCCTACAAACTAGAATTATTGGAGCCAGTTTTTATGATCAAGCTTGTATTACATGGAAACAGCAAGTGATTTGAAAGTTTTCTTATCTTTCAGTTTAAGTTGTTGGCTGTTGGAACCATTCCACAGGGATAGAATGAAAAAGGCATATAAATGTTCAACACTGAAACACTGTAAGGCATTTGCTATACTTATATTATTGTATTGTAATAGAATAAAAGTATAACCTTATAAAATTCACAAAATTCAGTTGTGAAGAAGCGTTCTCTATTTTTGTTAATTTGTCTCATGAGTTTTACTTTTTACTGTGGACACCAAAATTGTTCTGCTTAATCTTCTTTTGTTTAATTAATAAGTCAGGATCATACTACTAATTGTTTACTTTTCACTTTCATTTCTTACTCATCTATTGTCCCTGGTGATACAGATAAGAAGCTTATGATGTGCTTATGACCAGCCATCCAGCTCTGGTCACCTCATGATCATAGAAATTTACATCTGACTACCCGCTTTTAGCATGTTGTAGATGTCTTTTAGCATGTCTACAGAAGTCGCTTTAGCATGTTTGGTAACCTGAGATTTTCCTATTCACTCCCAATTACTTTATTGTTTTCTCTTAGAAACATTAAAATTTAGGTCACTTTTCTGTATACACATTGAATGATCAAGGAATAAGTTTGTTTTCAGGCCTCGGTGTCTTGTTTATTTCTTTAGCGACTCGTAGTTTCATGACAGAATTATCACCTTTCTAAAGATCATGATATCTTCTGCAATCATTACACCCTAGGCCCATCAGTTGCAAAGATATGATATCAAACATCACTTGTGCTTTTGGATTCTCTTCTTCATTTCTTTTGAAGTTTCCTTCTGAGGGCACAGACATCTGTAAGTTCTCGGTGTGAAATAAAAATGGTATTTCATATTATTTTTATTTTTCTCAACTTTATTCTTTACAGATCAAATTCCTACCAAGTTTTAAACACTAAATCTAATTCTAACTCTTAAATTTCAGCTTTTGTGAATAAAATTGCTTTGTATTGAAAGCCTATTGTCTCGTTTATGAGTTTTAAAAACCAGAAATTCCCCTAGCTTTTTGTTCTGAGCTATATTCATTCTTTTTTGAATGAAGTGTAGATGAAAATCTATTGCAACTGTCAGACTCATGGGAAAAAAGTACAGCACACAATGACACTTGGAAAGAAAGGATTTTCGGTTAATGGTTAAGATAGAATTGCTACATTTTAAAATAATTCAATATGAACATATTCCCAGATTAAACCAGTAGATTTTGAATGTATGTACAAATAGAATATTAGAAATATACATTTAAAATAGAAGATAGATAAATAATGGATAGATTGATAGATACATATATATACATACATACATGATAGATGAGACATACATAGATACGTAGATACACAGATAAATACATACATTAGATAGATAGATGACAGATGAAATATATTTACATACATATTATATACATAGATACATAATAAGATAGGTAGATAATGGATAAGTTACTATATAAATGAGATACTTTTGTTTTATTCTCTAATAAAATTATTTACTTAAATGTTCTTCCTCTGTGGACTGAAAGGCTACATCCCCCAGCGGGAGGTGATCAGAATGCCTTCCACTGAGATGCCAGAGAAATTCTCTGCTCCCCTGACTAGGGACCTGCTTGGAGACTGAGTCTGTGGGCTATATCTGAGCCAGGGTTTTAGGTCCTCTCCATGCATTGTCCTGGGTTGGAGCATCATTTCTTCAGAGCTTCCAGGGCTCAGTTTTTATGACTCCATTGGTCTCCTTTTGGAACTCCTGTCCCCTCCATGTCTTTATGTCTCTCCCTTCTTTCATAAGATTCATTGCACTCTGCCCCAAGTTTGGCTATGAGTCTTAGCTTCTGTTTCAATACTTTGATAGGTAGAATCTTTCAGAGGTCTTCTGTGGTAGGCTTCTTTCTTAGTCCGTCTTGTCCTGATTCCACAGAGGAAGACAATGCAGCCAGTTCTGATGAGATATAATAGCCTAGGGTCAAATAGAAGGGGAGGAGGACCTCCCCTAACAGTGGACTAGAGGAGAGGCATAGAGGGAGAAGAGGGAGGGAGGGTAGGCTTGGGCAGAGACAATGGAGGGAGCCACAACAGGGATACAAACTGAATAAATTATAGTAAATGATAATAATGAAAAAGGTTAAAAAATGCTATACAAGTATGAACATTGACTAATTGTGTAACCTTTTAATTTATTTTGTATTTGTAGAAATAACATACTACTGTTTTTCCTAAATAGTCTGTATGTTTCTTTTGTTGCCCAAGGACAAATTACTACAAGTGTATCAGTTGAAAAAAATATTCTGGGGCAAGTCCTTTAGGGAAGGACTTGGGTTTGAATGTGTTAGGCTACAAGGGTTAACTTAGTGGAGCAGCTTCCCTTAGGCATGATCTCCTACTCTTATTTCAACACTGGTGCTGCCATAATGACACTGTCCTCTCCCCAGATTTTTCTAGACTGTTCAACAAGATCCTGAGACCCACAACTGCCTCGAGTTTAGATAATTATTTTTACTCATACTCATTTTCTTTTCTCATTTATTTCTCTTATATTTCAAATTTTAAAACATTTTTATGTTTACAGATTTGTACCTGCAATAGTTATGGGTATTCATAAAGGCCAGAGGATGGTATTGGACTGCTGTGGGTGTTCATAAAGGCCAGGGGATGGTGCTGAACCCCTATGGGTGTTCAGAAAGGCCAGGGTATGGTGTTTGACCCCGTGCAATTTGTGTTACAGCCAGATGTGGTCCCTGGGAAGATCTTCTGCAAGGGCAGCAAGTGCTCTTAGCTGCTGACCTTTCTTTCCAGACATTTTCTTTGACTTCTTGAATTGGGACCTTTCCAGAACTCATTCCTTAAGTTTACTGTCTTTAACAGTCATCTTTAGTCCTTTGGTAATTTTGATATGATCCTTGCATTAAAATATGACTCATGTATTGATAAATCATTACTATGCAACCAATTCAAACTTCTAAAATCATCTCTTTATCTAATTCTTTACCTTTTTTGTTGTTTGTTTGTTTGTTTTTCCAGACAGGGTTTCTCTGTGTGACAGAGACCTGGATGACCTGGACTTACTTTGTAGATAAGGCTGGCCTCAAACTCACAGAGATCATCCTGACTCTGTGTCCCCATTGCTGAGACTGAATGCTTTCGTCAACAAGCTCAACTTCAGTCTTTACTTCTTAAACCAAATTTTGTGATTGTGATGCTTTGACTAGGCTTGCCTCCCATAGATTTGTGTTTTTGAATATTTGGCCCATAGGGGGTGGCACTATTAGGAGTTGTGCCCTTATTGGAGTAACTGTGGCCTTGTTGGAAGAAGTGTGTCAGCGTGGAGACAGGCTTTTAGGTGCCCTATGCTCAAGCTATGCCCAGAGTGATACATCTCCTCCTTGCTGCCTATGGATCAAGATGGAAAACTGTCAGATTCTCTAGCACCATGTCTGCCAATAGGCTACCATGCTTTCTGCCATGATGATGATAATGGACTAAACCTCTGAAACTGTAAACCTGTCCCAAATTAAATGATTTCCTTTATAAGAGTTGCTGTGGTCATGTTTCCCTTCATAGAAATAAAAGTGTAGGACACTCTTTGCCTGATGGTTGTTGTCTCAAAATGTAAGCTCTCATCTAGTGCTCTGGTGCCATGCCTGCCTGCTACCATACTCTCCAACGCAGTAGTCAATGGACTTATCTGATACTGTAAACCCAGTAACTTGTGCTTCTGTAAGTTGCTTTGGCCCTGGTATCTTAGCACAGCAATAGAAAAGTAACTCTTAATTACTATTTGGCCATGTCTAAAACAGATGTATTGGTATCCATATAAACTTACTCAATTACCTTATTCAATCAATACCACTCTAAAGTAATAAGGCTTAACAGTTTAATAATTTAAAAAGATTTTTCTCCTTCTTCCTATGTCCTTCTCATTTGCCTTTCTGAATGAAGATTGAACATCTTACCCATGGTCCTCCTTCTTGATTAGCTTCCTTAGGTGTACAGATATTAGTATGATTATCCTATATTACATGTCTAATATCTACTTATGTGTGATTATATACCATGTGTGTCTATTTCTAGAATACCTCACTCAGGATGATCTTTTCTAGATCCCACCATTTGCCTGCAAATTTCATGATTTCTTTGTTATTAATTGCTGAGTAGTATTCCATTGCATAAATGTATCACATTTTCTGTATCCATTCCTTAACTGAGGGACATCTGGGTTGCTTCCAGCTTCTGGCTTTTAAAAATAAAGCTGCTACAAACATGATTGAGCAAATGTCCTTGTTGTATACTTGAGCATTTTTTGGATATATGCCTAGGAGTGATAAAGTTGCATCCTGAGATAGCACTATTCCTATTTTTCCAAGAACAGAAAGGCAAATGAGACAGACATCGGAAGAGGGGAAAACAGGGAACGGGACAGAGCCTATCACAGAGGGACTCTGAGAGACTCCATACAGCAGGGTATCAAGATATATACTGAGATGCAAAGCCAAACTTTGGGCAGAGCACAAGAAATAATATGAAAGAAAGGGGAGATAAAAGACCTGGAGGGAACAGGAGCTCCACAAGGAGAGCAACCGAACCAAAAAATCTGTGCACAGGGGTCTTTTCTGAGACTGATACTACAAACAAGGACCATGCATGGAAATAATTTAGAATGCCTACACAGAAGTAGCCCAAGGCAGCTCAGTATCCAAGAGGGTTCCCCAATAATAGGACCAGGGACCATCTCTGACATGAACTGATGGGCTGGCTCTTGGATCACCTCTACCTGAGGGGGGGCAGCTTTACCAGGCCATAGAGGAAGACAAGAAAGCCAGTCCTGATGAGCCCTGATAGACTATGTTCAGATGAAGGGGAGGAAAACCTTCCCTATCATTGGGCTGGGAGAGGGGCATAGGAGTAGAAGAGAAAGGGAGGGTAGGCTTGGGAGGGGTTGGGGAAGGGGCTACAGCTGGGATACAAAGTGAACAAACTGTAACTAATAAAAAAATGAAAAAAACAAGATTGTTGTTGTTTTTCGAGATACTGTTTCTCTGTGTATTTTTGTCTGTCCTTGACTGTCTTTGCAGACCAGGATGGGCTTGAACACACAGTGATCCACCTGCCTCTGTCTCCTTGAGAAGAACTATTTAACTTTTATATCCCATATATAATTCAAAATTATGTCTCTTGTATTCCATCTTAACAAGAAACTCTAAGATTTGCTCACCATGTCTGCTTCTCATAAAACAACATAGTCTCAACCTAGATTATTTTTAGAAGTAGCTCAGTTTCACTCTATCTATGTCATCTCCCATATTCAGAATATAACTCCTTTAAAATAAGTTAAAATTCAATTTATTTGAGGTTCCTTTACAGTCTATGCTTTCCACCAACATAGCCAGCATGTAATTCACACTGAAATACAAGTCTATGATCTGTCCACAGTTATTCTGGGCTCTCATTTTGTAATTTCTTGCATTTTCTCTTGGTTTCATGAATCTTGTACTCCATGGTCATAAATTTAAAAAGTATGTTAAAATATATTCTTGTGGTGGAATGTAGGGGGCTACCTTGCAGTGCCAGTTTCCAACCAGGAGTATAACTTTAGTAGCATGAATATAAATTCAAGGCTTGAACAGTTCTAAGTATCACAGTCAAATATCATAATTTCTTTAGCAATAAGTTTATCTCGAAGCCCAGTATGGCTTACATACTTTGTTTTCAGAATGTTTGGCATGTGTACAGGCTAGTTTTATGTCAACTTGACACAAGCTGAAGGAAATCTCAATTGAGAAAACACATCCTCTAGACTAGGTTTGTTGGCAAAACTTTCATGCATTTCCTTCATTGCTGACTTACATAGGAGAGCTCAGCTCACTGTGGTCAGTACCACCCCTGGGCAGGTGATTCTGTGCTCTAAAGAAAAGAAGGCTGAGCAAGCCATGAAAAACAAGCTAGTAAGCAGCACTGCTCCAAGCTCTTTACATCATTCTCTTCATTAAGATTCTGTCTTGACTTCCTTGAATAATGAACTATAAGTTGTTCGATGAAATAAACCTCTTTCTACCCCAATCTGCTTTCGGTCAAGATGTTTTACCACATCAAAAGAAACCATAACCAAAGCGTGAATGGTGCCAGGTCATGGGTTATCTCTGACATAGAACTGACCAAGTTTGGGGAGAGTTGAGGGAGAACTTTGTGCTAGAAATATTGAGTGTTCAGCACTCAATAAGATATTGTGGGAACTTAGAAGACAATTCTGAGAGCAGTGCAGAAGGTGGAGGCTTGGTTTGCAATATTTCAGAATGAGTTTGAGAATCCTCTGAAGAGTGAATTGGGGTCATTTGTTATTTCATATTATGACTTTCTAAAAAAAAAGACTTTCTAAAGTAAAACCTTGAATTGTCATGTGGGGATAATGAGTCAAATATGATTAAGAAGAGGCCTGCATAACTGAGGAAAAAAATGTGAGGTGCTTCTTCAGGGTCAGTACAGAGAAAGAGCCAAGGTTCCACTTCATGCTGGCAATAGAACTAGGTGGTGTAAGAGTCACTGAAGTTCTGAAGAGGTTAAGGAGAGGAGCTGACATTTGGCACCGCGTGTCCTAGAAAAGAATGCAAAAGAAGACGTAGCCCATCTTCAAGTTGCAGTTGAAGTCCCAGTATTGACTGGATCACAGAAAGAAGGTGAGGCATGATATGATGAGGCACAATCAGAGCACCTGAAGAGATGAAGGAAAAGCTATTGGTGAAGAGGGAACCACATTGCTCATACCCCATGAATTTTAAGATGTTGGCACCACTGGATGACTGCCAAGGACAGTAGCAGCTGTGGGGTGGAACTGACCTGAGCCTAGGAGAAAAGCAGCATGTGTGGATGGAGGGCCAGGGAAGTCTAGCCAGCTGCCCAGGCAGTTGGAGCCCAGTGGATGGTAAGTGGATTCCAGACATCAAACACTGAACTTTTCCGAATGATGAATTTTGGTTTGGCTTTTGTGTGTTTGTGACTAAACCTTAGTTCTTCCCTCTTGGAGGAAAAAAAAAATCATTTAATTTAATTTAATTTCACAGAAGTCTGTAGTTAAGAAACTTCAAAATTTCCAACATACTCTAGAGCTTTATACAGATTTTGGAATTTTAGATAGTATGTTAATTTTAGAGAGTTGGAATATTTTTAAGAGGCTTGAACTTTGAATGTCTTAAAGAGACTGAATTATAAATGCTCGAATTTTTAAAGATTGTGGCTTTAAAACACTTGAGTGTTTTATATTGTCATATTAATATTAATATGAGATCTTGGGGATGAACAAAATGAGTTATGGTTAACAATGATGTGTTTGTGTATCAAGTTGACAATAAATCAGTTGTGTTGGGTATTTTTATGTCACCTTGTCACAAGATAAAATTATTTTAGGAGACAAAATCTCAGTTGAGAGAATGCCACCAATAGACTGGCTGTGGGCAATGATGTGGAGCATTTTTCTTGATTGATGACTAGTGTAGAAGAGTCCAGCTCATAGCTGTTTAGTTAGTTAGTTAGTTAGTATGTTTGTTTGTTTATTTGTTTGGATGAGTTCTGATGATGGTTAAATTTTCGTCTCATTAAATAATGGCTCCACTATAAAAATAAATAGGTAATAAGTTAGGAATATACAGATAAGATTTCTCATTGTCTGTATATTAATATTGCTCTGAATTTAACTTTATCTCCTATGATCTTTTGATAAAAACTGTAGGCAACAATTCAAGGACAGAGATCTTCTAATATGTTCATCAAGTAATTCCTATAAATGTAAAAGTTCATAACATGATATCTCCTAAGTTTTTGAAAATGACAGCTTTATCATCTGTTTCATAGTCCCATATCAGAGTTTTTGTATGTCTTTTTCTTCCAAAACTGTTTTTCTGCATCGCAACCAGATAGCCAGTGTTATGATCATGTGGAAAACTCTCACATCCAACAATAATTTCTTTATTCTTATGAGCTACATAAATCACCAAAAACTATTCAAGATTATAAGAAGTTCATACTAAAGGACAAACGTTTTAAGCATATTGATTCAGTAACCTTCTCTACAATACCATAGGAACACATTGTCATCTTTCTTCCAGCTACCAGAGGAGGCAGGGGGACAGGAACATCAACAGAAAGCACGTATACACAACAGCTCTTAAAATATTGGGACTGAACATAACCAACCATGTTTATTTGTCTCACAGAGTAGTGTAGATAATACAGCTTCCATCTTTTTTGGTGATACTATGAAACATAGTACACATTTGTGACTGTTAGAACAGAGGAGAAAACGTGGAATTAGTTGTGTACAGACAGTCATCAATATCAATATCACTATCACCATTTACAGTCTGTGCTTGGTGATGTTAACAGGAAGTAAATAATGAATATATATATAATCAGCTCAGGACTCCCAGGACAATGTTCTCGGATAAGGTTTTCAAAATAAAGGAGATTTATTTGTCCCAGAGGAGGACCGGGATAAAGGACAAAGATGGAAGATAGAGGAAGAGAGAGAAGGGGAAAAAACAAAGGAGAGAAAGAGGGCAAGGAAAAAAGAAAGGGGGTAGGGGAAATTTGTCCTACAGGGACAAAAAACAGTCTCAGGATAAACAGGACACAGATGTGGTACATAGAAAACTGGTAGTTTGTAACAGTAAAGGGGAAAGCTGGTGTGAGGATGAGGTGTTTAATTTTAATTGGACATGTTAGTTAGGGGAGCAAAGGGTGCTTTTGATCGCTGGGCATCCACATTTTCATGAGTCACCCCACTTTTTCTATTCACTACACTTTCTTACAAGATATCCTACTATATGACCTAGATAACAACACACCTAACCCTCTTTCAACACATCATACTCTCCTAATTTTAGCTTTGTGTATTCATTCAACCTTCTGGTTCTTTGATAGCTGGACCTTGGTAGTAAACCTCAGTAGAAGAGACTGACTAAATAAGGACATACATCATGGGGGCTACCTTTAGGAATGTAGTCTAATGTTTTTTTAGCAAGGTAAAGGGAATATGAGAGAAGGGAAAGGCCCACTGGAGTTATGCTTTCCATGCTCAAGCTGGACAGAATTCCTTCATTTCCAACTTTTTGTTTTATTACTAGGTCACTGAGTGTTGGATAACTGGGCTTTGCTCTCTCTCTTTCTCTCTCTCTCTCTCTCTCTCTCTCTCTCTCTCTCTCTCTTTCCCACTCTCACTGCTTCTGGCTGAAACTAGGGCAGGTATTGCTGTTAGTGAACCCAAGGAAATTGCTTAATTGTCATGATCAAGAAGAGCAGGCTGTGTCAATGGACATCTGAAGCTAGGAAAGTGCAGCTTGTGAGGCTGGACCAAGATGTGGATTATGAAGAATCATCAGGGGCCAGGACTAGAGTTGCTAGAGTAGTCTATAACTGATTTAAAACCTATGGAGACAGAGTTAAAATTAAATGGATTAGAAATATTTTTTTCTTGGATGAATATTTGAAACATTTAGGTGTCTGAGAGTTTTTAATAGGATCCAGAAAAAATTAGATTGACTGTTAGAATGCGGAGCAACTGTTATCTGAAGACAAGGTCTGGTTGTGATGGGGAGAATACATTTTTAGAGGCTTTTGTTATGTCAAAATATTTTTTTCCAGCAATAAATCAAGTAATCCAATTAAAAAATGGGGTATGGAGCTAAACAGAGAATTCTCTGTAGAGGAATATAGAATGGCAGACAAACACTTAAAGAGATGCTCAACATCCTTAGCCATCAGAGAGATTCAAATCAAAACGACCCTGAGATTTCACCTTACACCCATCAAAATGACTAAAATAGAAAATTCAAATGACAACACATACTGGAGAAGTTGTAGAAAAAGAGGAACCCTCCTCCATTGCTGGTGGGAATGTAAACTGGTACAACCACTTTGGAAATCAATCTGGCACTTTCTCAGACAATTAGGAATAGTGCTTCCTCAAGACCCAGATATACCACTCCTAGGCATATATCCAAAAGTATATATACACATATATACACAACAAGGATATTTGCTCAACCATGTTTGTAACTGCTTTATTTATAATAGCTAGAACCTAGAAACAACCCAGATGTTCCTCAACGGAGGAATGGATACAGAAATTGTGGTACTTTTACACAATGGAATACTACTCAGCAATCAAAAACGAGGAAATCATGAAATTTGCAGGTAAATGGTGGGATCTAGAAAAGATCATTCTGAGTGAGGTATCCCAGAAGGAGGAAGGCACACATGGTATATACTCACTTATATATTCCTATAAGATATGATAAACATAATGAAATCTACACACCTAAAGAAGTTAAACAAGAAAGAAGACCCAGCATAAGGTGATCAAGCCTCACTTAGAAAGACAAATGGGTTGGGCATTGGTTGTAGGAGAAAACAAGTAACAGGTCAAGAGCCTACTGCAGAGGGCCTCTGAAAGACTGTACCTAGCAATGTATCAAAGCAGACACTAAGACTCATAACCAAACCTTTGGCAGAGTGCAGAAAATCATATGAAAGAAGGGGGAGTTAGTATGACGTGGAGAGGATAGGAGCTCCACAATGACCAAATATATCTGGGAACAGGGGTCATTTCTGAGACTTTATCTCCAACCAAGGACCATGCATGGATATAACCTAGAACCTCTGCTAGGACGTAGCCCATGGTAGCTCAGTGACCAAGTAGGCTACCCTAGTAAAGAGAACAGGGACTATTTCTGACATGAACTCAATGGCAGGCACCTTGACCTCCCCACCCCCAAGGGAGGAACAACCCTGCTAGGCCACAGAGGAGGACTTTGCAGCCAGTCCTGAAGATACCTGATAAACCAGAGTCAGATGAAGGGGGAGGAGGTCCTCCCCTATCAGCTGGACATGGAAAGGGGCAGGGAGGAGATAAAG
Source organism: Rhombomys opimus (assembly GCA_010120015.1). Classification (NCBI taxonomy): domain Eukaryota; kingdom Metazoa; phylum Chordata; class Mammalia; order Rodentia; family Muridae; genus Rhombomys; species Rhombomys opimus. The sequence continues at coordinate 333,437 of REGO01000624.1, forward strand.
GAATGAGAGTGGGATTGGGAGGTTATAAGGGAGTGGGATACAGCTGGGTTACAGAGCTAATAAAATGTAACTAATAATAAAAATTAAAAAAAATCAAAATATTTTTTACTAGTCAATAGTTTTCCTACATAAAAGATTTGGGAGGCTCTTGGAAAATGGTGAGATAAAGATTTATAACAGGTTCTTAGGATTAGTGTTGAGAAAATGTGGCTTAATTTCCCAAAAAGAGAATTATATGGTTAAGGGGACAGGCAGTAGTGGGAGTGAGGCATTGGTGATTGAGTTATTGGTAGCAAGATGAATTTTGGCCAATGGAGGACTTTAAAGAGATGCACAAAGAAAGCAGTAGGAGTTGTGGCAGAATGTATCAGTGAAGTTGAGGAGAGAGAGAGTTTGGATGACCTTGACCCAAGTGAGTGTTAGGGTTTGGCCGTGAGAATGTGTGTGTGTGTGTGTGTGTGTGTGTGTGTGTGTGTGTGTGTGTGTCAAAGAAGAGATACCTTGTGTTTAGTTATGTTTTGTAATTGGGAATGATTTATTCAAAGTAACTGATATATGAGAACATCTGCACATAAGGGACACAGTTGGTGTTATAAATGTTAGGCAATCATTTCGACAGAAGAAAAGTAGGAGTGTGAGAAGAGAGATGAAATTTGTGAAAAACTAGTGATCTTGAGGGTAAGAGTAACTGGATGATGAGGATGAATACACAAAGCTGAGGTTGGGAGAGTATTCTGTGTTGGAGGAGGGTTAAACATGTTGTTTGGTTTATGAGTAGGATATCATGGAAGGATGTGGGTTGAGTAATAAAAGTGAAGTGAATCATAAAAGTGGGGTGGCAACTTGATAGGCTGTCTATCAGCACAATTATTGTCTTTACAGATGATGGAGGGGTCAGTATGATGTGGCCATTTGACAAGAAGGAGCTGCCATACATATAAAAAGTGTAGGCAGAAGTTGCTAAATGATACTTTATGAATGAGTGATAGGTGGGATAGGGTCTTTGAGAGTTTTTGGAAAGCAATATAGAGGATCTGGGGAACACTGAGGCAGAGGAATAAGTGTGGAAGAATTGAAGTGGGGACAGGTAAGAAATATGAGTGATGAGTTTTCCATAAGAGAAATTGGGGTGGATGGAATCTGAGATGGATTTTGGAAGTGTAAAGATGGAAAAGGTTATATAGATCTAGGAGGAGGAGTGCTGAAATAGAAATAATGTTTTAAGTTTAAGGAATGGCTTGTGGATAGGAGAAAGGAGGAAGTCTAGAAGAGGTTTGATATAGAAAATGTACTAGGATTCAGTGTCTAGTGAACCATGAGCAGAGGAACTTAACTCTGAGAGCAGTGCTAAGGAATAGAGATGGACAAGCTGGTTTAGCGTGGGAAGTTTATAGGTTGGCATGAGAGAAAATTTAAGAGGTTACTTATTGAAAAGAGTTGAGCTTTGGTAGCCAGAGCTAGTAATTTTGAAGCTGAGGAAACTGAGTAGTGAGGCTGTGTCAGTCAGATAGTCTGTTAGAGAATTGAGGACTGTAAAGGAGGAAGTCATCTAAACCCTTGAAGAAGGTGCTAAGAGAAAGTGGGAAGACAAGCCCGGTCTGAGGTGAGTGTGGGGCCAAAAAGGTAGGGCGTCTCTCAGAATCACTGCAGGCAAACAGTTCAGGTCAATTGTCAGGATTGTTGAGTATCAATATATGTGAACGCTTTCAGGAGTAGCCATCCAGGAGTATTGGAAAGAAAGCATCTTCAAGAATTAAGATTGAAAAATGAGAGGTGGCATCAGGTTAATGGAGAAGATTGTCTAAGGGTTAGAGACCTAAGGGTATAAAGAGACAAGAATAAATGAAGGAAAGGTCCTATACTTGGTGGAAGGTTCCTCTAAGTTTTTGATTGTTAGTAGGAAAATTTTGTAGGGTGAAGAGTTCTAGCATAGAAATGATAGGTTTGAGGGCTAGGTAGAGACTGGTGAGGGTAGATGATAGTGGGGTGTTCTGGGAGTTGTTGTTGGAGAGAAAGGCAAAGTTAATGACAGTTTAGGAGAGGGCACCCTTTCTTAGTTGGGGAATAGCACTTGAGGAAATGCAGAAAAAAGCTGTGAAAGGAACAAGTTGAAGGAGAAGTCTAGGAGGAACCAGAGGAGTGGCTGTGTAGTCTAACTATGGGTGAGGGAGAGCAGTGAGTGGGACCTAAACTGTAGCAAAGAGTAGAAGAAAGAAATCTGAAACGTTTTGTTCTCAAACCTTCAGACTTACTTAAGTTTTCATATCTTAATTCCAGACCTATAATTACTTTCTTAAACACTAAAATGTTTTTTAGATCCTCACAAATTAAGCTTTCATATTCTCAGACTTTAAACTTTTTATTTTTATTATATATAATTTTTTATTTTTATTAATTAGTTTATTCACTTTGTATTCACCCTGTACCTCCCCTCTTCCTTCCTCCCAATCCCACCATCCCTCTTTCCCATCAGTGTCCCTCTCCCAGTCCACTGATAAGGGAGGTCCTCCTCCCCTTCCCTCTGATCCTAGTCTATCAGGTCTCATCAGGAATGGCTGCATTGTCTTCTTCTGTGGCTTGGTAAGGCTGTTCCCACCTCAGGGGGAGGTGAACAAAGAACATGCCAATCAGTTCATGTCAGAGACAGTTCCTGTCCCCATTACTATGGAACCCACTTGGACACTGAATGGCAATAGGCTACATCTGTGTAGGGGTACTAGGTTATCTCAATGAGTGGTCCTTGGCTGGAGTGTCAGTCTCAGAAAAAAACCCTGTGCCCAGACTTTTTGGATCTGTTGCTCTCCTTGTGGAACTCCTGTCCTCTCCAGGTCTTACTATTTCCCACTTCTTTCATAAAATTCCCTGCACTCTGCCCAAAGTTTGGCTATGAGTTTCAGCATTTGCCTCGATACCCTTCAGGGTAGAGCCTTTCAGAGGCCCTCTGTAGTAGGCTCCTGTCTTTTTTCCCGTTTTCTTCTTCTTCCAATATCCATCTTCTTTGCCTTTCTGAATGGGGATTGGGCATCTTAGCCAGAGTCCTCCTTCCTTATTAGCTTCCTTAGATGTACAGATTTTAGTATCTATCCTATATTATATATCTAATATCCACTTATGAGTGAGTATATACCGTGTGTGTCTTTCTGCTTCTGTGATACCTCACTCAGGATGAACTTTTCCATTTCATACCATTTACCTGCAACTTTCATAATTTCCTTTTTTTTTTATCACTGAGTAATATTCCAATGTGTAGATGTATGTACCACAATTTCTGTATCCATTCCTCAACTGAGGGGCATATGGGCTGTTTCCAGATTGTGCCTATGGAGACAACTTCTCTTCCCCTCTACCACAGGATTCATTCAGATCTTCCTAGTCTTTGACTATGGTTCTTTGCATCTATTTACATTAATTGCTGGATGGAGCCTTTCTGAGTCAAATTATGCTAGGCTCTTGTCTATGGTATACCAGAATAAGGAGTTATTTATTTGTTTGTTTGTTTGTTTATTTGTTTAACTGGTCATGTTTGGTTCTAGTCTAGATCCCTGGGATATCTGGACTCTAGGTCAGGCCCTCTGTTGGAGATTAGTGTGATGCTTGTATTTTAATGCTAATAATTGGACCTCAAGATCTGGTTACTGCCTGTGTACACCTATCCTTGTTTGAGCAAACCTGCCTAAGACATTATGCCTGATTGGTTGATTAAAGGCCTAAAAGCTAGGCAGGGCAGAATGGGGTAGGTGTGGCTAAGGTTCCTGGGCTTTGGGTTAGGAGAATTAGGGGAAAGAGACAGAAAAGACAGGAAGAAAGGAGGATGCTATGATGGGTTAACATGGAGAAGAAACCATATGGGTCAGGAAGAAGGACTGCAATTATGGCTTGGAAACATCCAGATGAAGAAAATAAAAATGTATAAGATTATGGATGGAAAGCAACCCATATAATGATGATTATATGGCATATGGCATTGAATGGGGGCTGGGAGGTTGATGGTGAGGTTATTGAGACAGCATTGGTGAAATATCTGCCCAGCCCAAGGTAAATAGGCAATTATAAAATTTAACATGTGTCTGTGTCTTATTAATTGTGATAGCAATTACCACCAAAATAATTATATAGCTAATAATAAATAATACATATCCCAACACCCACATTATTTTACTACAACAGTCCTGGTCCTGCAGGCAGTGTCAGCCATGAACTTTCTGTGATGGTATGGATCTCGAGAAGGACCAGTCATTTGTTGACAGCTCCCACTACCTCTGTGGCACCTTTACCACAGCACATCTTGCAGACAGGACAAATTATAGGTTTAAGGTTTTGTGGCTGTATTGGTGTCCCAGTCCCTCCATTGGAAGTCTTAGTCTTACATAGCTACAGGAGATGGTTGGCTCAGCTCCCATTACTAGAAGTCTTAATGAGGGTCATTCTCATAGTTTCCTGGGAGTTTTTATTGCCTTAGGTTTCTACCTCACCCTTACAAGGTCCCCAATTCAATTTGTCTCTCCCAATACTTTTGCCCTCCATCCTTCTCCAACCTGGTCTCTCCTATTCCAATCCCTGTCTTCTCCCAGTCTAGCCATAATATCTATTCTATTTCCCATTCTCAGGGGGACTCATGCATCCCTCTTTGAGCCCTCCTTGTTACATTGCCTCTTTTGACTGAAGCATGCTTATCTTTTACTTTGTAGCTAATGTCCACTTATAACTGAGTAAATGCCATGTACAAACCACTCTTAAAGATAGGTTCCATGCCTTTCAGTAGGCTTCATAGTAGATAGCCAACACAAAACATATTCAATAGCATTTTTGATGGTTCTTTTTCTTATAATGCTTCATCAGGGCATTATTTTTTTTAAAAAAACATTATAAGTCATTTATGTATATATTATGGTTTCTAACTTTATTTTTCTGGGATTTTTGTGTTTGCAATTGTATGTGCCTATGTCTTTTTTGTGTTTTTTTTCTACCTCATTTTATGTTTTGTTCCATTCTGATTTGCTTTTATTTTAAATTATTTTATTAGTATGTTTTAGATGCTTGTTTGTTTTCTAATGAGAGAGAGAAAGAAAAGGTGTTCATTTGGATGGGAAGGTATGAGTTGGGGGAGTGAAAACCAGAATATATTGTTATTAGAAGAAAATTCTCTTTTTAATGCAAAAATAAACATTAAAAAAGAGTTAGGCCTCTATTATCCTAAACTGTCAACAGTCTTTGAAATTGCAATCAATTAATCAGCTTTGAGGAAGACTAAAGTGATGGTGCAGCTTCTCTTGGGGATTTTATTAAAAACAATCTAGTAAAGATATTAATAGAGCCACCCCACCCATGGTGTTCAAATCTATATCTTTGGGATTCCAATATACACTAAAAACTGGCAGAATTTTATGATTTCCTTGGCACTCAAGCAACGGTCTTGCAGGTTGAACACTTACCAGATTCTTGGTCACTGCTGGAATACTCAGATTGTAGTCTGTAAACCATTCTAATAAATTATGTTCATGTATAGTATTATTAAATCAACTAAAATAATCTTTAGGGCGTTATGATAATAATTGAGAGATTATTGACAAATAGATACTAGTCTTATTTATAATTACAAATTCACCAAAAATCAAAGTAAACATTTTTTCTTCTTAGGATTTCATAAAAATTATGGGCATTTATAATAATTTATAGTACTCAGAAGAAGTTCTTCTCATGATAAAACTTGCACAAATCATAAGTAATAATACATATTATATTATACAATATAAAATTTAAAGGAGAATTCTTCCTATATGCTTTTAAAGGCTTCATTTGAACACAAGGTGCATCAGCTTGAGACATAAATGGAATTCAGGTTGATGCTATTTTATCCCTGCACAGACAATAAAGTTTCAATTAGATGAAAGTAAAGATAAATCTATTGCATCTGATGCTACTGCTAAACTGAGACTTTTAGATAAGATCTGAATAAATCCATACTGAAAATACAGAGATGTTTAAAATTGGTTCCTCTTATGGGAGAAGTAACACAGCAATAGTCACACCAGTGAACTCATAACGTAATGAAGCTTACCGGCTCACACACCTTCGCTAAAATGTCCCTGCATTGTTGCTGAAATGAAAAGATGGCAGGTAAGGGCAGAAATTAAGCCATTAGAGTGAACACGTCTTTATTTCAAAGTATGTTACTTTTGTTTCTACTCTGTCAGGTTTAATTTGTTATTGAACCTACAATAGGATAATTGTGCCAGCTTTTGAGTTCTTATATATTATCAAGGTTTCCCCAGCTTTATAAAATTATTTTTAGATGCCATTGACTGGTTAATGTATTGCAAGGTAACATATTAAGACTTGACTCCCGACGTGTCAAATTAAAGCAAAGCATAAATTATTTCAACAATACTTCAAGTTGTTTTTTTCTCATTATGCTTTAAGCAGATTTTGTGAGGAATTCCTAAAATTTAACCTAAAATAACACAAAGTTTCCTTTGCCAAGCAGCATTAGTCTTTCATAACCTTTATGCATTGAAATAGCATGCATCTATGTCACCTATGAATGCTAGTTGCAAAATTTTATAGTAGACTTTATTTTTTTTCATAAATATTCAAATGTTAAAAGTGGTTCCATTTTCATAGTTATTAACATACATTAGTATACTATTTATTCTGATATTACTATCAAATAGACAGGAAAAGCTGTGTAGAACCTAGGACAAAGATGTATAAATTGAAAGATCAGAGAAATTCATGTAAATGTCACTTTATGAAAATTATTGGTCACTAAAACTTTTTGATTGCCTTCATTTTATCAAACAATTTGAAGTGCTTGTTTTTTGTTTGAGGTTTTAATTTTTTTTTATTTCTTTCTTCTGTGCTGTTTGCAATGATGAGAAAAAGAAGTGGAAATATTTATTACCACATTTATTTCCTTTAAGTTGTACGAACTATCCTATTTTGGTGGTTGCTTATACTTTTGTTAAGCAGTCAGTGAATTTCACATGAAGGGAACTTAAAATGACTTCCTATTTAGTCTCCCTTTAAAGAGATCAAAGCACAAAAATCTGTGATGGTATCAGCTTGTCCATGAGGCTGCCTCTACAGCATGAGTACAGGTTGTTATTATAATCATCTTCTAATTCCTGTTGTTTTTGTTTTTTTGCTGGCTCATTAATCACTAGCATTTCAATCATAGAAAGTAAAGAAATACTGTGGTAGAAAATTGAAAACAAAATTTTAAAAATGTGACTCAAACGCGATTCTTGTTACTGGTCTAGAATGTCATATTATAGTCATATTATAACTTTTTGGCAACTTTGAGTATAATCATAGGGAAATGTTTATATTCTTAGAAGAATACACTGCTAGAGCTAGAGAGATGGTTCAGCAGTTAAGATCATGCACTGCTCTTGCAGAAGACCCAAGTTTGATTCCCAGCACCAAATCAGGCATTTTACAATCTTCCTGAAAGAGATCCAGTGATACCTAATGCCTCTGGACTCTGCAGCGCCTTAATGCATGTGTACATACTCACAAACACAAACATAATTAAAATAATAATAAATAATATAAAAAGAACAGTATTAAATAAATTATGTCAAACCGTGCACCTTGTAAACATTCCTGAAGAAATGTAGTGAGCTTGATGAATTATGTAAATGACAAACTAATTATTCATGAGAGGTAATCAGGATCTCTTTACCAGATTGAATAAACAGTAATTGCAATGGACATTGCAATAGTTCATTGTTGGATGTAAATATTATTTTTATAGGCTGTATAATGATTAATTATTATAAAAGTACATTTCTGCCTGAGCCGTGATAGGGCCAGGGCAGGTTCAAGACAGGGCTTGGACAAGGCATGGGCAGGTGGTGGAGTAGGAGAGATCTTCTTGGTGCAGAGATGTGGAGGGCTAACATGACCAGAGCTAGGGCTAGGTTTAGATTTGAAATAAAATGAGGCTGGAACAAGGCTGTGATTAGTGGATACTTGGCAAATGTCATAGACCACACAATATATAAAACACATCTTGCAGTCATTAACTTCTTTTCCAAAGTGCAGAGTGACTACAGGACTATACCCTTGCATTATTAGTCTAGCAAGAAAGAGAAAAGAACTTGTTATTGAGGTTTTATACCACTGAGAGATGCAGGGAAGACTTGCCATAAACGGAAAGTAGAGAGAATAATATGATGGCAAGGAAACTGTCAGAGCATGTATTGTTTTTCAAATTTCTGTATTATTCTTTCTTAGGAAAGGATAAATCATGAAATAACTACATGTGAAACACAATGCCTGAAGAGCTTAGAGATCCATACTATTCCTCCAGTCCCACCTTCTGTGCCCTTTCTTTGGAGCCTTACCTAGTTAGTATCTGCCCCATATGCTGAGTCAGAAAAATGTGTGGAGCTGGGAGAGTGATCACCAGAGATCAGCTATGCACATGTGTGAAAATTAGCTTTTGCTGCCATAAGTGATCAAGAAACATTTATCATTTATATGTAATGTATTTTAAAATATATTGAAACATAAATAGACACAGCAAACAAAAGCTATCATCCTAGAAAGGAATCTCTGTATTGCAGACTGACCTGGGTAAGAACAAAAATACAGACATTAAGATACATGCATCAAGTGGATACTAGACCTATAATATAGGCTAAACATATTAAAATCTGTACATCTAAAGAAGCTAAGCAAGAGGGCAGTTCCTGGGTAAGAAGATCAACCTTCACTCAGAAAGACAAATGGGATGGACATTGGCAGAAGAAAACAAGAAACAAGACAGGAGCCTACCACAGAGGGCCTCTGAAAGACTCTACCTGACAGTCTATCAAAGCAGATGCTGAAACTCATAACCAAACTTTGGGAAGAGCACTGGGAATCCTATGAAAAAAGGGGGAAATATTGGGACCTGTAGAAGACAGGAGCTCCACAAGGACAGCAACAGATCCAAAAAGTCTGGGCACAGAGGTCTTTTATGAGAGTGATACTCCAACAAAGGACCATTCATGGATATAACCTAGAATCCCTGATCAGATGTAGCCCATGGCAGCTCAGTCTCCAAGTAGGTTTCCTAGTAAGGGGAACAGGGACTGTCTCTGACATGAACTCAGTAGCTGGCTCTTTGACCATCACCCTGCTGAGGGGAGAGCAGCCTTGCCAGGCCACAGAAGAGGACAATGCAGCCAGTCCTGATGAAACCTGATAAGCTAGGGTCAGATGGAAGGGGAGGAGTACCTCCCCTATCAGTGGACTTGGAGAGGGGATTGGGAGGAGATGAAGGAGGGAGGACAAGATTGGGAGGGAATGAGGACAGAGGCTACAGCTGGGATACAAATTGAAAAAACTGTAATTAATATAAAGAATAAAAAATTAATGAAAAAATTAAAAATAAAAACATACATGGATTATTTTGTGATGTTTTACTTTAACTCTAAGGAATGTAGATACCTCCAGAATATATTATTGTACAGGATTTTTTTTTTTTATCAGTTACATTTTATTAATTCTGTATCCCAGCCGTGCCCCGAACCCTCGTTCCCTCCCAGTCCCTCCCTCCCTCCCTCATC